>CM076688.1:6688429-7005929 GCA_038501925.1 Xenopus petersii
AATGCAAAAGAAGTGACCAATGAGAATGCTGATTCCCAGCACTATGTCAGACATCTTGCTGTTATGTTACATATAGAGATAATTATCATTTTATTCTTCATTATATGACACTGGAATCAGACATGGGGATAAAGGACAGCCTTGTTCAGTGCTGGGAAACTGGGCTTAAAGCTTCCAACTCCAGTTGCAGGAACAAAGAACATGGAGCCACATTGATACAGATCAGCTGGGATTCTCATTGAAGGATTTTTTGCATTTTTAAAGCAGTCACTGACTGCTGCTGGACTACAGCTCCCAGCATGCCTCAACCTTCATTATATGTTACATTATTCTGGGATTTGTAGTCCAGCAACAACTGAGTAAAGTTTGGTTTCCACCTCTTTATGGAATGGTGCTCCAAATTATATAAAGTCTCTGTATCTGGAAATTGCCAGGTAACAAGTTTGCGGAAATACACTGTACACATAGATCCCATCCCTGTATGTAATGTTCAGAAATAATTTACCTACCTTGCATATAAAAATATTTTTTTGCAGCTCAGTCTGTTGTTACCTCTTCAAGCTTCAGGTTGATCAGGCAATGTACGTCACTAGCAGCCAGTCATACACTATACTTCAATAACTGAAGCAGGAAATCACATAAGTATGGGTGGATTCCACTCTCCATAAATGTATTGCCCTGTACAAAAAAAAACAGCTCTGGCTTAAAGCCGAACTGTCACCCAAAAAAAATATTCCAAATCCTATTTTATAATGATAGTCAAGCAAAATAAACTTTAATTACACTGTAAAATAATATTCGAATCTTGTTTCTATCAGTCTGTGAACTCATAATTATAGCAAGCAGGCAGGAGCCATTTTGTGGACACTGTTATTAAGACAAGTCTTGTATCATCTCAGAATCTTGTTTGTGCATCAGAATGGGGGACCTGATGTCCATCCCCATGTCCTGGTTACACAATTAAATGGTGAAGAGAACTGGGGGGAATGTGGGGAGAGCAGTGACATATAGAAAGTGCTGAATGGAAAGTGAAAGTAATTGCCTAAGACATAGGGGAGGGGAAAGCAGTGTTTGATTGACAGCTGAGATTTTTAAATGCGCTTACAACAGCTATGAATGCTTTAATAAAAAAAAGAATTTGAATTTCATGTTTAATTTGAAAAGGACTTTTATTATACAGCTTTTTCTGTCTGGATGACAGGTCCACTTTAAGACATTCCTTTAAAGAGACAAATGTGCATGAAAAAGAGTAAAAAAAAGAAAGGGTTTTCTACCCAACAATGTTGGTCACAATCTGTCAACAAATTACAATACATATTGAAATGTCAATTAAAACATGATACTCATGAGGCAAAAAAGTATACAGGGGCAGTAAATTTACTTCATTCATTTATTTTAGGTGAGGAGGAATGTATTTTCTGCTTCCTGTGCAGATAGATCTATTGTGAGTGAGGGTCTAGCAATGAACTGCAGTACCAGTTGACCCCACCGCCACTATATTTGAGTAAAGGGGAAATGTCTTTCTCTTGGCCTGTCCATATTTAGTGTGATGAGACTGTCTGTCTAGAGCAGAATTCCTAGGAGGATCTACGCTAGTACAAGGGGAAGCCCAGCATGAGGCCACTTACTGGACTATAAAATAGTATCTATTATTGCAATGTTTTACTAAATTAGTCATCTAGTTATGAGCTTAGAGGATCAAGCAGATGTGTTTCTTCAAAGGAGGGACAGAACCAACAAACCTTCAGCTCGGGAGCTTGGGACAGGAAGGTTTGTGAGGGGCATTGGTACAATTCAAACCCACAGAAAATATTGCATTGGTCAAAATGTTTTTTAAATAATGCTATTTCTTTCCAAGTTGGTGCTCCTTTTGGGAAAAAAAATGTGACTGGGAAAAAACAAGTGCAGGACCATATCACCATTTTACTTTCATTTGCAGGAGTCCCTGGCACAGAGATGTGTATAAATCAGAATCTTTTACACTACTCTGCATTTGTCAATCTGAAGCCTTGGAAAGGTAAGTACAATGGTATAGTGGCACTCCATTTGTTTTTTGGCATAAAACCAGGGAAAATAACAACTGGATTCACTGGACTTACCAACCATATTGGCAACTCACGTGAAGCTGAATTGCCTTGACTTTAATCAATACATACAGTTGTTGATCCAAATCAGATCCACAATCCCATCAGACATACCGTGATCACCTTCCTGTTCTCCTTTCCGTATCAGCTCTTCCTATAGATCTCTGCTAGCAGTGGAGCATGGAGTGGAGAAATGACTGATATTCCTACTCTTTCTTTGCTTTTTGCTTTGCTGACAAAGCTCTCTTTCACTTTTTCTTGTAATTTTCCATGCTCCACCCCAACCCTCCCCCCCCCCCCCACACACACACACACACATATATATATACACACACACACACACATATATATATACACACACACACACACATATATACACACACATAAAGCCATGCTATAAACACAAATTAAATTAACATAAACACTCTAGGAAATAACCACAGTAATGCCACAATACTACTCTTCTCACCCACTTTGATTTTCCCTTACAATCGTTCTCTCCTGTTATTTGTGTATCCCTCTAAACAAAATAGTGCCCCCAGTAGGCAGTGGACAATCTGGAGTTTTCCCCAGTAGGATCCTCATGCCACTTGCTGACAAACAAAATAGACGTGGACTGGAAATACCACTGCTGCCTTTTTGGACTAGAGCTAAGAAGCAAAGGCAAGTTACAGACCATGGAAACGGCATTGCACATGCTCAACATAACTCCAGAAGCCAAAGTGTGTCATATCCCGTATGGGTAAAACTTACCTTTTAATTATGAAATTATCCTTAATCATCCAACTATATTCTGCTGTTCTATGGATTAGCCAAGTTCATGTTGCTGCTGCTCTGGATGTCCTTCCTTATACCTTCAGCTTCCTTATACCTGAGAGACCAACCCATTCTGTAAATTCTCTGATGATCATCAGATCACTAAAAAATGTGACGTTCATCTAAACTCAGCCATTTACTGTAACAGGTTCCTGAATAACCTGAAGGGAAAGTAAAACTTGTATTTTTGCATTCAAGTAAAAAACTGTGATACCTGTAATGACTTACTATATAAGTTCCTTCTTCAGGAGGATAATATCCCTGTGTTGTTTAAAGGGTAAGGCATTTTTCAGTAGCAGTAGCACAAAATGTCTCTGTCTTAAATATATTGATAATGGGTTGAGTGCTGAGGACTCTTGTATCTGTCTATATGTATTTTGTGGTCACACCCTCATTGCACCCCCCCGCCTAATGGTTTTAAAAAATAGTGGTGAGCACAACTTTTCCTTGTTTGTTATACTGTCTTGGAAGGAGCACGCACCACTAAATATCAAGTATCTGGGTGCTGCTGCTGCATAATTAATGTAGAAGAAAACAAAGCATTGCAAACCTCATGTCCTCAAGTTTTTGAATAGTGATGGGCGAATTTGCGCCGTTTCGCTTCGCCGGAAAATTCGCGAATTTCGCACGAAATTTGCGAAACTGTGCCAGTGTCTCGTTTTTGACGCCGGCACTCAATTTTGAAGCCGGCGCCCGTTTTTCCGACGCCGGCGCCCGTTTTTGACGCCAGCGTCCGTTTTTTCGAAAAAAAAAATTTTGACGCCGGCGAATTTTCTCCGCGAATTTTCGTGGGTGTTTCGCGAATTTATTCGCTGGCGGCGAATCGCGCAAATTCGCCGTGAATTCGTGCCTGGCGAATAAATTCGTCCATCACTATTTTTGAAGTCCAACTTTTCAGTCACTACCTGTGACCTTTTTCAAGTGAATACAGTGTGTGCCCAATGCAAACTCTCCCCTATTTAAAAAAAACAACAACAATACTGAACTAGTGAAAGAGCAACACAATATAAGTGACATTTAACAAAACAATAAAGTATGTGAAAAATACCATACAATTTTAGATAGTTGGCGCCCTTACCTGTCTTATTGCTGGTAATTTTGTAACAAGTCAGGATCAAGATAATAAAGGTAGTCTCCTAAGAGAAGGCAGAGGTAAAGCTTATAGAAAATACAATATTTTAGTGATCTCTGGGCTTGTTACGGAGAGGCATAAGTGCATTATCGGGCAAAGTGTACAGAACAACAAACTGTTGTCCCCGAGAACTCCATATTACCTTTATAGTGGAGGTAGGGAATCCGCGCTCTGCCAATTAGCACCTGATGGATGAATGCATCAATCCTCCCGAGCAGATGTACCGAACATCCCAAACCAATGAACTTTCAGTAGGAGAGAGGAGAGCACTCTAACGCAGATTAACTGCTTGTGATTAATATTTATTTAAGCTGCTATACACAACATGTTTCGGGCTGTAATTGCCCTTTCTCAAGTGTAACATACACAGAATCACAGTGAACTTTTAAAACACACCCATTAACCCCTTCATTCCCATCAGCCAATCAGGAGTGATAAAAATGTTCAATTTTGTGTCCACAGGTGATCGAAGTAACAACGAAATTATCTTCAAAGTGCTTGAATATTTTGTGCAGGAAATGTCCAATCAATAAAATACATTGTATACAATGTTAAAAATCTCCATAAAAATACATAGTATCAATTGTGCAAATCTTCACCAACCTGTTAAAAACAAATTTCATAAAAGGATCACGAAAAGGGCACTATTTTTTAAAAATATATACCCTAACTCAATCAGTTTAAAAACAAGAGAATCACAGTGCTTGAGGCTAGTAAATTTAAACTATAATCTATCCATATTACCTTTGTGTTCCCTGTTCCATTGGACAAGCACAGACCCCTGAGTGTATCTATTATACTGCCTGGGAGAGGCAGCAACTGGGCCAATATGTAATATAAGTCACATGCATTAGAGCAGGCCCCTTTAGAAACAGTCTAACTCTCACTGTATCAGCATATACTGTACCCTTTATTGGGTTGATATTTGGTGGTCACCAGTGTCCAGATTCCAAACTGCTGCCCTATTTAATAGCATTTGTTGTAGTTCCACAAGAGCCTGGTCGATCAAGAGCCAATGAGAGCCATTTTGCTCAAAGAAAGCTGTTTTGCAGCAGAGCCTCAAAGTTTGTGTAGGTCATTTATTCCCATTGGGTCTTCATATACTGTTGTGACACCATCTGTGTCCATACTCGTTTCCCAGTCATATTAATATGCCCTATCTCAAAGGGTCAACGTATGCTAGGCCAGTGTCCAGGTTAGAGAAGAGGTTCCTAATGGGGATTATACACTCTATTCACCCAAAGGTTATGCCAAGTGCCCAGAGAGAAAGGAATTAAGAGACAGTATAAGTGCAAACAATCAGCAATAACTCAAAAGGTCCAAATGGCACAGTGCTTAGTTGGATGGAGTGAGGCCACCATAGGCACTAAAGAAAAGGGAAAAAAAAAAAAAAGATTGAAAGAAAAGTATTGTCAGACTTACCGAACCGGGAACCACGGATGTTGAGGAAGACAACCCCTACAGCTCCCCCACCAGTGCACCCTCGACTGGATACAAGGGAAACTAGTGAAGGCGTAATATGGGAGCCTGTGATTACTAGCAGGATGCGCCGGCCTGTGGTAGAGCGGGTCTTGTGGCTGTAAATACAAGAAGATGTGGCGTTAGCTGTGGAAGTAGTTGAGGGCAAGAGGGCGTCACGGGATACTAGCGCAACAGTCACCTTAGCGTCAGCTGCAGGAAGATGTTGACGAATAATTAGCAGATATGACGGTTAGTGCAGGTAATGAAATTAGCCGCTTCGCTCTGTAACACTGGCGGGTCAGGTGGCGTCTAGTAGTTGTTAGGGATGTAGCGAACTGTTCGCCGGCGAACTTGTTTGCGCGAACTTCGACCGTTCGCGTCCGCCGAATGTTCGCGAACGTCGCGTGACGTTCGCCAATTTGTTTTCGCGTTCGATTCGTTCGACCATTCGACCATTCGAATTCCTTCGACCGCTAAAAATCGAACGATTTCCATTCGTTCGAACGATTGTAAGCATTCGATCGAATGAAAAGCATTCGATCGAATGGTTTCGATCGTTCGATTCGAATGAAAATCCTTCGATCAAACGAAAATCCTTCGATCGAATGATTAAAATCCTTCGATCGTTCGAATCGAACGATTTTAGCGGGTGTTCGAAGTTCGCGAACTGTCCGCGAACGTTCGCATTTTTTGCCGGTGTTCGCGAACGGCGTTCGCGAACATCAAATCGGCAGTTCGCTACATCCCTAGTAGTTGTTCACAAGATGCAGGTTTCCAAAAAAGTAGTAGCTGAGGCGTAGCCAGGAAAGGCAAAACTGGTCGGCAGCGGTAATCAGAAGTTCAACCAAGTAACAGTGGTCAAGGCAGGAAAGCGTAAACCAATAGCAAGCAGGGTTCAGCAACAGGTAGTCAAATATCAAGCGGAGTTCCAAAGGGTTAAACACAGAAGCGTAGACAGGCAAGCAGAGTTTTGGCAACAGGAGTTCAATACCAAGCAGAGTTCCAAAGGGTTAAATACAGTAGCGTGATCAGACAGGCAAGCAGAGTTCGGCAACAGGTAGTCAATATCAATCAAAGTACCAAAAGGATTAAGCAGGATCATAGTCAAATAATCAATAGCAGGGTCAACCAACGTTCATATTAAGTAAAGAGTCACTTACTCAGTGTAGCTAGGAGAAAATGATGTCCGAGCACTGGAATCATCAGTGTGCTGAGAGAAATAGGGATGCCTGCGTCCATACGCTGCGCCCAGCGAATCCCCTGCGTCGGCGTCACGACGTGTGCGCCGTGACGTCACTAGAACGCATCGCGCCAAACATAGGATCGGTGAGTACCTGACAAGTATCTACTTCAGTGGTGGATAATCATGTCAGTATTGACCATCTTTTGAGTTGAAAAAGACAGTTCAAAGTGAGTCATAATAATTACAAAAGCACTTAGAGGTGAAAATACATACATACAGGCAGATGAAAACAAATACACATCCTGGTTTATTCTGAATAACAAGTATCAATAGATCAAAAATAGATCGGCAATCCTCTCCTGCATACAGTTTATTATATTCCCCCTTATAAATTTTTATACAGTACAAAGATCATATCTCCCTTAAAGGAAAACGATACCCCCGAACAATGTAGGTCTCTATAAAAACATAAAACAGCTCATATGTAAAACCCTGCTTTGTGTAAATAAACCATTTTCATACCAATATACATTTTTATTATTATCTGCCATTGGGCAATCATAAATAGAAAATTGCCATTTTAAAAAATAAGGGCCGCCCCCTGGGATCGTACGATTCATGTTGCACACAAACATACCAAACAAACTATACATGTTAGGTCAGAAAAAAGTTCTGTCTTTTGCTTCAACACTTCTTCCTGTTATAGTTAGAGCTGCAGTATTTCTGGTCAGGTGATCTCTTCCTATTACAGTTAGAGCTGCAGTATTTCTGGTCAGGTGATCTCTTCCTGTTACAGTTAGAGCTGCAGTATTTCTGGTCAGGTGATCTCTTCCTATTACAGTTAGAGCTGCAGTATTTCTAGTCAGGTGATCTCTTCCTGTTACAGTTAGAGCTGCAGTATTTCTGGTCAGGTGATCTCTTCCTGTTACAGTTAGAGCTGCAGTATTTCTGGTCAGGTGATCTCTTCCTGTTATAGTTAGAGTTGCAGTATTTCTGGTCAGGTGATCTCTTCCTGTTACAGTTAGAGCTACAGTGTTTCTGGTCAGGTGATCTCTTCCTGTTACAGTTAGAGCTGCAGTATTTCTGGTCAGGTGATCTCTTCCTATTACAGTTAGAGCTGCAGTATTTCTAGTCAGGTGATCTCTTCCTGTTACAGTTAGAGCTGCAGTATTTCTGGTCAGGTGATCTCTTCCTGTTATAGTTAGAGTTGCAGTATTTCTGGTCAGGTGATCTCTTCCTGTTACAGTTAGAGCTGCAATATTTCTGGTCAGGTGATCTCTTCTTGTTACAGTTAGAGCTGCAGTATTTCTGGCCAGGTGATCTCTTCCTGTTCCAGTTAGAGCTACAGTGTTTCTGGTCAGGTGATCTCTTCCTGTTACAGTTAGAGCTGCAGTATTTCTGGTCAGGTGATCTCTTCCTATTACAGTTAGAGCTGCAGTATTTCTAGTCAGGTGATCTCTTCCTGTTACAGTTAGAGCTGCAGTATTTCTGGTCAGGTGATCTCTTCCTGTTATAGTTAGAGTTGCAGTATTTCTGGTCAGGTGATCTCTTCCTGTTACAGTTAGAGCTGCAATATTTCTGGTCAGGTGATCTCTTCCTGTTACAGTTAGAGCAGCAGTATTTCTGGTCAGGTGATCTCTTCTTGTTACAGTTAGAGCTGCAGTATTTTTGGTCAGGTGATCTCTTCCTGTTACTGTTAGAGCTGCAGTATTTCTGGCCAGGTGATCTCTTCCTGTTACAGTTAGAGTTGCAGTATTTCTGGTCAGGTGATCTCTTCCTGTTACAGTTAGAGCTGCAGTATTTCTGGTCAGGTGATCTCTTCCTGTTACAGTTAGAGCTGCAGTATTTCTGGTCAGGTGATCTCTTCCTGTTACAGTTAGAGTTGCAGTATTTCTGGTCAGGTGATCTCTTCCTGTTACAGTTAGAGCTGCAGTATTTCTGGTCAGGTGATCTCTTCTTGTTACAGTTAGAGCTGCAGTATTTTTGGTCAGGTGATCTCTTCCTGTTACAGTTAGAGCTGCAGTATTTCTGGCCAGGTGATCTCTTCCTGTTACAGTTAGAGTTGTGGTATTTCTGATCAGGTGAGGCAGCACACAGACCATCATGAAATGGTGATTCAAGGCAAGAGATGTAAAAGGGCAATATTTACAGAAATATATACCAGCTTGGTTAAATTATTTGCCACTTAACTTGATGTAAACTATCTGTTGCTTAAGTATTAATTTTAGGGGTATAGTTTTCCTTTAATGGCTACTTCTCCAGTGTAGTCAGTCCCACCATTGCCAGCCTAAACCCATAATTGAGCTCTTACATTCCCTTAATCAGCCTTGTCATTTTTCTCTGTATTTACTATATTTCTGTAGCAGTCCATAAGGTTAACATCCCCAATGTCTGAAAATCCCCTACTGATTATTTATTTCCTGGTTTGGACAGCTAAGAGTTGGGCCTAATTTAGAGATGGGAGGGGGAGAGTTTCCCTTTCCAGGTTAAAGCATCCCCTGGCGGTTCCAGATTTATAAGTCTTCTAAAGACTTAAATTTTTATAAATGAGATGCACCACATGGTCTTTCTCTTTTGTTGCTACATGCCAAGGAAGATGGATGTCTGCTGGAGAGCCTGGGCCCAGTACAGGAAGGCCCTGAGGGAGGTGAACCTCCAAATTATATGAAGTCACTGTATCTGGAAATCGCCAGGTAACAAGTTTCCAGAAATACACATAGATCCCATCCCTGTATGTAATGTTCAGAAATAATTTACCTACCTTGCATATAAAAAAATTTTTTTTGCAGCTCAGTCAGTTGTTACCTCTTCAAGCTTCAGGTTGATCAGACAATGTACGTCACTAGCAGCCAGTCATACACTATACTTCAATAACTGAAGCAGGAAATCACATAAGTATGGGTGGATTCCGCTCTCCATAAATGTATTGCCCTGTACAAAACAAAACAGCTCTGGCTTAAAGGACAAGGAAAGGCAAAACAATAAAATCCCATTTTTACATTCTTTAATGAAAAAGAAACCTATCTCCAATATACTTTAATTAAAAAATGTGTACTGTTTTTGTAAGAAACCTGACTGTATGCAGTGAAATTCTCCCTTCATTTACTGCTGTGGATAGGAATTGTCAGACAGTCCCTAACTGCTGGGCAGGGAAACAATCATACTTATGAACAGCAGGGGGAGCCCCCGCCTTACTTCCCAGCCATGCAGAACTCAAGCAGCTTTGTTTATGACGATCCCTAAGCAGCCCAGACCACACTGAGCATGTGCAGGGTCAGGGTCAGGCCAAGATGTTTAACAAAGTTACAAGATGACAGCCCCCAGTGGCCAACTTTGAAAGCATAAATTATTTGTTTGATTAGGCTTGTGGTGCAGTAAGTTCATGTTTATATTTAGTATACAAAATACAGCATTTCTAGCCTTATTCTATTTTAGACTTTCCTTGTCCTTTAAAGGCGAACCATCACCCCAAAAAAATATTCCAAATCCTATTTTATAATGATAGTCAAGCAAAATAAACTTTAATTACACTGTAAAATAATATTCGAATCTTGTTTCTATCAGTCTGTGAGCTCATAATTATAACAAGCAGGCAGGAGCCATTTTGTGGACACTGTTATTAAGACAAGTCTTGTATCATCTCAGAATCTTGTTTGTGCACCAGAATGGGGGACCTGATGTCCATCCCCATGTCCTGGCTACACAATTAAATGAGAACGGGGGAATGTGGGGAGAAGAATGGAAAGTGAAAGTAATTGCCTAAGACATAGGGGAGGGGCAAGCAGTATTTGATTGACAGCTGAGATGTTTAAATTAGCTTACAATAGTTATGAATGCTTTAATAAAAAAAAGAATTTGAATTTCATTTTTAATTTGAACAGGACTTTTACTATACAGCTTTTTATGTCTGGATGACAGGTCCACTTTAAGACATTCCTTTAAAGAGACAAATGTGCGTGAAAAAAGAATAAAAAAAGAAAGGGCTTTCTACCCAACAATGTTGGTCACAATCTGTCAACAAATTACAATACATATTGAAATGTCAATTAAAGCATGATACTCATGAGGCAAAAAAGTATACAGGGGCAGTAAATTTACTTCATTCATTTCTTTTAGGTGAGGAGGAATGTATTTTCTGCTTCCTGTGCAGATAGATCTATTGTGAGTGAGGGTCTAGCAATGAACTGCAGTACCAGTTGACCCCACCGCCATTATATTTGAGTAAAGGGGAAATGTCTTTCTCTTGGCCTGTCCATATTTAGTGTGATGAGACTGTCTGTCTAGAGCAGAATTCCTAGGAGGATCTACGCTAGTACAAGGGGAAGCCCAGCATGAGGCCACTTACTGAACTATAAAATAGTAACTATTATTGCAATGTTTTACTAAATTAGTCATCTAGTTATGAGCTTAGAGGATCAAGCAGATGTGTTTCTTCAAAGGAGGGACAGAACCAACAAACCTTCAGCTCGGGAGCTTGGGACAGGAAGGTTTGTGAGGGGCATTGGTACAATTCAAACCCACAGAAAATATTGCATTGGTCAAAATGTTTTTTAAATAATGCTATTTCTTTCCAAGTTGGTGCTCCTTTTGGGAAAAAAATGTGACTGGGAAAAAACAAGTGCAGGACCATATCACCATTTTACTTTCATTTGCAGGAGTCCCTGGCACAGAGATGTGTATAAATCAGAATCTTTTACACTACTCTGCATTTGTCAATCTGAAGCCTTGGAAAGGTAAGTACAATGGTATAGTGGCACTCCATTTGTTTTTTGGCATAAAACCAGGGAAAATAACAACTGGATTCACTGGACTTACCTACCATATTGGCAACTCACGTGAAGCTGAATTGCCTTGAATTTAATCAATACATACAGTTGTTGATCCAAATCAGATCCACAATCCCATCAGACATACCGTGATCACCTTCCTGTTCTCCTTTCCGTATCAGCTCTTCCTATAAATCTCTGCTAGCAGTGGAGCATGGAGTGGAGAAATGACTGATATGAAAAGCGGAAAGCAGAATTGTGGAGCAGGTCCCTGATGGGATTGTTAGGTAAGTGCAGAATAAGAAGAGGGAGCAAAAAGTGCTAAGACTTTATTTCAGTATACTGATACTGGAGTGCCCTGTGATTGAAAGGGTATTTATAACATTGATTAGGAAATGGTGAATAATTGCTGCCTAAGGGTGGCCATACACTATAAGATCTGCCTGTTTGGCGAGGTCAAAGCAGATTTTTCCTCCAATATGCCCACCAAAAGGTGGTCGATATTGGGCTAATCTGATCATTCAGCCCTATAGCCAACCAATCAAAATACAATAATAAAAATACCAGCTGACGGGAAAAGGGCCGAATGAACTAGCAGGTATGGTCCTTGATGAAGATAACATAAGTTCTACTATACTTTATAAAAACAAACTGCAGTGTAGACATGGGGGCAGCCATTCAAGCACAGGATACACAGTAGATAACAGATAAGTTCTACTATACTTTATAAAAACAAACTGAAGTGTAGACATGGGGGCAGCCATTCAAGCACAGGATACACAGTAGATAACAGATAAGTACTACTATAGTTTATATAAACAAGCTGCTGTGTAGCCATGGGGGCAGCCATTCAAGCACAGGATACACAGTAGATAACAGATAAGTACTACTATAGTGTATATAAACAAGCTGCTGTGTAGCCATGGAGGCAGCCATTCAAGCACAGGATACACAGTAGATAAAAGATAAGTACTACTATAGTTTATATAAACAAGCTGTTGTGTAGCCATGGGGGCAGTCATTCAAGCACAGGATACACAGTAGATAACAGATAAGTACTACTATAGTTTATATAAACAAGCTGTTGTGTAGCCATGGGGGCAGCCATTCAAGCACAGGATACACAGTAGATAACAGATAAGTACTACTATAGTTTATATAAACAAGCTGCTGTGTAGCCATGGGGGCAGCCATTCAAGCACAGGATACACAGTAGATAACAGATAAGTACTACTATAGTTTATATAAACAAGCTGCTGTGTAGCAATGGGGCAGCCATTCAAGCACAGGATACACAGTAGATAACAGATAAGTACTACTATAGTTTATATAAACAAGCTGCTGTGTAGCCATGGGGGCAGCCATTCAAGCACAGGATACACAGTAGATAACAGATAAGTACTACTATAGTTTATATAAACAAGCTGCTGTGTAGCAATGGGGGGCAGTCATTCAACATATAACAGATAAGTCGGGGGCGGAACTACCGGGGGAGCAGGGGGTGCGAGCGGGCCAGGGCCCGCACCCCCTCAGGGCCCCCCGGCAGTCCGCCCGCCGCATGTTCGGAGGGGGGAGGGGGCCCGGCTGCGCGTCCTGCGCCAGGACTGAGATAAGTTCTACTACTTCTGGAGATACATATCATAATATTATATATATATTTATATATCTGAACGTTAAATGGACTTAGTAACTTAGTAACATAGTAACATAGTAAGTTAGGTTGAAAAAAGAAACACGTCCCTCAAATTCAACCTTAAGTCTATAAAACTATATAACTGCTAATTGATCCAGAGGAAGGATGATACAACGCCTTTATTGCAAAAATAATTTGTTTCAAAATCCATCTTGTTTATTTTGAAACATAATTATTTCTGGTTTAATGATCACTTTTGTTTGCAAACATGTGGGACAATATTCATGCCCAGTTGTGCTAATTTGTTTATGGGACACTGGTAAGAACTTTTTTATTGCCCCAAGACTGGGTGTGAGTTTTGTTCTCAGGTGTTGATACATTACTGATATCATTTCATATAGCATGGCCTGCAGGAAGAATTGATTACATTTGTACAAGATTTGAACAACAATGATCGGAACCTAGAGTTTACTTTGAATTATAGTAGAAGTTCAGTTAGTTATCCTGATCTAGAGGTATATATATAAAGCAGTGGTCCCCAACCAGCTCATGAGTAACATGTTGCTCTCCAACCCCTTGAATGTTGTGCCCAGTGGCCTCAAAGCAGGTGCTTATTTTTAAATTCCAGGTTTGTACAGCGCCGGATTTCTTTGCCGGCCGCCCCTAGGCTGCGCGGTCCGACCAGGCGGCCGCCTACACTTCCCCTTCCCAGCGCGCCGGTGAAAAAACGCCGGTGCAGGTGGTGTAATTGAATGGGGACGCACACGTCCCCATAATGCGGCTGGGCGGCATGCCGTCCCTATTTTTTGCCACCCTAGGCCCGGGACTATGTGGCCTTGCCATAAATCTGGGCCTGGTTTTGTAGGCAAGTTTTTGTTGCAAAAAAAACTGATTTATGGCCAAACAGAGCCTCTTGTAGGCTGCCAGTCCACATAGGGCTACTAAACAGCCAATTGTATCCTTTATTTGGAACCCAGAGGGATTTTATCATGCTTGTGTTGCTCCCCAACTCTTTTTACATTTGATTGTGGCTCATGGGTAAAAAAGGTTGGGGATCCCTGATATTAAGAATGAGAGGATTGACTTTTTTTTTTTTTTTTTTTTTAAAAAGTTCATGTGTTTAATTACCCCTACCTCAAACAACCACCACTCTGCATGGATTGAGAATATCCCCTATGGACAATTCTACAGAGTGAAAAAAAATTACTCTGAACCTGAAGAATATCTTGAATAGGCTCCATTCATATCAAAAAGATTTAAAGAATAGGGAGGTAAAAACAAAGCTGCATAGGAAAATTTATGAAGAGAGATCTAGACAAGTAAGAAATATAGGTTATAAGATAAAACAATGAACCTTTTTAAACCCTATGTACCTGGTCTTCATGAAATTAAAATAATTATTAGTAAACACAGGGACATTCTAGAGGTAATTAGTTCACAGGTTTTTTTCCTTGTGCATAGTAGTTAATAAATGTATATTATATATTTTTTTTTTTTTCTGTGCAAGTAAAAGTTGTATATACGTATATCATTGGGGTGCCATGGAAACACTCATAAAAGTTTGGATCTCAAGGAAGTTTTAAATAAAGTGGTAAGCATTGTCAAGGAAGTGATGTACATGGTTAGGATTTAAGGGAAGAGAATAACAAGTAATGGATTCATCTCTGTAGAAGCCTCACTGGAGAAATTCATCAGGCATGACAGTACATGCGGGCGACCACACATGCAGCAAATCTTGGAATGCAGGATGGAAATTCAAACTCCGGTAACTCCATTCACAGTTAGCCAAAATTGGCAGCACAAAGAGTTGCAGTGGGTGCAAAAAAAGCAGTGTCAAAGTGATTTGCATTTCCGTGTTTACACCTCTTGCTCTCTTCCTTATCTGAGATATAGGGACAGTGTCGGACTGGTCCACCGGGATACCAGGAAAACTCCCGGTGGGCCCAGGTGTCAGTGGACCTCTTGCTTCTAAACATTTGGCCTATTTCATGGTCATTCCCTATTTCGTTATGGGGAAAAATCCATAATAATGGAAGAATATAGTTAGTAGATTTAAAAGACTAGGAGAATAAAGAGGTTGAATGAGAAAAGGAGGAATAATAGTTTGGAAAGTGGGCCCATGGTCTAAGGTTTTCTGGTGGGCCCCTGGCATCCCAGTCCGATGCTGTATAGGGAACATAGAACCAAGGGAACCACAAGTATCACTTTAATTATAAAATGTGCAATTCCTCTGAATCGGGATTTGTATATAAAATGTGTAATTCCTATGAAATGGGATTTTTCATTCTAGAAAAAAATTCCATTTCTAAGAATCAACTTTCTATAGAACAACCTTTAGATTTTCTATGGCTGACCTGGGAGTTACAAAGCGATGTTTCATAGGATTGTGGATTACCAAAGATGCAGCTCTGTGTCCAGCAATGCAGAATTATCAAAAGTACAATTAATTCACATTTTTCTTTTACAGCTTGATCACTTTTTAGTACAAGCAACCAGGGCCGGGCCAAGGTATTTTGGGACCCTAGGCAAGGACTTCAATCAGTGCCCTCCACCCGGTCTTGCATTACCATTTCCCACCTTACCATTCATATTGCCCCCTGTACCTGTGCCAGCAGCCATTATGTTGCACCATGTACCTGTGCCAACACCTATCATATTGCCCCCATTTGTACCTGTGCCAACATCAGTCAATCCCTCAGATTGACCCCAAGACCCCAATCTGTACCTGTGCCAGTATAAGACAAAACATCCATCATAGTGTTACCGCTAGTCTGTAATTATGCCAGCGGCATATGCCCCTAATTTGTAACTGTGCCATCAGAAGTCAAAAATCCATCATAATACCCAAAACATCTGTGTACCTGTTCCAGCGACCTATCATATTACCCCCATTTGTACCTGTGCCAGCAGGAGCCAAAAATCCATTATATTGCCCCCATTTGTACATGTGCCAGCCGGAGCCAAAAATTGGCAGTTTATAAAATTGAAAAACTATTAAAGGTCAAGCACATCAGGGATATAAAATAAAACAAAAGCCCCTTAAAAGTGCACCCCCCCCATCATGATTGCCCCTATGTCCAAAACCTGCAAGCAGGTCCAGTGTTCAGACAACAGTTGTAGGGTTAGGGTAGAGAGAGTGTGCCGACTTCCTCTAAGGCGCACGTCTTGCGCACGTCCGTCTTTTAAAGGTGCAGTGCGCTGGCGTGTGACATCAGCACGCATTGGCGCCAAATTCAAATAGTTAAAAGGGGAATGTAGATTTCAGAACACTGCCCGTTGTTAGGTTCTATTTAGAAGTTCCTGGGTGTTAATTCCTTGTGAATCCTGACTGATAGTTTGTGTTTTGACGCTTGCCTGCCTGATTTACTACTCTGATCTCTCCAATCCTGATCCTGCCTGTCTGTGACTATTCTGACTTCTCCAATCCGACCTTTGCCTGTCCATCGACTATTCTACGCTCTCTATCCTGATTCCGGCCTGCCTGACCATTGTATCTGCTTGTGCTGGCCCGGCCTGCCTGTTCCTGGTGGTGTTCTTCCTTCAGTATCCTGGTGAGACGATCGTGCCCCTTTGCTCATCCAGAACCGTTAGCTTTGCTCCTCTCTCTGTTAAGACCTGGCGGCATCCAATTAGCCGAGGGCTCCTTCCGAGGTGAAAGGCGGCGGTTAAAGGCAGAAGTGAGAGCCGAGACCAGGGAGCTTAGCTTGGGTTCTGGATATAGGGTGCAGAATGTGACAGGGCCTAGGTAACAATGACTAATAACTCAGTTTGAGCTTGGGGCCCATGATTGCTGATGGAAGCTCTGCTCATGCTGGACAGAAAAAACAGTGCAAGAAAGTCCTATCCTTGCTGCCTGTGAATGTGCTACCTCTCATATAGTGCTGCCAAATGTATTCATGGGGCTGAGTGCAGAAACCTACGACACAAATAGCATGGTGGACTGTGTCCTTTTTTTATTTTGTACCCTGCCCTCTAGATATTAACTGACCCTTCTAATCTTTGTAATCTACTATTTAACTTTATTCATTCATTCCTGTTCAGTGTCGGGCCAAGACGGCCGAGCACCCTAGGTGACCGACCAGGGCCGCCATCAGGGGGGGACAGGGGGGACAAGCGTACCGGGCCCGGGCATGAAGGGGGGCCCGGCTGCGCTGCATTTTTTGAAGATCCGGGCCCCCCTTACGAGCGCCCGAGCCGTACGTTGCCAAATGCGGAAGTGCCGAAAAGCCGAAGCCGATGCGCCGAAAAGACCCGAAGTCATGAAAACAGCCAAAGTCCTGAAGCGGTGCAGAGACCCGAAGTCACGAAAGGAGGCGAAGTTGAAGTACTGAAGCCATGAGTTCAATTCTACTGAACACCAGTTTGTGTAATTTTTTTTTTTTTAATCCCCTGGCCACCAATGTATTATTTTAATATTCTAAATTTTTTTTAACTTGTAAGGGGGCCCCTGCCACTTTTTTTATTATTATTTTTTGGGGCCCCAATTTGTTTTTAACTGATAAGGGGTCCCCTGCCACCAATGTTTTTTTTTTTTTTTAGGTTTTTTTTTACATTTTTTTTTGTTGGGGCCCCAAGTTTTTTTTAACTTATAAGGGGGCCCCTGCCACCAATGTATTTTAAAAAAAACATTTTTTTTTGGGGCCCCAATTTTTTATAAGGGGGCCCTGACCATCAATAGCTTTTTATAACTTGTGGGGGGGGTTACTTTTTTAGCGCTGATGTTTGTGTGGTCTTTTAACTGCGATGTGGAGTGGGCGGCATATGGGGTATAGCTTGGTCGTCAGTGTGGGCGGGGCCCCAAAAATGTTGTTGTATGGGGCAACGTGATTTCTAATGGCGGCCCTGTGACTGACCGACGATGTCACCCCATCCAACTTTGCACACTAGTCATGTGTCTCGTCTGTCTACCCTTAGTTTCAGCCCTGTTCCTGCCGTCTGGAAAATAAATATGTACATACAATGCCCAGCACTGATTATACAAGCAGCACTGTACAATAAAAGTACAGACATACAGCCAAGGAACGAAAGTATAGATTTACATTATATACAGCATGTGTGCAGTTCAGATATAAAGAAACAGCACAACTCAATATTTTTGTACTTTAGACCAAAGTGTTTTATGATCCTTTATTGGTGATATTTGTACTTTATGCCTATGAAAATGGTGTGGGTGCCTGAAACATGTCAGTTGCTACTCATATTTAGTTCTTTTTAATGTATTCCAATAAATGATACTTTTAATGGGACCCGATTTGTAGCTTGCTGCATCTTTCTCCAATACTGTGATCCAAGGAACCATGTTGGCTTGCACCTGGAGGAGACCTGACCACAACAGAGGGATTTGCTTGCGCAGCATGTTCTAATTAACCTCCAAATTAACCTTGGCATTGAGTTTGGAGTGACCCATTTTTTCCTTCACTTCTGTTTGTACTCTATAGCTATATAAACACAGCTAGGGTGGGTGCAATATAATTAGGACCTATTTTTATGCATCAGTTGGTTCTATAATTCTTGGTTAAATGGCCTGTAGATTTCTCATGAGGCCACCACATATTCTTGTGACTGACATGGTACAAATTTATAACTTATTTTCCTATTTGGTGTATAGTAGAAAATGTTGAACCTGCTAAATTTGACAGACAGATGTCATTTACCTCATTACCAGTATAAGAGAAATCGTCCCCACCCTGAGCAATATATTCCTATCCCAGCAACATTCATGAAGTAAATGTGGAATTAAGAAAGAATCCTCTTTCTATAAAATGAATCTTTACTGCACAAATCTGACTTATAGATTAATTTTTATCACAAAAATTCTGGTACAGCTTCGGGTTCATCACTTGACCTCATTGTGGCGTTACAGAAGTTGCTTTCCGAGCATCTGTTACAATGTGAAACATTATTTGCTGCTGCTGAGAAATGACTGTAAGTAATTTAATAAACTAAAATAGTTTAGAGCAAGTGTCCCCAACCTTTATTACCCATGAGCCACATCCAATTGTAAAAAGAGTTTGAGAGCAACACAAGCATCCAAAACTTTCTTGGGGGTACCAAATAAGGGCTATAATTGGCTATTTGGTAGTCCCTATGTGGACTGGCAGGCTACAGGAGGCTCTGTTTGGCAGTACAAACTTGCTTCCAAGCCTCAAATTCAAAAATAGGCACCTGCTTTTAGGTCACTGGGAGCAACATCCAATGGGTTGGAGAGCAACATGGTGCTTCTGAGCCACTGGTTGGGGATCACTGGTCTAGAGAGTTGGTGACCAGGTTTTCTGAGCTGGGAAACATGAAAAGTAAGGTGATAAGAAAAGAAATTGACATAGAATTGATAAAAAGAGGCCTCGGTAGCCCCAAATTTAGCACCCACATCCATCCCACACCTTTGAATGCAAAAGAGATGTGCCATATAAAATGAAATGTTCTAAATCTTAATATAAACCTATAATATAGAAAGTACTTATAAAACTTGGCCATGGCCCCTGCAATCTTAGCTACATCAGGGACAACTTGACAACTTATTATAGGCTGTATGAAGGAATACCATGTGTGGGAATTTCACTCAAATTGTAGCCGTTGCAATAACGTCTTACAGTGGAACACCAATGACATCCTGAGTTTTCCACAGAACAGTAACGGGTTACAGTTGTGGTAGAGTTACAGTTGAGGTGAGCTCCAGGAAAGGGGCTAATAAACCAAGAATGGTTTCTCTGTTTAAAGATTGTAGTAGCCAGACACTCCATTCCTCAGGTCCAGTTTGGATATTGGAGCTTACTCTCCACAGGAAAGCTGTCCTGTGGAAAAGGTATTTAAACATAATTGGAGTATTGGAGTGTGTCTCTGAGCAGGGCACAGTGGGTAGGAGACCTGGCTGTGTGAGGAACTCCCAGAGGAGCTGGGACACTACCTTCGTCTGAATGAAGCAGAAGGTGACTTAGGTTGTGACTCTGACCAAAGAGTCTGGCAAAGAAAGTGAGAAAAGGCAGGGGGCTGAGCACATTCTAAAAGGAGTACTGTGAGTACAGGGGTGAGCCAAACTTGCTTAGTTTTTGCTGGTAGTCCACGAGGCACCCAGTCAAGTCAGGGACTTCTTCAAACATGTGAAGGTTGTGCCCAGTGGGCAGGAGTTTATTGTATGAATTGAGTTTTTTTGTATGCTGCAATGGCCAACCCTAGGTTGGAATGTACTGTAAAGTTGGAAAACTTGGGAAGAATAAACCTATGTTTTCTCTGAAGAGCTGCGGTGTCAATGTCCCTGTCTTACTGCTCGTTTTCCTATGCTTGCCTGCCTACCAATTGCTAATTTCCCCAGAATTTATATGTACAGGCAGCCAGCTTGTCACACAGTTTAATAGAAGTACAATGATTTACCATTCTTGCCCAGTAGTCAGAACAGCCTGTTCAATAGGGGAGCGCTGGTTTTTGCTCTTTACAACAAGGTATTAGTCCCATTTGGGCAGTTAACCAACACTTTTTTCAGATGTAACACACTAGAGTTTCCCCCCATTACCTCACTTCCTACTCCTGTGGCACCGCTCAAATATGGACGCCTTTATTTCATGTGGGAGTCACTTTGTTGATATCTTGTTGTTATCACATTCATCTTTTTCTTTCACAAACCTGAATGAATTTGGCAAAAGATCAGGTTTTCATATTCTCTCAGGAGTTCTTTATTTTCAAGCCTCAGTAGAACACAAGAACTTTGGTCAGTTCAGTCAGTGACTAGCTGAACTAGTAAACTCTGTGCTTGCACAGGAAGTGCAAGGAGAGAGAATCTGACAGGAAGTGCAGGGGGGGAGAAGCTAATAGGAAGTGCAGGAAGAGAGAAGTTGACAGGAAGTGCAGGGTGAGAGAATCTGACAGGAAGTGCAGGGGAGAGAAGCTAATAGGAAGTGCAGGAAGAGAGAAGCTGACAGGAAGTGCAGGTACAGAGACACTGATAGGAAGTGCAGGGAGAGAGAAGCTGATAGGAAGTGCAGGGGGAGAGAAGCTAATAGGAAGTGGAGGAAGAGAGAAGTTGACAGGAAGTGCACCACCCCTATGTTATTAGACTACAGCTCCCAGCATGCCTCAACCTTAATTATATGTTACATTATTCTGGGATTTGTAGTCCAGCAACAACTGAGTAAAGTTTGGTCGATCAGTTACTATCCCTTTAACTCAAGGACTTAATGTTGAGATCAGCCAGTTTGGCCCATTCGTTGCAAGTCAAGCAAAGTTTCATTTGCTGTGTGTTATGGACAAAGAGGCAGTTCCCTAATAGAAAATGAAAGTCTTTTGTAGTTAGAGTTGTACGTCTGTAGAAACATTTGCTGTAGATAAGTGCTCTGCCTTTGATAACAACATACCCTAATTCAAATACTGACTGCCTGGGACACATGCAGCAGGATAATGTTATAAAATGATATGTGATCTCTCAGGTCTAGTAACCCATAGCCACCAATCAGATGTTTATATATACAGTATGTAGCACACCCGTGAGTGTGTTATGAAATTGTGCTAATGGGTATTGTGCAAAGTATACTGGTGACACCCCAGATCCAGTGAACAGGCAAACAAGAATGGAAATGCAACAGGCACAGCCTTACTTTATTAAACAGCTGAAGCTGTAAAAAAAGGTTAGATATGGCGTAAAATAGGTAATGTATTACTGTAACAACAATAAGAATAGCCCCAGTATAACCCTGCACACCTACTGTAAGTTCCCCCCGACAAGTTGCCAGTTGGATAAAGTGTACACCGGTGGGGGCCCCTTGTGATGAAAACAATGCGGTCAGCCTTACTCACACATACCTCCCAACTGTCCCTTTTTCGTAGGGACAGTCCCTCTTTTGACAGCTCAACCCGCAGTCCCTCGTTTGTACTGGAAAGTCCCTATTTTCTCTACACTGAACAGCCAGAAAAAGAAATTATTTGGCTTTTAGCAGAGAGCCCAGAACAGCTAACTGGTGCAAATAAGATACTTTGTAACAATGTTGAGACACAAAAACACAGTTTAGATAAGGAGAAATATTTTCAAACTTTCATAACCTGCCAAATTTTGTAAAACGAACATGGTAATTAGGGGGTGTGGCCACATAAAGGGGTGTGGTCAAAAAAATTGCTGCGCTACCCCTCTTTTTACTTCCAAAATGTTGGGAGGTATGGTTACAATCCTTGCAGGTGGATGAGGTGGCTGTGTAATCCCTGAAGTCACCTCAATAGCTTTGCAGGTTCACTGAAACACTCTCACATGATGATTGTAATAATGAGGGAGACACATCTGTCCATAGAAGCCACACTGTCTCACAGATACTATATGAATATTAATCTCCCAAAATGGCAAGGCAGGGGTTAAATGTGACTCACAGCTTAAAGGGAATTCTGCTTCTCCTCTCACTGTAACTTTGTCCTGATCAAATTGGCTGGAAGGCCACAACCCAGGATCACACTGGCTACTGGGACCTTGTGCACTTTCCCTCCAGGGAATAACAGGAATCAACTTTCAGCAAAACTGCAGTGTCTTCCTCTGCAGATTAGTGACAGCTTCTCTTTCTGACTAATCACTAAAACTGTCTGCAACACAACTGTCCCAGTCACCAAGTCTTCCAGCACAGCACAGTCCTCCTTGCTGGTTAATTACCCCTCCTCTTCCAGTTCTCTGGGCTGGGCTCCTATTGGCTGTCTCCGTGCAATTCCTGTAGCAAGGGCTTGTCGGAAATATACAGTAGTTCTTAACCCCAAGCAACAGTTCTGCCTCCAGAAATATCAAACTTTTGCAGTCTCTGTTTTATCACCATACCTCCCAACATTTTGGAAGTAAAAAGAGGGACAAAAAACATTTTTCGCACATAGAACAGCGAAATATTTTGACCACACCCATTTCTGTGGCCACACCCCCTAATTACAATGTTCATGTTCCAAATTTGGCAGCTTATGAAAGTTTGAAAATATTTCTCCTTATCTAAACTGTTTTTTTTGTGTCTCAAAATTGTTTCAAAGTATCTTATTTGCACCTGTTAGCTGTTCTGTGCTCTCAGCTAAAAGCCAATTAATTTCTTTTTCTGGCTGTTCAGTGCAGAGAAAATAGGGACTTTCCAGTACAAATGAGGGACTGTGGGTTGAGCTGTCAAAAGAGGGACTGTCCCTCCAAAAAAGGGACAGTTGGGAGGTATGCATCAGGGGAGCAATTTAGTAATCCATTGTCCATTAATACTAATTGTAGTCCCGCATTATAATGTTCAAACAGTCTGCACACATAATCGGGCGCTACATATATATATATATATATAGATATCTATATCTATATATATATCTATATATATCTATATATATATATATATATATATATATATATATATATATATATATATATATATATATATAGATATAGATATATATATATATATATATATATAAAAAGTCCAGAAAGTACCTGCACTCTATCCCTTCAGGTTTGTGGTGGGTGCTGGGTCAAAGTTATGACATATAATCTTAAAATATAATATAAAGATGGATCCGCACTCCAAACAATTCATTCAAAGTGATTTTTATTGAATTATCACTCACGTGTCCAACGTTTTGGTCCACATTAGGGCCTTTATCAAGGATCTATATCTATATATATATTTTGTATATATATATATATATATATATATATATATATATATATATATATACACAAAAATGTCCCACAGTGCCTGCACTCAAACTTGCCATAGGCAGAGGTGCAAGATATTGTAAGATATATGCAGAAGGAGGATCAGCACACTCTGTAGGTAGTAAAAATATGTGTCCTTTTATTTCACATAATACAGCATTCTATCCAACAAAAAGATCCCCATGTGGGACCAAAATGACGGATAGAATGCCGTATTATGTGAAATAAAAGGACACATATTTTTACTACCTACAGAGTGTGGTAGGGGAGGGGGTGAGCGCTGGAGGGGAGAGGAGTGAGGGAGGGGACAGCGACAGAGGGAAGAAAGGGGAGTAAGACTGAGGGGTGCGAACACTGACTAGCGGTAGGCAGAAGACAATTTTAGAGGTAGATGCCCAGCGCCCCCCTATCATTGCGCCCTAGGCCTCTTCTGCCTACCTCTAGTTCTAGCCCTACATAATTATTGTGTTAATTATTTTGCTATAGCCTTATATATATAGGGAAGCTTTGTGTACTTCCTCTGTGTTGTTCTGTGGAGAAGCCCCACCCCTTTCAGCTGACAGGAAGAAGGAAGTGCTGCACAGAAAGTGCTGCTGGGAGAAAAAGAAGCAGCAGAGTGAAAGTGAAAAGGTGCTGCTAGTTCCCAGTATTACTGTGTGTGTATAGTTAGTAGGGAACTTCAGTGGCAGAAAAGTATGATCTATTTTGGGTGCGGAAGGAAAGGGGGTCCTTGTTAGGGCTCTGAACTTTAAAATGTGCTCTTCTCAGGGCACAGAAAGCCAAAGAGAGTCCTTCTTGGAAGAAACCACCTTTAAACAGTAAAGATTTAAAGGAATTGTTCAGTGTAAAAATAAAAACTGGGTAAATACAGATGCAGCCACTTTGGTTTGTCTGTTTGACACAGAATAACTAAACACAGATATCCCATTTATCTCATTTAACACAGAAAACTGCGTCACAACATCCCATCTAATTAAAGCATTCACCATTGTGAAAAATGGTGCTTTGGTATGCTAATGAAAAGGTTAAATGCATTAAATGAGTTAAGATAACTTTAGATAGCACAGTTTCTTCAATTAAACACGAGTCATGACGCATTTAACTTACAAATCTAAGTGGCTTCATCTGTAGATAGCTTGTGCAAAATAAATAATGTTTCTAATATAGTTAGTTAGCCAAAAATGTAATTTTTAGGGTATCCTGCTTCCCCCCTAGATTTGATAACAAATGGCACCTAAACTATATTGTGGGCACATGTGTAGGGTATTAGAAGAAATTTATTAAGGTTCCCTGGCTTTGTGTAGTGTAATGTGTTTGCTGCTGCATATACAGCCAGTGTAATTTCCGGTCACTAGTGTAACTTCGAACCGCTGATCAAAACATCACTTCGCAAACGATCGGTAACTTGTGCGCAACTTCGGATCTTCATGAATTTGCGCAGCCCTGGCGAATCTACGCCTGGCGAAGTGCAGCTTAGCCAATGCTGGCGCAACTTTGAAGGTGAGTCAATTTGCCCCCTTAAGTCCTCTACATAAAAAATTATAAGTTTAAGAAAAAAATGTCAGTAGTTTGCAAAAGTATTTTTATATACCTATTTTTTAAAATGTTAAAGTGATTGGGTTATTTTGTGTTTTTTTTTACACCATTGTTTGTAGCAATACAGATGCTAACCTTAGTTACTATTGGTATGATATAATGTGGGAGTCCATGGACTCTTCTCAGTTTATGGACAAAATAAAATATGTTTTTTTTAAGATGAAAAGAAAAGTTAGACAATAGATTCAATATCAGTTCTATTTATTTTGCTTATTTTAAAAAAAGCTGTATATAGGCGTTAATTTCCCCTTAAAGATTGCATCACACATCAAATTCCATAATGCTTCTCTGAGAAACATCTAGGGCAAGAAATATACAGACTACTACTTCTTACAGGTTATTATTATCGATCATGTAAATATAAGAGCTGCTTCTAAAATGGAGATAATGGAAAGCAGTCTTTGGACATTTCTTAACATGCTAGAACTTTAGGTACTCTCCCAGCTTCTCCATAGTGCTAAATGCCATGATTTTTTATTTTGCAGCAAAAATCTTGAATTTGAGTTTCCAAAACTCAAATTTTCAAGCTATATTAAGCAAAAAACTTGAAAACCTAAATTGAAAAATAGCTTGAATGATTTAAATACAGCCCGCTTGGACTTCTGCATAAACACACCAGCCTTTACCAACATTTTTTTATTCAGGTTTTTTTTAGTATTTTGCATTTAATATATCATAAGAATATGAGTTTTGAAACTTGGGTGTGGAACACTTGGGTGTTGATTAATCTACCCCCTTAGTCATAAGATTTATTCATTTATTTGTGGTCTTGGCAAAATGACTATATAGTTCATGAATCATCATCAAAATCATTATATACTCACAAAATGTCATTAGATTAGATTTCATCAGTGGCTAAATGTGTCTATAAAACATTCATATAGGGGAAGATTTATCAAGGGTCGAATTTCGAAGAGGAAAAAACGTATTCGACCATCGAATTGGATTTCTTCAACTTCGAATGTCGAAGTCGGAAGATTTTTAATCGAATTTGGCCGTTTTCAGTCGAACGAAAATCGTTCAACCGGCGATGAAATCCTTTGAATTGAACTATTCGAACGATTTCATCGATCGAACAAACGATTTTCCTTCAACTTCTAAAGACTTAGCCAAATGTTGGCTATGGGTTCTAGGAGGTCCTCATAGACTAACATAGCAATTCGGCAGGTTTAAGATGGCGAAGTGTCAAAGCCGAACTTTTTTAAAGAGACTGTACTTCGATTTTTGAAGTCTAACTTTTTTACTTTGAATCGAAGTCAAAGACGAATTTAGGCCTATTCGATGGTCGAAGTACCCAAAAAATAGTTGGAAATTCAAAGTTTTTAAGTTTGACCCTTAGTAAATCTGCCCCATAAAGTACACAAGTTGTCTCAGCAGTATCACATTTCTGATTTTAGAGTTGAAATAATTTACTTGTTTATTAAACAGTCTTTTCTTGATGAAGCTGGATTGTAACAACTGTTTTAAAGCTTCAAGGAAGAAAACTGTCTCCAAAGCATTACATTTTATATAGTATTCTTGAGTAGAAATATAATTTTGCTGGGATGTTGGTCAGTATAATCATCTGTAGAAGTGATTACAGTAATACTTTTGCCATTTCTGAAAGACAGAGATTTCCTATTAAGGGCAAATGCTGTATTGTTTTTTTCTTTCATGGTTATCTGTGATTTTCTTTTGGATAGCCTTTAATAGATGGTAGGTTTTATTTTATGTGATACATGTCTTTTAAACTCTGAAGAGCTTGTCCTCGAGTTATTTTTAGCCATTCCTCTGGGATTTCTGCTGGATTTGCCTGGAAAAGGTTTGCAAACTCATTATTGAACTGGCCAAAAACAAATTTCCAGTAAAATGAAGAGTGT
This sequence comes from Xenopus petersii, assembly GCA_038501925.1. NCBI lineage: Eukaryota > Metazoa > Chordata > Amphibia > Anura > Pipidae > Xenopus > Xenopus petersii. The sequence continues at coordinate 6,715,596 of CM076688.1, forward strand.
ATCTCTGGTTGTATGATCCATTGGGGATAGATAGATCTATAATTTCTATATGGATGCTGCTTTCCTTCCGTGTCTGGATTTCTAAACATGCCATTAGAAATAATATCAGTGGAACATGTTGTTGTACATAGACTATTATCTTCTGCAAAAGTGTATTGGGCTAAACCCTTGGGCCGATGAGCAGATGTAAAGTGTTCCTGATGGTCATCTCCTCTGGCTTCACAAGGAGCATTACAAAATGGGCACGTTTTCCCACATCCCAACACCATTTTGAGCAACTCATCTTGAGGTTTTAGCAACAGAAAGGCAAGTATAGATTCAATGCCCAAATCTTTCATTTCTGATCTGATTTGTTCCTGACATTGCTCAAGATAAAATGTGATATTGCTTGAAAATTTGTGGGTATCTTCTGTGTTTTGGAAAATTATTACTTTCATTGCAGTGTTGGAAATCACCAAATGTTTCATCAAATTAGTTTGAAAGAATTTCAAAAATTCGGAGACATCCCGACTCTTTTGCACATGTTTGTCAGTAAGGGCAGATTGAATTTGTTTAGAAATAGAAGAAATAATTTTTGTTACCAACACATCCAAGTCAGAACTTTTTTTATATTTCATTACAATGTATTTTGAAATCCATCTTTTCACATAAATCTCATAGTTTGTGATATAGTCTGCATAATTTTCAAATTTGTTCATTTCAAGCAATTCTTTGAGAATCCCAAAGTGAAAAGTATTGTAACTGTTGAATCTGATATTTATAGAATCCTTCAGAATGTCATCAATAATTTCTTTCCCGAGATTCTTGTAAATGTGGTCAGTTATTGCCGGCTTCAGACACTGATCACAGAAATCTTTAGCTCGAGCATTGGATTCATCTTTCTGCTGCAGTTTGTTTTTAAATATATCAAAATATTGTGGTTTCAATTTATTTATGAGAAGTCTGGGATCATTTTTCAAGATAAAGTCATCATGCATCTTCTGAAACTGAAGAGCTGCAGCCCCTAAAATGTGTAATTTTAGATAAATCTCAAACTTGCCACCGGGGTGAAACTTTCTCACTTCTTCTTGGTTCAATTTTTTATTGATTATGTTCAGAAGCTCCTGACAGTACATCTCATTGTAATCTTCTCCTGTGTTCATTTTGTCTGTCACATAGTTCTGGCAGATATGTTCTAATAACCCTGCAACATTAGCTAATTTTTTATAGCAACTATTTGTAAATAATTCTTTAACTTTTACTTTCCAGTCATCAATGTTGATATAGCTTTTATCCATCTGAAATGGAATCTGCCCATAGTATTTTAAAGATGGTACATTATGGAGTATTTCCATGACCTCACCACTTCTGTTTGCCATTTCTCTTTTCAATTGCTCCAGCATTTTTTTGTCAATTCTGTGTTTTTTTAACCTACCCACCTCCAGCTCTTGCAAAATTTGATCCCACATTAAGTCAAATTCTTCTTTCACTTCAGTGTTACTCATATCACATGCATTCAATGTATGAGTTTTCAAATGTGTCTTCACTTTTTCTTCGATTAATTGTAGGCAACCATCTTGCATGTCCCGTACTTGTTGTTTTCCTTTCTGGATTTTCACTGCTTCCAAACATTTACTGGAAATGATGACTTCCATCTTCAGCCGCACACATTTAACATAGTTCATAAATTCAACTCGGTATCTCTCAGCAACATACGTTTTGTTAATGCTACTTTCAAAAAACAATTTTAACTGTTCCGTCATATAGACCTCTTCTTGGTCCAATAATTGAGTCATTTTATTTCCTAGTATTTCTGTTGTTACAAATGTTATTTTACTTTGAGGCTGGTTTTTGATCATATTTTCTTGCTCTGATAGCCATGTATAAACTTGATGGCGGAAATTCCATTCTAACTCTGAGTATTTAGTAGACAATTGCTCATAAGCCTCAGCAACAAGGCTGTTTCTAAAACTGAAAATAAAAGTCTCATATTTTACAGCTTTCCACAAACTGCTCATCCATTCTGTAAAAGAATTGGTATCATGAGAAAGAGAGTTCTGGCTTTCTTTCATAAGTTCAAACAAATGTTTTCTCAGTTTGAAAATGTTTTCACTATAGCCCAAATTTATGGGAGCCATTGGTGGGACACCATGCCAAAGCCCAGGGATGTACCAGCTGTGTTTGTCAGGATCATAGGTCATAATATCAGAAAAGGTAACAGGAGCATTTATAAATTCCATTTTTGCTGCAACTTTTGTCATTTCATTTAGTTCATTCAGAACTTTGTTCCTATTTATTCTGTTATTCAGATAAGCAGACACATCAGTTACATTTTGATGTACAAACAAGCAGTAGCTTTTCCTCCCAACTTGTTTCATTCGTAAAAATGCATGTACTACTATCTGCAAAGTATCTTTCATTTCTGTGGTGTTTTCCATGGCTACGTTCACTATGGTGATATCACTCAACCCAACTGCTAGTGTTGCCAGTTCATTGTCATGTTCATAGCTGCCCTCTAGACAAGCCAGTTCTGGAGCATTCAGACCTTCCGTGTCGATCACCAGAACAAAGTCACAGCCAAGCTCTTTTTGGAAGTTTTCTTTCACTCTAATCAGAGTCATGAAGGCTCCTCGTGTGCAACGTCCACTGGCCACTGGGAACTGCAAGCCAAACATGGTGTTCAGGAGGGTGGACTTCCCTGTGCTCTGCACTCCCAGCACAGAGATTACTCTCAGTCTGCATCTTCCCTTTGTCTTCTTGCTTAGTTCTGTTAGAACATCAGTTATCCACTGTAAAGGGATACCAGAGGCATCTCCATCTATCAGCTCTAATGGAAACCCATCTAGAAGAAGATCAGCAGCTATTCCTGGGAGACTACTAAATTTCTTTTCATTTGATTTTATGTGATTTCCCTTGATCATGGCACATTCTGCCTCATAGAATTGCCCAAGCTCACGCAAAAAATGATCAACTCCCAAAGAACTATCAGAAATTTTCTCACAAAGTTGGTTTATTTCACTCGCATTTGTGGTCAACTTGCAACATTTCTCTTTGTACTCAGCTTGCAAGACTAACAGATTGTTTCTTGTTATTGAATCCAGGTAGAACTTCATCCATCCAATAAAATAAGCTTTCCCTACTGTGGACAATGTCATTAAACTATTCATATAGTTTCTTATGCCACGAGGTAGCTCACACTGGTATTGTGTCCTGTGTAGCTCAGAGCATTTCCTTTCCAGTTCCCTTTTATAAATATTGATTTCAGTATCTCCTTGGTGTTTCATTCTACACAGCTCTTTTTCTATCCAGGATAATTCTTTCCACAGCTCCCCCTGGAGAGGCATTGTTTTTTTCTTATACCCCAACACATTGTTAATCTCTTCTGTAATTGAAACTGCATGTGTTTTAGCCTTTTCACATTCTGTTGAGTTCTCATCTACCTGGATGCCATGTTTAGTGGCCACATCTGCCAGATCCTGGAGGCTTAAATGGGTCCCAACTCCTGATATATATTTAGCAACATTATATTGAAGTGTCCTGACAATATGATTGTTGTTGAGTACATGGACTTTTACTACTTTAGACAACTCTTCCAGAGTGCAAATTATTGTATTTAATTTTCTTTTGTCTTTTTTTACACTTGAATCAAGGACAAAATAGAAGTCTGTATTGATATTTTTACAATTTAAAAATAATTCATATTCCTTTTCAGAAAAATGATTTGTAAATATGAACACAGCTGATGAAACGTGTGTCAGAAAGGTGAACTGTTTCCAGTAGGACATCAAGTCTCCTCTCAAATTAATAATGGCAGCTGGTTCTGGAAAGAGTTCAGATTTAGTAACACTTCCAGGAAAGAACCATGAAATTTCCACTAACCCATCAGCAATTTTTTTTTCTGCATAACCACAAACCATGTCCTGATTCACAAAAATGTCATAGTAAGACTGAGTTTGGCAAAGCAGTTGATTAAGAATTCTGGATTTAGATATGTTGCATTCCCCAAGTCTTACAAAGGAAAATGTTGGCATTTTTATATTTACTAAATTGTCTTCAATAAAGCCTTTGCTTTCTGCCAATGACTGAGGTCTCCATCGTTTCACAATACCTCTTAAGGCCCACAACAGGAAAGTACATTCTTGATCATGGCTGGGTGGTAGCATCAAAGGTAAAGCAAACTGACACATAGACATTTTAGATATAATCTCCTGCTGCAAAAAGTTATCTGAACAATGCAGAACGGCACACACAACATCTAGAGGATGGATGGAATGCTCACTGGTTGGCTCCAAGTTTTGAAATGTATTCTCACACCAGCTGTTCCTTGCAGTGCTATCAACAGCCATTATCTTTTGTAAAAAATACCAGAGAATGTCTTCAGAAGTCTTAAGCTCAATGTTCTTCACTGATTCCTTCCCAATGCTAAAAATATCCTTAAGTGATAATTTTGACTTTGTGTAAGGTTCCATTTTTAGCTGGGTAACAATGTCAGTAAATGCTTTTCTTACACCTAGTGAGAAATGACAATGCAACATATTACTGATATTGCTTTAATGTATCAATTAGTCATTGATTTAAGAATTTCCATGTTGGTTTCAAAAGTATTACTAGTTTTTATTTACTTTCCAAGGGTGCAAAGAATAGTGATGCAGTGAAAGCCTTCTTAAATCAAAATGTATTCACATACATACATGCTAAAGACATATGGAGATCTAAAATTGTGGGACTGACCTATGTAGAGGGCATTGAGTTTTGGAGAAACCAGTTAGAGTGGGATCTGGGCAGAATGCCTACGTTCTATTGTAGATACTCTATTGTATATACTCTTGGAACACAAATTCAGTTAGAGAGATTTAGAGTAAACATGTATTTGTAGAGTCTTGGAGAACATTTTGACTCTTACATAAAGGATAAGTAAACCTTTAAATGAAGTGAATGCAAAATTTATGAGGGAGCTATTCTAAGACATTTTCCAATGTACATTCATTATTTATTTTGTTTTTATTCCAAGATATTAAAGGATACGTGTACTGTTAATATGTATGAATTTTGTTACAACAGCGCCACCTGCTGGTCAGTTTCCCACCAGTCTGACCACCAAGTAGTCAAGGAAGTTGTCAGGAGAAAGAAAGAGGCTGCTTTAATAGTATAAAGTATACTTTAATATCTTGAAATAAAAACAAAATAAATAATGAATGTAAATGACTAAAGTGCTTAGAATAGCTCCTTCATCAATTCTAGATTAACTTATTTTAAAGGTTTATGTACAGAGAGACATGTAAATTATTATTTTATGGCCCTTCTGCCAGCTATGCATTTGTTTGCTGCCAACTATAGCTTTTTTAAAGGAGAAGGGAAGGTTAAAACTAAGTAAGCCTTATCAGAAAGGTCCGCCTAAAAATACCAGTAAACCCTCAAGGTAATGCTGCTCAAAAGAAACACTGCATTTCTTTCCTTCTATTATGTACTCATGGACTTCTGTATTAGACTTCCTGTTTTCAGCTTAAACCTCCAGGGCTAGGGCTTGAGCATGCTCAGTTTGCTCCTCTCTGCTTCTCCTTCTTCCCTCCTTGCTGTAATCTAAAGCCCAGAGCTATGCGACTCAGGCAGGAAGTGATGTCACATAAAGCTAATACAGCAGCTGCTTTCCTAAACAAACAGAGAGAGCTCTAGAGATTTTTACTCAGGTATGGTAAAACATTCTACAGAATAAATATAGTATTCTAGCTTGCACCATTGCAGCTAATCTATTGGCAATAAACTGCCTCTGTAGCTTTCCTTCTCCTTTAATACCCAAATACAGGGCACCAATTACCATTAACTGTGGCATGTGCACTTAGGGAGCAAACATGATACCCTTTAGGGTCCATCAACAAAGCACTTACACCTAGGGCAATGCTGTATACAGTATGTGCTGTACTCACCTACCTACCTGGCAATAAACCCAAGTCTCCCTAAAACCTTGGGCCTAGAGGCACTCTTTAGCTTGCACATCTATGTGACTCTCAAACTAGGGTGAGATCAAAGGAGCACCTTTGTGCCTTACACATACAGTTTAGGCTGCTGAACCCAGGCATTGCTGGACTGAGAGTGGGGCACACCTTACTTCATTGTAGAAGTGCATAAGCTACTCACTACATTACCTGTGCAAAGTGCAAAAAACGAGACAGGTAGGTAGTAGTGATGAGTGAAATTTTCACCAAGTTTTGCCTCGAAAACAAACCTGTGGTGAACTGGGTGAAAAAAATTGTTGCGCGTCAAAAAAATGTTGTCGTCCATACACATCAATGCATTTTGGCAAATTTTCTCATTTTAGCAAATTTTCAGAGATTCAGATTCACCCATCACTAGTAGGCAGAACAGAGCTGAGTCCGCGGTCTGAACTGACACACAAGCCATGGGGATTGGGTGGAGATTAAATGGGTCATGGGTTTAGATTACTTTAGCATTTACATTTAGGTGTAGGTGAGACAATGTGGCCTTTATTTGTTTTTATTATTTTCATTGTTTATTATTTCTATTAATTACATTTCTACATGATTTTTTAAAAATCCAAACCTATTATTTTTGTCTTTATAGAGACACAATAATTAAAATAGTAATACTCACGGGGTGAACATGTTGCTGTCCTTTCCTTCTCATGGTCTGTAACAATTGACTGTTTTAAAAGGAATATCAATCGGTTTCAGTGTGTTTGGTATCTAAATTAATATAGGTATAGCTGATATAAGCTATCAGCTCAAGTTCTTAATCATATGGACTATGATTAGACAAATTAGAGTAGATATGATAAACTACTTCCAATGTCCTGTATAAAGCAGAGAATGGTGCACTTTATGAACTCATTTGTGATATTTATATTTAAAAAATGATATGTAAGCACATTAATTACCTAAAATATCCCTGGGAATAAATTACCATATTCAGACTTTTATAGATGGAGAAATAATTTCCTATCTACAAATTTACTGATGAGCTAGGTGTATGAGTTGCACTCTTTGTCCTTCTGATCTGTGTGGGTGGGGGCATGGGAGCAGGGGACCTCTCATCACTTTTTGATGTCTGATATGATTGAGGAGCTGGCAAGACAAAATAAAGTAAAATCATTACTTGTGTACTTTAATACAGCAGATTTAGGACAATATAGGGGAATACATCACTGGTGTATCTACAGTTGCATAAAAAAACACTATGTACAGAAAGGGATACCTCCAAACATTTGAAAAACAGAGAGGCCATGCCGTACATACCTCAATTTACACACCCAAGTCATGCCAGTATAATTTACTATATAAAATGAATAACAAGTAAATTAACCCAAGATTTGCTAGTATAATCACTAAATACAATGGATAAAGTTGCATATTAAACCAAGACATGCCTGTATACTCACTAAATGGATAACAGTGATATTAAACTCAGAGGTGCCAATATAATTTCTACAGAAAATAGATAACAAGCCAATAAAATAAAAAATTAAATGAATGAAGTGCATATTAACCCCAGACGTGCCAATAAAATCACAAAATGAAATGAATGAAGTGCATATTAACCCCAGCATACAATTATAATTACTTAATAAAATGGATAATAGGCATACTAAAACCAGACATGCCAATACAATTACTACAGAATAGGGATAATCCTCTTATTAATGCCAGACATGTCAGTAAGACTATTGTAGAAATGGCCGATGAACACTCTATTAGCCCCTGCAAAGCCAGAAAGATCACTGTAAAAATGGCCAATGAGTACCCTATGAACCCCAGACAAGCCAGTAAGATCACTTAAAGGGATCCTGTCATCGGAAAACATGTTTTTTTTCAAAACGCATCAGTTAATAGTGCTACTCCAGCAGAATTCTACACTGAAATCCATTTCTCAAAAGAGCAAACAGATTTTTTTATATTTAATTTTGAAATCTGACATGGGGCTAGACATTTTGTCAATTTCCCAGCTGCCCCTGGTCATGTGACTTATGCCTGCACTTAAGGAGAGAAATGCTTTCTGGCAGGCTGCTGTTTTTCCTTCTCAATGTAACTGAATGTGTCTCGGTGGGACCTGGATTTTACTATTGAGTGTTGTTCTTAGATCTACCAGGCAGCTGTTATCTGGTTACCTTCCCATTGTTCTTTTGTTTGCACAAGTCACATGACTTGGGCCAGCTGGGAAATTGGCAATATGTCTAGCCCCATGTCAGATTTCAAAATTGAATATAAAAAAATCTGTTTGCTCTTTTGAGAAATGGATTTCAGTGTAGAATTCTGCTGGAGCAGCACTATTAACTGATTCATTTTGAAATGTTTTTTTTTTTCCCATGACAGTATCCCTTTAAGAAATGGCCAATAAATATCCTTTAACAGACATGCCAGTAAAATCACTGTAAAAATCAATAGCTTTCAAGTATCACCTTAACTACCAGCATCGGACTGGGATGCCAGGGGCCACCAGAAAACCTTAGACCACGGGCCCACTTTCCTAACTATTATTCCTCCTTTTCTCATTCAACCTCTTTATTCTCCTAGTCTTTTATATCTACTAACTATATTCTTCCATTATTGTGGATTTTGTCCCATAAAGAAATAGGGAATGACCATGAAATAGGCCAAATGTTTAGAAGCAAGAGGTCCACTGACACCTGGGCCCACCGGGAGTTTTCCTGGTGTCCCGGTGGGCCAGTCCGACAATGTTAACTACACTTGCACAAGCAGAATATTAACACAGATGTTCTTCTTTCCTTATGCTCCCACATTGCTTGGCTCTCACTCTCTCCCTCTGTCTTAAATGCTTGTAGTTCCATAGTGGAACACACAACCATCTTGGATATTTTCCTCAAGATGGAAGGAAACAGCAGTCCTGAAAGAACTTAAGAGGAGGCAGGAAACTCAGTAAATTTAAATTACAACCCACGAAAGTGTGCTCTGCATTGAAAATCAGGACTGTCCCATGAAAAGCAGGACAGTTGAGAGCTATGCCACTGCCCTATGACTTAAATGAGTGACTGGTGTTGAATAATATCCCCATGCTGGCATAGTTTTATGGCATATCTCTCTGCAGGCTATAAATAAAATTAGTAGGTGTTCCTACAAATTTTTGTTTGGTTATGCCCCTAGTTACATGGCACAATGCCCCCTGGACATCTATGATACTGTAGATATGTTTTCGTCCAGTAAAAAATGAAAGAGATTTTGGAGGGGAGTAGCAAAAAGGGAATTCAAAAAACATTCAGCATTTAACCTTTGCAGTCAAATCCAAACTGAATATTCAAAAGGAAGGTATAGCGGGGAAATTTCAGGAAATACTCACAGGGATGGATTCTCGGCTTCAGCTTCTCTGCTTTCTGGTTTGAGCCACTCAAATATATAGATAACTTGAAGAATAAACAGATTTTATATTGTAGATTTGTAATACCAACAATATAGAAACAATAACCAAAGTATTACATGTTACTAAAAAATAAAAAATAAAATCAGATTTTTTTTTTTTGAGTGTTTTCTAGGCATTCAGACACAGTATGATGGAATGCAACAAAACATCTCTGGGACCATACTGTCATATATGAGGTTGTCGCAAGGACTTTTGACATAAAAAACATTGGGTCATTGTGTGTAATGACTGCATAGCTTGCCCCCCCCCACCCATCTTTAGTTTACATATTTGTTTTGGACGTGGAATGCAACAAAACCTGTTTAAGCATCTGAGAAATGGCTCGCCGTTTTATCTGACCAGATTGGACCAGATTGTCTTCAAAGGTGATAAACTTCAGTCTGACAAATGTTTATCCCAAAATCACATTTCAGCGGGAACAAGAATACGGCACTCACAGGATTTTCAAAAATTCTAAATCTGCATTGTTATTTGATCGCAAATGTTTTGAAATGTCACAGGGACATTTGTTTGTAATAAGTGCCTCCTGACAAATACTCTTTGGGGGCCTGAAATGTTTTTATTCATTTGTGCTTTTTATATGCAGATCTTGTAATAAATAAGTATACATTCATGCTTTTTAAATATGTGAGTTAAGTAGAGATTGAAAAGACCTCTAAGACTACACAAATTTGAATTTTGATAAAAACAAGTCAGAATCTTTGTTCACTCCTGCTGAATGGAATGATTTAAACTTGTTAATCTTGTTAAAACATCTCTCCTTTTGAGTATAATTCTGTGTCACCTCCCCTTTTTAATTGAGGCTTAGGGATGCTTATATTGATATATTAATTCGCCCATCACTACTGGAACATAGTATTTGTACCTGGATAGAGAACTGGCTAAAAGATAGACTACAAAGAGTGGTGGTAAATGGAACATTTTCTAATTGGACCAGTGTTGTTACTGGAGTACCGCAGGGCTCTGTACTAGGTCCCTTGCTTTTCAACTTGTTTATTAATGACCTGGAGGTGGCCATTGAAAGTACTGTTTCTATTTTTGCAGATGATACTAAATTGTGCAGAACTATAGGTTCCATGCAGGATGCTGCCACTTTGCACAGTGATTTGTCTAAACTGGAAAACTGGGCAGAAAACTGGAAAATGAGGTTCAATGTTGATAAATGCAGGTTATGAACTTTGGCAAAAATAATATAAATGCAAGTTATACACTAAATGGCAGTGTGTTGGGAGTTTCCTTAAATGAGAAGGATCTTGGGGTCTTTGTAGATAACACGTTGTCTAATTCTGGGCAGTGTCATTCTGTGGCTACTAAAGCAAATAAAGTTCTTGTATAAAAAAGGGCATTAACTCAAGGGATGAAAACATAATTCTGCCTCTTTATAGGTCCCTGGTGAGGCCTCATCTGGAGTATGGGGGCAGTTTTGGACTCCAGTCCTTAAGAGGGATATAAATGAGCTGGAGAGAGTGCAGAGACTAAGTGCAACTAAATTGGTTGGACTGTCAAGGTTTGTGAGGGGACATGATTAGACTTTACAAGTACATTAGAGGACATTATAGACAAATAGCAGGGGACCTTTTTACCCATAAAGTGGATCACGTACCAGAGACCTCCCCTTCAGACTAGAAGAAAAGAAGTTTCATTTAAAGGAACAGAGTAGGGGGTTCTTCACAGTGAGGACAGTGAGGTTGGGGAATGCACTGCCGGGTGATGTTGTGATGCTGATTCAATTAATGACTATAAGAGGGACTTGGATGATTTCTTGGATTTACATAATATCAAAGGCTATTGTGATACTAAAGTCTACAATTAGTATAGATATGGATATATATCATTTATGAGAGCGTATGAAGGGGTCAGTGTGAATGTATGTATGGACGGTGGGTTTTGGTCTTTTTTCAAGCCAACTTAACTATGTAAGCACGAACATCTACTTATTTATTAAAAGATCCGAATTATAAAAAGCAGAAATGAAAAAAAGGAACAAATCCAAATGAGAATTTAAAAACATTAAAGTCCTCATTTTCATAAAAATGTTTGTGCGCTTACAAACGAAAAAGAAAGCCCTGAAAACGTATAAAAACTCAATGCAAGGAAAGATTGATAAATAAAAAAAAATTGTGGTTTAAAGTAACTAGTTAAATACACAATTTTTAGTGCTAAAAAGTTTGATTCAGGGAATCCCTAGGTTCATACCGTCACTGTTAAAGTTTTAAAAAAAAAACAACTTACATGTGATGTCTTTTTGGGTAAGTCCTTGATGTCTCTGTTGGTATTCTGATCTTCATGAGCAATAGTACAATGTGATACCTTCTCTGCATCCCTACTGTCTTGATCAACTGTGTTAGATAATGAATATATACTCATTCCCATTATGTATTATGTAATATTGAATTTAAAGCAAGAGCTAACAAAGAAGCCCAAAGAAGCCTATGACTTATTTAGGCTTTAACTGAAGTTATATTCCAAAGATGGAGCGGAATTGGGAGAGAGACGCAGAGGGACAATGGCAGAGGGAAGGAAAAATAGCAAGAGTGAAGGAGTGACTGTGCGCACTGTTGAAGTAAAAAAGCGGGGAAGTCAGATGCGAGGTGGACAGGCTGGAGGAGAAGATTCAGGGACAATGCAACAGTAACAGCTGCTGTCTCTTTAAGAAATAAATGGGGCATTCTCGCGTACAAATGCAACATTTATAAAGATCTAAATCACAGTGTGTCCCATAGGGAATTTGCTGATTTGATTATATAGTTGTAATAAAATTACCTGGTGTGCGGCGGCGTGGACGGCCGCCACGCTGCCGCGCTCCTGGTCCGGCGCCATCTTGATTCTTCTAGGGCGCGCGCGGCGCGCCTCTTAAAGGTACAGACGCGCTAGCGTGATTGCGCCAGCGCGTATTGACGCTCGTTTTGGCGCCCATTTCGAATGTATATAAAGCCCATTCTGACCCCCAGCCAGTGCCCGTGAATCTTGATTCTGGTGGTTCCTGAAGCCTTGTGCTGTCTGTTCCTGTGTATTTTGTATCTGCTATTCCGGTTTTGATCCCTGCCTGTTCCTGACTATTCTGATATCTGAATCCTGACCTTTGCCTGCATCTCGACTACTCTTTCTGCCTGACCCCATCTGTTTGATTACCCGGTTTGACCCTTGCCTGCCTGACGATTCTTGATATCTGCCTGCCTCGACCCTGCCTGTCTGACGATTCTCTTGCCTGCTCCATTTGTACCGTGACCTTCGGCCTAAAAGACTATCTACCTGCCGTGCCCCTCTGCCAGCCAGAACATCTTGCCTTGTACCCCTCGTTAAGTCCAGGTGGCACCCAAGTAAGCTGAGGGCTCCTCCTGAAGCCCAACGGTGGTCACACTACTGGTGAAGCCGAGCCGAGACCAGGGTACTTGGCACCTGTTCTGGTATTGGGTGCCGGCCGTGACATTAGTGAATAAAGTACCCCCTATTGTTTGTGGGTGGTTCTTGCTGAATTGTGCTTAGTACAGGGAATACCTATGCTGCCATAGTTTTATGGGATCTCTCTGTACAGACTATGAGCAAACTTAGGGGCTGTTCCTGCTGAATTGTGCTTAGTACAGGGAATACCTACAGATGAAGCCACTTGGATTTGTGAGTTAAATGCGTCATGACTCAGGGGTAATTGAAGAAACTGTGTTATCTTAAGTCATCTTAACTCATTTAATGCATTTAACCTTTTCATTAGCATACCAAAGCTCCATTGTTCACAATGGTGAATGCTTTAATTAGATGGGATGTTGTGACGCAGTTTTCTGTGTTAAATGAGATAAATGGGATATCTGTGTTTAGTTATTCTGTGTCAAACAGACAAACCAAAGTGGCTGCATCTGTATGCTGCCATAGTGTTATGGGATCTCTCTGTACAGACTATGAGCAAACTTGTATGAATTGAGTTTTTCTCCAGAAAAAAAACCTTGAATGTTAGGAAGGCTATTAACATCTCCAAATGGCTCAACAGACCTCTGCCATTGACTTGTACATGAACTCGGCAAAGTTGGCAGGTTTTAGGTGGTGAATATTTGAATTAGGACTGTTTCCATGGTCGAGGTGTAAAAAATCTCATATTCAAATTACATTCAAATAGGGGAATTAAAATTTGAATGCGTGAATTTTGAAACTTGAAAATTCTAATTGAATATTTGACCTTTGATAAATCTGCCGCTTAATGTTCATATATAAATCCATAAAAAGTTTTATTACAAAGTCCTGCAAAATCATCAGTCTTCCCCTATATGCCATCTGTCATTCCACATTCACACAGTGTTATATTTAAACCTTAAAGGGATACTGTCATGGGAAAAAAAAAAATTCAAAACAAATCTTGATGCACCGAAATCCGTTTCTCAAAAGAGCAAACAGATTTTTTTTATATTCATTTTGAAATCTGACATGGAGCTATTCATATTGTCAGTTTCCCAGGTGCCCCCAGTCATGTGACTTGTGCTCTGCTAAACTTCAGTCACTCTTTACTGCTGTACTGCAAGTTGGAATGATATCACCCCCTCCCTTTCCCCCCCAGCAGCCTAACAACAGAACAATGGGAAGGTAACCAGAGAGCAGCTCCCTAACACAAGATAACAGCTGCCTGCTAGATCTAAGAACAGCACTCAATAGTAAAATCCAGGTCCCACTGAGACACATTCAGTTACATTGAGTCGGAGAAACAACAGCCTGCCAGAAAGCATTTCTCTCCTAAAGTGCTGGCTCTTTCTGAATGTACATGACCAGGTAAATGACCTGAGATGTACCTACACACCAATATTACAACAAAAAAAATATACTTGCTGGTTCAGGATTGACATTTTATATTGTAGAGTGAATTATTTGCAGTGTAAACAGTGTAATTTAGAAAACTACACCATAAAAATCATGACATAATCACTTTAACCTTGCTGTTAGTAGCTAGAAGTTAATCATGTTACGCTGATAAAAAGTTAAATATTGCTAGATGATTTCCAACAGCCATCCATTCCAGGAGGGAGTGGATGCAGCTGGAGCACAGAAAAGCCCCAAAGGTGGTGAGGCCCTTGGTGGGTTTGGGGATACCAGAATCCAAGGAATTATGTGGAGCTCAATGTGGAGGAGATGATCTGGAGCTCGAGGCAGAGGAGGAAAGTAAAGGTTCTGCCTGTTGATGGATTCCATTGAAAAGGGCTTTGGTGTGCTCGCACTTCGGGGAAATGTTGAGAGCTCGACCTGAAGATTGAAGATTTTTGTGGAGACACTGTGGATGTCTTATCCAGCATGTTGTCCCCTGCAACAGGACAGGTATTGATTGTGTGCCTGCCATGTACGAGCTACTGCCTAAGTCCAAAGTGAGTGGTGTTTTGGGCAGGTAGCATTACCTGGGGTAATAAAAAGAGCTCCAATGTATTACATAGCACTGCTACATATGAATCTTGAATAAAAATCCTTTATTGGAACATATGGCTTCTGATCTGGAACATATAACGTTTCTGGCCTGATCTTGCTCCTTTATCAAGCTTGATAAAGGGCCGAGATCAGACCAGAAACGTTGTATGTTCCGATCAGAAGTCATATGTTCCAATAAAGGCTTTTCATTCAAAATTCCTATGTAGCAGTGCTGTGTTATACATTGGATCATTATAATTGAAGTGGAAAGTGGACCACGAGACACGGGCACTTGCAGTTACCGAAATCATACGTTGGTGAGTGCTGACTGAACTATAACATAATAAAAAGCTCTCAGGGAAGGAACTGTACTAAGACTGTATCTAGTATAGGTCAATCTAAAAACAACTGGACTTGCTGAGTAATCAATGAAGACGTTTCACTACTCATCCGAGCAGCTTCTTCAGTTCAACTGACTGGTGTGGGAAGTTCTCCGCATATAAACTCTTCCACTAATTCATTTACAATGGCACATTGTAAATCTTCAAAGAGGTGACATCTGAAGAAACTCACAGAGGTGTTGATTCTGTGTAGTTGTGATAGGATTATCCAATGTGTCATGCAACTCCTAGATACAGGTGTTACTTGTGAGAGTTGCATGAATGGATGTGTGAAGTGTTCTGAATCCGCCGGGGTACAGATGTTAGAACAGCATTGTATGTAGCAGACAGGTGGTGTCGAAGGCCCCCGCCTCTGTTCAGAGACGGTCTCTCCACCTTGACATGAATCGCCTCTTTCACGCCTCGTTCAAACCAGCGGTCTTCTTTATCCAAGATTTGGACCTTGCTGTCTTCAAAGGAGTGTCCCTTGTCTTTTAAGTGTAGAAAGACAGCTGAGTTTTGCCCTGTAGAGTTCTCCCTCCTGTGCTGAGCCATTCGTTTGGAGAGCAGTTGTTTTGTCTCACCGATGTATAGATCTGTGCAATCCTCGCTACACTGGACTCCGTATACCACATTGCTTTGTTTTTCTTTTGGTGTTTGATCCTTTGGGTGTACCAGTTTTTGTCTCAGTGTGTTGCTAGGTTTGAAAAACACAGGGACATGGTGTTTGTTGAAAATCCTTCTGAGTTTCTCTAACACTCCAGCTACATATGGGATGACTATGTTTCGCCTACTATGTGTCTCCGGGCGGTTATTTCTATTGGTGTTCCTGTTGGGCTTGGTTGCTGCTGTTTTGACAAATGCCCAGTCTGGGTAGCCACACGCTTTCAAAGCTCCTCTGAGATGTTCACACATCCATTCATGCAACTCTCACAAGTAACACCTGTATCTAGGAGTTGCATGACACATTGGATAATCCTATCACAACTACACAGAATCAACACCTCTGTGAGTTTCTTCAGATGTCACCTCTTTGAAGATTTACAATGTGCCATTGTAAATAGATTAGTGGAAGAGTTTATATGCGGAGAACTTCCCACACCAGTCAGTTGAACTGAAGAAGCTGCTCGGATGAGTAGTGAAACGTCTTCATTGATTACTCAGCAAGTCCAGTTGTTTTTAGATTGACCTATACTAGATATACTATGACCTGGATGAATGAAAATCTTCATAGTCATGTACTAAGACTGTCTTTGTCCACCTGGAGTCAAATAGGGACAGTGTTCTGCTAAAGATTGTGCCAGGGTTGGACTTTCCATACGGGTTCCCCAGAGCAGAGGTTAACTTTTGTAATTGCATTTTGCCTTTCTTTATTTCCATATAAAGTTCTATTTGTTTGCTGCACTTGTGTGGTTTATTTGTCCCTGTGGAATTTCTCAGTGCCCACTAGGTGGATGCACTGCATTAAAAATCCCCAGTATCTTTCACATAGCAAAAAGGATTCAGGCCCTGTATTGGCGAAATAGATTATTTTTATTAAGAGGGTACATCCTATACTACATGAGTTGCCACGATAGGGTTACAGACTGAAAATGTCCTAACTTAGACTGTAAACTCTTCAAAAACATTTTCTCAATTAAAAAAACAGTATATGGTTGAAAGGTACTCACAGTGATAAGCATGCTGGTGGTGTTTATCCATCGGTCTTTCATCTTCATTGTACTCATCTTTCGGGTATTTTTGCTTTTTAAGAATAAAAAAAATCACTATACCAATAATAGTCATACATTTTTGTATATTGGACAACAGCCATGTTTCACCATCAAACAAAACCCCTGATATGAATCATTAAGGTGGCATTTTAATTCATAGAAAGACATATAAATATATTTAAGGAGTCAGAGGATTATTCCTCCCATTCCCTGCCTTATTTTCCTCTGTCTGTCCCATCACAGGTAGGAGTGATCCATTGGGGTAGGGGGGTGGAATGCATCTATGGGAAGTCTTCTACCACACAAACCAGAGGAATGGCCACCAGAGGCTATAACATATTCCCTGCTGCCACTCCCAGGGAGATAGACTGCCAAGGAAAGCAGCAAGGGTGTTGGCCCTCCTGAGCTCAGCCAGAAAGTGAGACCTAGAGCTCCAACATCTCTGCGAAAGCCCCTCCAGCTACCTGCCCCACTTTTAAGGATGTGACCATTGCCACAGTGGAACGTTTTTGTGCTGTAGAGCTGCCTATAATCCTCAGTGTGCCTGCCTCTGAGAGCCCTGGTGAGTGACCACCAAAGGGAGAAAACTGGTAAGGTTACATGGGTGTGGTCCCTGTGGGGGTACCTGCTATGTGTGAGCAAATGCCTTCCCCAAGAAGATATACTTAAAGGAGAACCAAATCCATAATATTTAAATCCCATACCCTAAATAGACCCCCCCTCCAGGTTCGGACTGAGAATTAAAATAGGCCCTGGCATTTCAGATACACAGAGGCCCAATCAACCCACATAGAGGCCCAAACAGCTCCAGCCAGCCCACTAAATACTGACTTTCTATTGGACCTTATAGCAGCCCCTCTGGCATTTGCCAGAACCCACTGATTGCCAGTCCGGGCCTGCCCCCCTCCCTGCTCCCATAGCACATGGGCTTCTGTATCAGACTGTTTATAGCTTAAACCTCCAGGGCTGGGGCTTGAACATGCTCAGTTTACTCCTCTCTCCCTCCCTGCTGTAATTTGAGCACAAAGCTATAAGTTAGCAGAGAGACTCAGGCAGGAAGTGATGTCACACCAAGCTAATATGGCAGCTGTTATCATAAACAAAGAGAGAGAACTTCTAGTGCTGTTTACTCGGGTATGGTAGAGCATTCTGCAGAATAAATATAGTGTTATAGCTTGTGGGTAATCTATTGGCAATAAACTGCTCCGGTAGCTTTCCTTCTCCTTTAAGGTACAAAATGTCTCAATTTCCTAAATATATTCATAATGTGTAGAGGGCAGAGGACTCTTGTATTTATCTGTATGAATGTTGTGGTCACAGCCTCATTAAGTGGTGTCAACACAACTTTCCCTGTTTTGCTATAAAATGGCAGAGGGGAACTATGCAGAATCTGCCCCCCGTTCATCCACAACTTGGTTAGACCTGGGTTAGTCAGGCTCCTAACAGGGCTCCTGATACAGATTTAAGAACCAGATTTACTTATATGGGTTTTTTTTACATTATTAACACCATTATTATGAATCCTGCATTATAGAAATATTTAAAAGAGATGAATATATTGGATCATCACTTGGAACAGAAACTTACAGATGATGCTATCGGCTGCCTGCTGATATTCTTTGGCGTTGAAGGGTGCATACCACTAGGGCTGTAGGGGCTGTCAGGGTGATATGTATTTTCCAATTCCGTGCAGTCTGGAGCTGCTGGATTAGAGTTTAAACAAATGTATTATACACGCACACACATCCCATGAAAAATGTTGTCTCTTTCATTTTACAGCATTTGCTGTTATCTTAAAGGGAAAGTAAACCCTGCTGCGCTGCACTGCACTGATCAACTAAACGTTACTCAGTTGTTGCTGGACTACAAATCCCAGAATAATGTAACATATAATAAAGGTTGAGGCATGCTGGGAGCTGTAGTACAGTGACATCGGGGTTGTATTCGCGAAACGGCAAAAAATTTGCGAAACGGCGCCGGCATCCCGTTTTTGACGCCGGCGTCCGTTTTTTTAGCGACTTTTCACGGGCGTTTTGCGAATTTATTCGCTGGCGGCGAATCGCACCTGGCGAATAAATTCGCCCATCACTAATTCTTACAATTGCACAATAAACCTTATTTAAACTATTGCATACAAATAAGGCACAGTTTGTGGGGTACTCTCTCCACACTGGCAATATATATATTTTGGAATTATATTATTATATTATATATATTATGGAGTTCTTTAGTTTGAGCAATGATGGCTTTAACTCACCAGAAGAGCTTTGGGCTTTTAAAATATGACTTCTCCTCATGCTTGAAAATTTATCTCTGCCAGCACATTGTTTCTTTTGGCATCCAGGGTCTGAAAATACAGTTAGAATACATTATTATAATTAAAGGATAATTAAAACTTTAAAATAAGTAAATGTAAAATTGATGAGGGTGCTAATCAAAGCAGTTTTGTCATGTACATTATTGATTTTGTTTTTATTCCAAGATATTAAGGGATACATGTACTGTTAATATGAATGAATTGTGTTACAACAGCGCCACCTGCTGGTCAGTTTCCCACCAGTCTGACCATCAAGTAGTCAAGGAAGTTGTCAGGAGAAAGAAGGAGGCTGCTCTGATGTTCTTCTGCTTAGGAAAAAAAATTATAAACCTTTTTCACATCTTTCCTAAGCAGAAGAACATCAGAGCAGCCTCTTTCTTTCTCCTGACAACTTTAATATTTTGCAATAAAAACAAAAAAAAAAGAATGTACATTGCAAAATTTCTTAGAATAGCCCCCTCATCAATTATACATTTGCTTATTTATACAGCAGAAAGTACAATTAATATACAGCAGTGCTGCATAAAGAGTCAGGTGCAATCGGTTGTGCTCCATTCTAGAATCAAACATGGTTCTTTATGCCTTTTTCCAACTTAGAACCTTGCCCACGCTTTACAGCGGCAATAAACATTGCTGACCATCACTGCTCAACCTCACTCTTTGCCCTACTAATCCAAAAATACCATAACATATTATATAAGTTGAGGCATGCTGGGAGCTGTAGTTCAGCAATATCATTGTTTTATTCTAAAAGCAATAGTGCACAATAAAACATTTCCCCAGGGCCACTGTTGAATTAATATGCTAAATAATCCTCCAGTGAGAATCCCAGCTGATCTGTATCAATCTGACTCCATGTTCTCTGTTCCTGCAACTGGAGTTGGAAGCTTTAAGCCCAGTTTCCCAGCACTTAACAAGGCTGTCCTTTATCCCCATGTCTGATTCCAGTGTCATATAATGAAGAATAAAATAACATCATTATCTCTATATGTAACGTAACAGCAAGATGTCTGAAATAGTGCTGGGAATCAGCATTCTCATTGGTCACTTCTTTTGCATCTATAATTGTGTTTTTCGGCAAAGGATTGGTTAGAAAGGCTGTTTACAAATACAAATGTAGAATGTAAAGGCCAACAGCATTATAATCACAAATTCAGGAGAAGGAGGACACAGTAATTACTTTTGACCTTGGCAGTCTGAAGATAATTTGCAACTCTACAAAAAGCTGTCTCAGTGGAGTGTCCAGTTAAAAACTCAGACTACATAGGGACCAACACATTATATAGTTAATAAAGTACCCCCTCCTGTAAAATATAAGGATATTATAAGTTACAGAGGAGTTTCATGATCAAATATAAACACGAGGCAGAAGGCCGAGTGTTTTTATACAGGTCATGGAACTCCAAGGTAACATCTAATATCCTCATATTTTGCAACTGTGGGTACTTTATTTATGATAATACACAAGTTTCAGTGAGTCATGTGACAGAAATGACATCAGAACTCACCGTTTATAACTGATGATATCAGAACTCACCGTTTATAAGGATATAATTTACAGGATATTCATGGCTTTTGTGTATTATATAGTGGATAATGTACCCCCTACTGGAGTCTCTCTCACCCTCCCTTACATTATCTAAGTCACGCTCCGCCTCCCATCCACTCTGAAGGCTAGCTAACCCACTGTGTGAAATTTTCTTTTACTGCATCACAGACGGGTGAAGGCAAGGGAAGGAGGGGGAGCGAGTCTTTAGAGAGTGGACGGGAGGTGGAGCGAGACTTTGGAAGGGTAAGGGAGGGGGAGCGAGACTTCAGATAGTTGATGCGAGGGGGAGCGAAAATGGAGAAGAGAAACGCTAGTGAGGCCGCTGCAGATAATGCTTTACTGGAGTGAGATCTGCTATGAAGGCTGAAGGGAGGGGGTGGAGCGCGTTGTGGGAGGTAAGCAAATGCAGAGCCCGAAAGCTATAGTGGTGGGAAGGTCGGGTAGAGGCGATGGCAGCAGCTGCGAGTGCTGTCCCTTTAAGTTTATAAATGGCGCGTTCTGGCGTCTGAACGCGCCGTTTATAAGGATATAATTTACAGTCTGGTCCCATTGGGAAATGACCAGACTGTAGATTATAAGTGTATATTCTTTTGGCTAAGTAGAATTGATTCTATGTATTTCAGGCTTACCTGGGAACTGCAAAAGGATTTCCTTTATTCCAATTAAAATAACGTGTTGCATATGTTCAGCTTGATGCAGGCTTCATTCTATGGGGCAAATTTACTTACCTTCAAAGTTGCGCCAGCATTGGCTTCACCCCACTTCACCAGGCGAAGTTTCGCCAGGGCCCCCGCTAATTCACAAAAATCTGAAGTTGCGCTCTGGAAGGCGAAAGGTAGAGAAGTTGCACTAGCGTTTATTTGTCAAGCAAAGCGAAGTTACGGTAGCGATGCCTAATTTGCATACTGCACCAAGTTAAAGTACAATGGACGTATATGTAGCAGCAAATACATTACACTACACAAGCCTGGGAAACCTTCATAAAATAAAATAGAGTTGTTATTTTACCCTACACATGTGCCCACTGTATAGTTTAGGTGCCATATGTTGGAAATGTAGGGGGGAAAGGAGGGTACCCCCAAAAAAATTTATGGTCTTTTTCAGCCTATCAACCTTAAAAAAAGTAAAAGACGCCAGCGTTTTTTGGGACTTAGAAAAAATTTCAACTTTTTTTTAAGCAAGTCCTATCTACTCTATTGCACTTTTCCTGGTCTGAGGTGGCGAAGGCAAGTCTGGCGCAAGAGGTAACGTTCAGTAAAATCCACATCTTAGTGAATTGGCGTAGTTACTGTAAGTCCATTTGCCAGAGCGCAAATTCGCCTAGTAGATCCACATCCGCTAGAGTAGGTCCACTTCGCTAGCAAATTTATGCCAGCACCATTAGTAAATCTGCAAAGTAACGAAATGATGTCACACTGGCGAATTTTCGCTAGCGTTAGCCACTTCGCCTTTTAGTAAATTTGCCCCTATCTGTCCAAATGCTCTGCCCTTCAGTCATATTTGTTTTTTTGTATTTTTTCTTCATTAGTAGCAATTTTGGGAAGTGAGTTTTATTTACGTAAAATATTGGAACTAGAAACTGGTTAGAATGAGTTGGATTTTTAGAAGATTCTTCTGCACACTTGGTAACTGCAGTTGTATCTCTCAGTTTATTCAGTAAACTCCCTCATCTCACTGATTACAATGTGTGAACTCAGGTTCAAGGAATGAAAACTAGGAGGCCTATAAAACTTAAAAAAATGATAAAAAAAAAATTGAATATTGTTATCATCTGTCTGCTTATATTCTGTCGGTCTGACTCTTGAACCGATAGGAGTCAGGAGCGCAGAGAATGTAATCAGCGAGACTAAGGCTACTCCAACAGCAATTACATTTACACAAACCTTTAAAACCATTGGAATTAATTTAAATTGGGAAGTTGCATTTTCTTCATTGCGCAAAAAAAAAAAATTCTTGGGTGGTGTTTCCCATTAGGATACATCAAATGCTAAATTGTTCCTAAATGTAAAAAAAAAATACAAACAAATATTGCTTTACAATTCATCCACCGACTATGTCCATTCCTCTGTATCAGTGTCACCTACACTAATAGGCAAGGTGCTTACCTGCTGAAGTTTTCACAAAAGTATAATAGATTTCAGTGAGATGTTCTCTCATCGAAGCTATCCCTTATACTGACTCTTGTGCCTAATGCAGCTATTTAAATATACCATTTATCTCATAATGTTTTTATACCAGTAGCTCCACCCATAAATACTTTCGATAACTGCAACTCCCCCCTCGTAATGCGTTGTAAAGTATATATGAAATATTTTATTAGCATCTAGGATTCCTTGGTGGAATAGTAAAATATAAAGTATCTGAAAGTAAATGTCCTGATGGGATTACCTTTGTAGCCCCACTTCAAGCCCCCCCCCCTGACTCCAGAATGGTCATTAATCTTGAATCTTTCAACAACAGTCATAGATATATGTATAATGGGGCCAAATGCATATGGGTGCTACAGTACTAAACAGTTAACGAGAATGCCCACATATACTCCTATACCTGCAGATCAGGTATTGACACAAGGCTACTGCGAACCTGTATCCTTATTACGGTATGTTTGCCCTACGTGTTTTATTGTTCTACATTGGTAGCATTTGCACTTTATAGCTTTGTATGGGCTATTAAGTTTGGCGCCAAAATTTGCACATATGTTTTTTATTGGAACTATCCATTTTGATATATGGGTTCTGTATTACACCTGTGCCCCTGCACATATTGTAGTAAATTCTTTTCTCGCCTGAAACTCGAAGATCTAATTACATGGCCATGAAATACACCACTTTAGCGCTTATGTGTTTGGTTGTCTTGTTTTTATAAACACGATTCAATAAAACATTCAACTTAAAGGGGTTGTTAACCTTTGAATCAAATGTTAGTATGAAATAGAGAGGTCCCGGTCGCGGCTCAGTCTTCCGCCTATAACAGCCCCCTTTTGCTTCAGAATGAGCCCTTCCCTACTTGGATGCCACCAGGTCTTAGTGTGAGTGGACCAGGAAGAGAGTTCTGGGCAGGCAAAGGAACCACTCATGGTACAGGAACGGAGAACAGGAAGTCAGAACAGGCCGGGGTCAGAACCAAACAGGAGATCCAAACAGGAGAGGCAGCACCGAATCAGTAGGCAAGAGAATAGTCGCGGTCACAGGCTGGGTCAAAAACACAACAATATAGCATTACAAGGCAGGAATCCAAGTGAGTAGTCAGAGTGGCAATGGTCATGACAGACAGCAGACAGGACAAAACCAGGGACAGGCAGGGTCAACACAACTAGATTCACAATAAGAAAGCACCCAGGAACTTAATAATAACACCTTTACGTTGGACAATGAATTATCATGTGAAAGCCCTTTAATTATTTGAATTTCATGCCAGTGCACAAAGACGTCACACGCAGTGCCACCTCAAACCAAGAAGCAGCGGCTGCGCCTACTCCATACTTACACAGCGTGCAAAAAATATGGACGCGGTGGGTGTCCCCGCCATTGGTTCGATGAGTGTCCCTGTTGCATTCCCACTAGATCACCAGGGTGAGTCCTCACAGTGATATTCAGCAGATCTCCAATTTGCAGTTTCAGCAATCTGGTTGCTTGGGTCCAGTAACCATGCATTGATTTGAATAAGAGACTGGAATATGAATAGGAGAGTCCTGAATAGAAAGAGGAGTAATAAAAAGTAGCAATAACAATACATTTGTAGCCTTACAGAGCATTTGTTTTTTTAGATGGGGTCAGTGACCCCCATTGAAAGCTGGAAAGAGTCAGAAGAAGAAAAAGGCAAATAATTAAATCCTATACAAAAATAAGTAATGAAAACCAATCGAAAAGTTGCTTAGAATTAGCGGATCTATAACATACGAAAAGTTTACTTGAAGGTGAACCACCCCTTTAACATGGTAACTAAGGAAACGTTCCTATTCCAAATAGCTTGTTGTACTGGAGGATCATCCAGCAGTATATCCTTACCACAGTGAAGAGAAACAGTGAAAAACGTGGGTAGGGTGTGCAGAATACACTCTCAGCAAAGAGTTGCTTGCCTTTTCCTTCCAACACAAAGTGCTCTATAAAAATTGAATAGACTGCCTATTGAAGTAAAATGGAGATTTAATTTGTTATAAATCGCTGAAACCGTGACCTTTTTAAAAAAAAAACTCTTATTTTTAATAAAGTGATTATAAAAGCAAATTTGAGGGGGAAAACACTGTCATTACACCCAAAGATTTTGCTATTATTCTTACCAACCTAAAAAAGTTAAATGGGGGCAATGTTTATTCCCTTTGAGGTCCCACACCTGGAGTTTTAATATTTTATTAACCCTCTACGACACCTTTATGGTGTTGGATGTATATAGGGTTTGATAACATTCACCACAGAAAAAAACTATTTATGAATCTTTGCAAGATGATGGAATTTGTTGTCACCAAAGCAGTGCAGTCAACAACAGTCATATAGGGCTACAAACTAATTCATTATAAAAGACCAACCTCCGAGGGGATTCCCTCTATTAGCCAACTAACTGGGCACATAGGAGATTGGCCATGCCAGCTAATAGACTGCCCCCCCCTGCAAAAAAAATCCTTTCACTTACATGGCCATGCAAGTGATCCTCCCCAGCCATGGTCCATACCAAAATTCAGCCATTCAACCGATTTGACATGTGCAGGCAGGGTAGAGTTTATGGGTGCAGACTTTGGTAGTTTCAGCTCACAGAAGTGGTTGATGTTTTTTCTGATGTAGTTGAGGATATTACCTTGTTTTATGCAGATACTGATAATGCTATGGATATGTGTCGGCAACTGGAGAAATATATGATCGAAGAAATGAGGCTATGGTGGTATATCTCAACTTTGGAGAACTATTTAAAGACTGGTCGTATTCCGAGGGGCCTGTGTATACGTAAATTTCCTGCCTTCTCAGATGTTTCTAAAGATTTTGTTGAAGCATGGAATGACATACTTTCATCCTGGTCATCCAAACTAATGACATAATGTGATACAATCAGATATTCAATAATCAGAGTTTGTTAAAACGAAGCAAATGTGGATTTTGCTGAGTGGTTGTATGATATAAAATATCAAGTAAATAAAATGGAAATGGATGTGAAGTGTGTTAAAAGGGAGAAGTTCCTTAGGGACAAGAAAGATTATGAACTTAACCGTGGAGTGTAAGAACCAATTTTCCTGCTGATCGGTCAAAACATTTGATTAAGAGTCAATCAAAAAGCAATAGGATACCCTACAAGAAGGTTTGTTTTAAAAACTGTGATAGCTATATGTCAGATGGTTCGTTCTCTTACTCCTCTTTTTTACACACAGAGGGGGATGTCTGTTTGAGTGAGACAGAGGAACATGTTGGAAGGCGAGATCACGGAGGAGTCCCCCAATGCAAGGAAAGGGTAAAAACAAAGAGTCAACCGGGTGCGGTGGATTCAGGGGGGTCTAGAGTGGACCCAGAGGAGGAGCAACAGCCAAGTGTCCAACAGGCATTATTAATCCATAGTAGTGATGGAAGACTCCCTAATGAAGTCCACAATGTTATCAATTTATCCAAACATATATTGACTAAAAATTAATTTCATGTTTAGGAATTTTGTTCCTCATAAGAACATGCAGGTTTTTTATACTATTTTGGAAATTAATAACTTTGTCCGTAAACTCACTTTGATAAGACACTTTAACGAAGATTTGTGTAGGTTACAGGGGGAGACGTGGTTGTACCAGTAGAAATCTCAACAAACAGGAACTTAGAGCTACAGATGCAGCCACTTTGGTTTGTCTGTTTGACACAGAATAACTAAACACAGATATCCCATTTATCTCATTTAACACAGAAAACTGCGTCACAACATCCCATCTAATTAAAGCATTCACCATTGTGAACAATGGAGCTTTGGTATGCTAATGAAAAGGTTAAATGCATTAAATGAGTTAAGATGACTTAAGATAACACAGTTTCTTCAATTACCCCTGAGTCATGACGCATTTAACTCACAAATCCAAGTGGCTTCATCTGTAAAGTATTACTGATTTGGCATCCAACAAAACCATTGTAATTAAGAAAGCAGACAAAGGGGGTTCTGTTGTTGTATTGGATGCAGACTTCTATATAAAGGAAGCCCTGAGGCAGTTATCCTGACTGAAAAGGAATATATTTATATTAGTGGCACTTATCCACATATACCTATTTTTCGTTGGCTACCCAAAGTCCACAAAAGCATTATTAATGTACAAGGTAGACCCATAGTTTCAGGTATAGGGTCCCTTAATTAACACTTGTCAGCGTATGTGAACTGTCTTCTACTGAAGTGTTGAAGTTACCGAGTTATCTTAGGGACAGTACAGACTGTATTGATAAAATGCAGTCAGTTACATGGAAATCTTCTTACCTGTGGGTGACTCTAGATGTAGCCTCCTTATATTCCTCCACTGATCATGCTCATGGGGATATCCGCTATTCAGTTTTGGCTAGAATAAACAGTACTCCAGTGATCCCTAACCAGTAGCTCATGTTGCTTTCGATGTTGCTCTCCAACCCCTTGGATGTTGCTCTCAGGGTCCTCAATGTAGGTGCTTATTTTTGAATTCCAAGTTTTAATTGCATAAAAACTAAGTATAGTGCCAAGTAGAGCCTCTTGTAGGCTGCCACTCCACATAGAGACTACCAAATAGCCAATCACAGCCCTTATTTGGCACCTTAAGGGAATTTTTCATGCTTGTGTTGCTCCCCAACTCTTACATTTGAATGTGGCTCACAGGTAAAAAAGGTTGGGGTCCCCTGCTTTACTCAGATGTTCAAAATTAATTTTAATACAATGGTTAACGGTTCCTTTTACATTTAGAGGAAGGGTACGGTGATGGGGGCATGGTTTGTGCCCTCTTATGCGAACCTCTTCATAGGTTTGTGGGATACATTTATTTATGGTAAAAACAATCCATTTCATTCCCATATAGTGAGTTACTTTCGCTATATTGCCAATCTTATCCTGATCTGGAAGGATAATGAAATCCGCGTGAAGCAACTTTGGAAAGCCAAAGTGATTTGTATGTATTCCCACCAGTGATTTACATTATTTCCAGTGGGAAAGCATTTTTGTCAGCTGCAGTGACATTGCCCTAAAAGGCCACCCTTCTCCTTCTGCCATATTACTATTTTTTTATACTGTAAACTCAAGTAAATTGAGGGAACTCTTTGTCCGTATGGATTAAGGTTCAGTGCAGTTTTCCAACTTTAATTCTTTTATTTCTATGATAACAGACCTTTCTGGAAAGGATAACTCAATTTCCCTCTGCGTTGTATTGGTAGAAACAAGATTTTGATTTCAGTCTCCCTAGTTCACTTTTCTCTCTTCACATATTACATATTTGTGGATTTGCTTTCATAGAGCAACAGTTGCGAGAGAGAGTTGTGACCTTATGAAATAATTCAAATTAATAGCCTCAAATAGATGTTCCTCAAAGAGGAATAGGACAACTCTCTACTATGCAAAGTTGATGTTTAGACTTAAGGCCATATCAGCCATTGAGGGTTGGATTAGGTATAATTTGATCCTGGCAAATATGAGTCTATTAGATCACATTTTCTAGCATTGAAACAGCTATGATTGAGTTTGGAAAAAGTGTATTGGTTTTGCTCTCCATCTGTTACTTTGTAATCTCTGCAGTTGTTGACAGCCTTTTGTCTTGAATTGCTCATTATGGTTTATATTATTGTCTTTTTTTGGCTTTATTGACTATTTGTGTTTTATTTGGAAAGGTACAGAGTTAAATATTTACTTTACATCCACCTTTATAAGACAGTTTATTACATTTTTGTTTTGTTATGTGATTGACAACTATGGAAAGCCAAGCTGTGAACTCAAGTAAATTGTTGCAAGGAGGTTCTGAATATGCTTTTCATATTTTAAAAAATATTGAGAGGGTTGCATAAGATTTGTAGTGTTGGATAAAACTCTGTCCAGTACTGTGGTATTTTTTTTTTCAATTGTTTACATAAACAGTCAACTGGAGTGAGCCTTACTCCTGCCTTAGACGCCTAAGACCACATCTATGGAGACAATCTGCATTAAGGCAAATGAAAAGCTTATGTGCAGAGCGAATGTACCCATGGGTTTCATTTTTTTTTAAATCAATTCATAAACTAATCTGGTGGAACCACGGAACTCAAACGTAATGCTCCTCAGCTGGTGAAAACTGCAAGTTTCCTGTTGTGTACCAATAGAGGGAGCTGCTTATCTAAATGTTGTTGTGTTTTTATATGCGTTCTCCCTGTTCGTGGATATACTGTCCTAGCTTCATTTCTGTTTTGCTCTCTATAGTTAGATATACTCCCTTCTTGAAATGCATGTACATAGTTAGCCATATTGGAGCTGAAATAAACCAGTTGTTTAAGCATAATCAGTGAGTTCTGCACAACTTCCACTGTGAACACAAAACTTTTTGTGGACATGAGGATCGCAGTTGTGTGGATAGTGCAGCAGAATAGGAAAAGTACAGAAAAGGAACCTCTCACAGGAGAAACTTCAGATCCACTACTGCAGAAATGGCTGCCATGGGACACATGGAGGACTCATATTCAGAAAGACTTTCCTACTTTCCAGAAGGGGCTTGTATGTAGAGCAAGGTAAATTATCTACAACATAGTCCCCACAGGTTGGCATAACATATAAGACTGATTAGATACAAAACTGCAACAAATTAGATTGAAATGTGATAAGATCACCATTCCATCTATAATATAGCAAGCCAATTAGTTCAGGAAATTGTTGTCTAAGGGGCCGATTCACTAAATTCGAGTGAAGGGTTCGAATTAAAAAAAATTCGAATTTCGAAGTTTTTTTGGGCTACTTCGACCATCGAATGGGCTACTTCGACCTTCGACTACAAAAATCGAACGATTCGAACTAAAAATCGTTCGACTATTCGACCATTCGATAGTCAAAGTACTGTCCCTTTAAGAAAAACTTCGACCCCCTACTTCGGCAGCTAAAAGCTACCGAAGTCAATGTTAGCCTATGGGGAAGGTCCCCATAGGCTTGCCTGGGATTTTTTGATCGAAGGATTTTCCTTCGATCGTTGGATTAAAATCCTTCGAATCGTTCGATTCGAAGGATTTAATCGTTCGATCGAATGAAAAATCCTTCGATCGATCGATCGCAGGATTTGCGCAAAATCGTTCCACTTCGATATTCGAAGTCGAACGATTTTAGTTCCTAGTCGAATATCGAGGGTTAATTAACTCTCGATATTCGACCCTTCGTGAATCGGCCCCTAAATGTATCTAAAACGTAACTTTTAATGCAAGTGCCAATAAAAACTAGCTAGCGCAGCCATACACACACTCACAGCATATTACTCTCATAGCTGTGCAGGACCGTGTCCTTAAAATAACACACAGTTAAAACTGAAGTGTAGAGTGGCTAGGTGGTGGAGACATTAATTGTATAATCTCCAAACTTCAATGATTCGTATTAGCAACAATAGAATTAGGGTTTAATTTAGCGAGCATGTTACCACCAGTAACCTCCCTTCCCTCTGTGCCAATTCTACCTATCTATGTAGGGAAGAGTAGAAGCTATCCCCACCACCTACACCGCCCAACGTGTATCGCTGTGAAACACGTTGGGCGGTGTAGGTGGAAGGTGGTGGGGAAGAGCTTTGAGAAAGCCTATACAGGTGAAATGTACATCAGGCGTTTGCTCTATCAAGCGTTCTAAGGGTAGGGAGGAGGCACTCTGGAGGGTGGGCTGAATGGTGGCAGCAGTTTCCTTCTAATAACGAAGGTAGCGTTGGACAGACCGGTGATGTTGTTACCAGCACTCGCACAGACTTAATTTTGGGCTTTGCCCATTTCCAATTCTTGGTGTTGCATTTGCACAAGTGATAGGGAATAGGCCACACTTACTTAGGTGCCTCTGAGAGGACAAAGCGCCAGTTACTCTATGCACACCATATTGGAAACATGTATGTCTGTATAATACTGCAAGATACAGTACACTGGGTCTGTCCTCCGTTTGTATGAACTACCTTTGGTTATTTAACCTATTGTGTTCATGTCCAAACTTTTGGTGTTGCTTTAACACAAGACATAGTGAATAGGCCATACCTACTTAGGTGCCTCTGAGAGGAAAAGTGTGAGTTTACTCTACTTGCACACCATTTTGGAATTAACACTTGTGCGATACTTCAAGGTCCAGCATACAAGGTGTTGGTTGATCTGACTCTGATGAAGTGCCAATAGGAAGGGCACGAAACGCGTTAGTTTGTACCACTTACCCACTGCCTGTTATCACTTATGGAGCATGAATAAAGCCGCTTCTTCAAAGAATTTGTGTAGCGATTCCTGATGTGGAGAACGGGCCAGCGCTGAACGGCAATACACAGAGATTGTCTTGCAGATTCCGGCTTGCAGTTGCCGGATTATCGCGAGAGCTGCGGCCGGTACGCTACACAGAAGGGTGAGCTCCGTCAAACCTTCACTACCCGTTCTCTTTAAGGTGTTGGTTTGTCCGTTGTTTTTCCCACAATGGGAGCCACCTAATTTCTTTTACTATAGACAGCCTCCTGCTCCCCACCCCAACTCATACTACTATTAGAGGGCATATAGGCTGATGTAATGATCTAGGTGGGACCAGTATTTTCATTACTCAGATATACTGCAATCCTTACAACTGTGAAACCAGATCGGGATCCATCATAATTGGAAGTGTTTTTATATTTCATTAATTCCCTCTTTTGATTTTAAATGAACTTTTAAATGTAATGTTTTATTGAGTGATTCCTTCTTCTACAGACTAGTGGAATGCGAACTGTTGCTCACGTAATTAGCACCCCTTACACTATTGCACTTTATTAACTCCTAATTGTTTATCACAAGATATAATAATGACAACACATCAAAGTGTGGACACAATGAATTTATTTTGAATGTATGTATTTGCACTCATCAAAAAAATGTTTAAGGCATTAATTATTCCTTTCATGATTTCCAAGTTACACACACAATCTAATTATATTTATTAACAAGGCTGTGCGACCTCGTTAGCTCTTCTTTGGTTTCAGTGGGAATTCACTACAATGGACTGTAATCACATTCATGAACTTTTCAGAAGAGGATTATGTTGTTTTAAGGCTCATCAAGTGTTTTTGTCTAAACAATATATTGAATAATGCTGCCTTATGTAAATATGCTTATATAGTTTATATGGAACATTATGTTCCTTTGTTCAATTGTTAAAGGGTGGAAGTAATTAATATGCAAATTACCCAGGGTTTATATCACCTTATTACATGTGATTCTACATGTCTGACGAAGGGGCCCAGCCCCAAAACTTTACACCTAGTGACACTTTAAGGGGCAAATTCACTAAGATGCGAAGTTCGCCACACTTCGCCAGGCGTATTTTCGCCAACGGTCCGCAAATTCACTAAAATCCGAAGTTGCGCACAGGGGTAGCGTAAGTTTTCGAAGTTACGCTAGCGTTAATTCGCCAAGCGAAGTTTCGCTAGCGATGGTTCATTTGCATACGGTGCGAAATTCAAATTTCAATGGAGGAACACGTATCACCACTTCAAATGCCTAGAAAACCTTCAAATCGGCAAATAAAAATGTTATTTTGCCCTACACATGTGCCCACTGTCTAGGTAAGTTGCCATGAGTCAGGAAATGTAGGGGGGAAGGAGGGGAGCCCCAAAAATGTTTTCAATCCTTTTAAGCCTATCACCCATCATGTAGAAAACACGCCAGCGTTTTTTGGGACTTAGAAAAATTTTTGACTTTTTTTGAAACAATCTCTATCTACTCTATTGCGCTTCGCCAGGTCTGAGGTGGCGAAGGAAGTCTAACGTAAAAGGTAGCGTTCAGTACACTGCGCAAGATAGTGAATTTGCATAGTTACGTCGCTAGCGAAAATTCGCCTGGCGTAAGGGCACGAAGTAACACTAGCGAAACTACGCCAGCGTTCGTTAGTGAATTTGCGCAGTAACGAAAAATGCCAAACGCTAGCGAATTAATGCTAGCGCTCGGCGCTTCGGCGCTTAGTGAATTTGCGCCTTAAATGTACAGGGGTTCTCCCTGTTACACTTGTCTTTACTTGCTTGGTAATTTGTTACAGGGTGTTGAGGAGCTCTGGCACTTTGAGCTTGGAGTTCGACTTTTTAGCTGAATTCTTAATTCAGTCTATCCCTAGTTGTAGGACTTTCCTTTCCATCTTGTAATGATCTCAAATGCTGAGCTGTGTTAGTGTTTCTCCCCCCACATAATCTAGGAGTCAGTTGCAGAATAAATATATACAGGGAGAGGAGACACATTTGTAACCCCTTTTTGGCTGGAACAGACAAATACCAACTAGAGAGGTAGAGCATGGGTTACACACGACCCTCTTCCCCCAGGATGGGCTTTCGTAAAATGGAAACACATGTGTTGATGTTGTTCAACTTCAACTCACTACTGCCAAAAATACACAACATTAGACTTGGACGCCAGGGGTTCTTTGCAAAGCAGAACAGGCTTTATTTAATACAAAGCGCCACAGGTATTGTAATACTCACACAAGAGGTGTAGCAGAGACAGCATAAGCAGACACCACACTAGGTATAGCTCAAAGAAGTTGAGAGATCAACTTCCAGGATTTCAATACCTCATGTGGCTTGGACCCCCACAGCAGACCTGGAACAGGGTTACACCATAGCCTAATTCCCTCGTCACTACTGCGGTCCCTTCACTACAGGCAAAGCAAAGACTGGAGGAGAGCTACTCCCTTCTATCTTCCTATGTGGAGCTTGAGCTGCTCTTTCTCAGTAACCCAAACTGCCCTACACACTACACTACACACTAGCTCACATTGTTCCCGGGGTTCCTGTACCTTGTTGACTCCAGGCTCTATGGATCCACTGCCCAGCTCGACTGTTGCAGGCCAAAGAGGAAGTGCCCCTCCCTGCAAAGCACTTTGTTCCAGCACTGCAGGAAGTGGCCACACCCTAGAACCAATAGAAAGGGTATGTAAATAATGTATAATGTGTTACATGGGGTTTAACCCAGCAACAGGGAAAGAGGCACTGGCAAGGAATGAAGCCATAAGGGCCATTACACTTATGGGTCCCTACACATATACAAGTACAGGGCTTGGAGGAGTGGAAGAGAGAAACCATATGTGGTACTTGTATGTGAGATATAAATGATAAACTGGTAAGGCTTTATTGGGCAGTAAGACTGTAGTTTCCTATCAAGCATTGTCTTTGGGTCAGGATATCAGGTTTTATACTGCATTTTTCCATTTGAACTGATATAAATGAAATTCTGGGAAACATATGCAGAACTTAAATCAACACTTAAAAAAGAGCACCTGCTCAAAACATGTAGAGGCCCATTTACTAAGGGTCGAATATCGAGGGTTAATTAACCCTCGATATTCGACCATCGAAGTAAAATCCTTCGACTTCGAATATCGAAGTCGAAGGATTTACCGCAAATACGTTGATCGAACGATCAAAGGAAAAATCGTTCGATGGATTTTTATCCATCGATTGAACGATTTTCCTTTGATCAAAAAAAGCTTAGAAAGCTTATGGGGAAGGTCCCCATAGGCTAACAGTGGTGCTCGGTAGGTTTAAAGTGTGTTCAGTTATACTTAGTTCTCAAACTCTGGGCTGGTGCAGTAACTCAGAATGTTTATGTTTATGTTCAGTACACAAAATACAGCATTTTTAGATATAGTTACATAGTTACATAGTTACATAGTTAAATTGGGTTGAAAAAAGACAAAGTCCATCAAGTTCAACCCCTCCAAATGAAAACCCAGCATCCATACATACACCCCTCTACTTTTAATTAAATTCTATATACCCAAAGTCTAAAATATTCTATTTTAGACTTTAGTTCCCCTTTAAGAGACATTTGCTGTCCTGACATTTACGCTGTGAGAAGCTGCCATATGACCTCAGGAATGTTGCTGCAGTGTGTTTTAAATTTTGATATTCCTAGTTATAAGCAAGTGAGTTTTAAAGGAATTGTTCAGTATAAAAATAAAAACTGGATAAATAGATAGGCTGTGCAAAATAAAAAATGTTTCTAATATAGTTAGTTAGCCAAAAATGTAATGTATAAAGGCTGGAGTGACTGGATGTGTAACATAATATCCAGAACACTATTTCCTGCTTTTCAGCTCCACTGACTAGTTGCCCTGGCTACCAGACAGTAACCAATCAGAGACTTGAGGGGGGAGGCATGGCACATAACTGTTGCTTTTGAATCTGAGCTGAATGCTGAGGATCAATTACAAACTCGCTGAACAGTTATGTCCCATGTGGCCCCCCTTATAGTTACTGACTAACTCAGAGTTAGAGAGCTGAAAAGCAGGAAGTAGTGTTCTGGCTATTATGTTACACATCCACTCACTCCAGCCTTTATACATTACATTTTTGCCTAACTAATTATATTAGAAACTTTTTTGCACAGCCTATTTATTTATCCAGTTCTTATTTTTACCCTGAACTGTTCCTTTAAAAGATGTAATCAATCCTACAATCATCAGAATAAAACAATTAAGTTCAAGCTGTCCTGGGATTTGATAAGGTGTTGGAATTAATGTGTATGAGATTTGTTATTGACACTGGTATGGAGAAAGTCTATTTTATACACTCTTGTGTAGTGATGAGTGAATTTATTTGCCAGGCATGGATTCATGGCAAGCTTCCATACTTCACCACCTGTGAATTTTTTTGAGAAACAGTGGCAAAAATTCTCAATGGAAAAATTTGCCACAGCAAAAAAATCTGCTTCTAAAAATTGACGCTCATAAACATTTTTTTTGATTTTTGATGCCCATTCACTTTAATGCATTTCACAAATTTTTCGATGTTTCACTCATCACTGCTCTTGTGGTACATAATCTGGCAATTGAATTAAGGTTTGTATGTGCATGTGTAACCCGCAGACTAGCAATTGGTCTGAGCATGCAGGGGAACATCAATAAACCCAAAAGCAGAAGAGTCTTAAGTGCTGTGTATATGTGGATATAAAGGATATTAACAATAAACTGGTTTACTGTTTTATGTAGAAATACAACTTCATCATCACCCATCCCAGCCTGGCTCCATTCCTTGACTTCTGCCCTGCACATGTTTGCTTTTGGGGGTGTGGCCTCATGACATGACATGACAAATCAGCTTTCACTCTGCTCTGTCACTCAAACCTTTCTCAGTCACTGTCACCAACCAGAGAGCTTGAGATTCTGAAGGGTGCAGGATGGGAGGCTGCATCAATAATTAGCCATAGCTTTGTAATTAGTGATGGGCGAATTTGTCCCAATTAGCAAATTTCCAGTGAAATTACGAAACTGCGAAATATTAATGAAACGTGGGTTTTGGACGCTGGTGTCCATTTTTTCGGACGCTGGAATTTTTGCAGGACTTTCGCGAATTTATTCACCAGCGGGGAAACGCAGGAATTGGCAGCAAATTCACACCTGCCAAATAAATTCGCCCATCACTATTTGTAACGATGCAAAATTTTTAACAGCTAGAAAATGTCAAAATCTTTCTCTAGACTATATATTGTTAATATTATAAAAAAACATTTTTCATGATGTTTCCCCTGTAGGATTTTAGTCTTAATTAAGAATAACATCTATGTTTCCAGTTTCCTTATGAGACAGTAAGTCAGGTCACCAGTGTACAGATAAACTCCCTGCATAAAGGAGCTTTTCATTTCTGTAACCACAAATAAAGGGAGAACAGGAGGGGGTAGTTTATTCAGAACTAACTTAGCTGGTTACAGAGGTATAGTAAGTGTAACAACAAAACATTGATCCGTTAAAGCTTTATTAATAATAAAGAGAATCATCATAGAGAATGTTTTATATATGAAAGGAATAT
Source organism: Xenopus petersii (assembly GCA_038501925.1). Lineage (NCBI taxonomy): Eukaryota > Metazoa > Chordata > Amphibia > Anura > Pipidae > Xenopus > Xenopus petersii. The sequence continues at coordinate 6,752,206 of CM076688.1, forward strand.
GTAATATATTGTTAATAAGTCCTTAATGAGCATAAGTTCTATTAATTCTGCTTATATTGAAAAAAGCTGTATAAAGGAGTTGATTGATCGCAATCTCCAAAAAGCATTGACACATCAGAAATTAAAATGCTTCTCCTTGTGTATTAGGCAAGAAAGACATCACACAAAATCTACTTGGTACAGGTCATAACCAGTCACCTGAGTATAAAAGTTGCATCTCTTAATGGCAACTAGTAGTGGTGGGCAAATTTGTCCAGTTTCACTGAAAAATTAGCGAATTTCCCATGAAATTCACAAAATAGCGTCGGAATTGTTGCCGGCGTCAAAAAAGCATTGATGCCGGGCAAATTTTCAACATTGAATTTTCACGGCAATTTCGTGAAGAAAATCACAGCGAATTTGCGCCTGGCGAATAAATTCGCCCATCACTAGCAACAAGTACAATGTTTAATGATAAACATGCCTTGTAATATTGATATGTTTAACATAACAGTACAGAGTTTACCACCCCATCCCAAAAAAAAGTGTGGAATATTACATTTTTTAATTACTTCCTTTTTTTTTCTCTTTAATAATAAAATAATACCTTGTATATGGTCCAAACTAATATAATTAATCCTTATTAGAAGCTAAACCACCCTATCCAGTTTATTTGTTTATATGATTTTCTAGTAGACTAAAGGTATGAAGATCCAAATTATGGAAAGATCCATTATCCGAAAAGCCCCAGGTCCTGAGCATTTTGGAGAACAGGTCCCATACAAAATTACAAAATTGTATCTGGGACAAGATTTGTCTCTGTTAATACATATGCAGTGTCTCAACTGTAGCATAGTACTGATGTCTCAAAACTTTCTCATAACTTTATTTGTTTATGAAACAAGTCTTTTTGTTTTAATGCATCATCCGAGAAAACAGTCACCAAAGCTCTACATGTTTTGAGCAGTAAGCTAGGGTAGAAATGTTATTTTGCTTTCATTTTAGGGCTGGAAACTGGTCAGAATTGTGATTTCCATATATCAAAATGGTAATGGCATTGTCACTTACAAAATGGTCTTTGTAGAGCTGTTTAAAGGAGAAGGAAAGGTTAAAACTAAGTAAGCCTTATCAGAAAGGTCCATCTAAATATACCAGTAAACCCCCAAAGTAGTGCTGCTCTGAGTCCCCTGTCAAAAGAAACACAGCATTTCTTTCCTTCTATTGTGTACTCATGGGCTTCTGTATCAGACTTACTGCCTTCAGCTTAAACCTCATTGCCCTGGGCAAGAGCATGCTCAGTTTGCTCCTCTGAGTCCAGAGCAGGGAGAGACTCATGCAGGAAGTGATGTCACACCACATTAATACTGCAGCTCCTATTCTAAACAAATAGAGAGTTTCTTGAGCTTTTTACTCGGGTATGGTAAAACATTCTACAGAATAAATATAGCATTCTAGCTTGCACTATTGCAGATAATCTATTGGCAATAAACTGCCTCTGTAGCTTTCCTTCTCCTTTAAAGATGTTCAACAACAGTTCATTTTTTTTCCCTTTAAAAGATGTCTGTTTTTCCTGCATAAAATTTAATAGATGGTGGGCATTATTGTATGTTATACATGTCTTCTAAACTGCAAAGAGCTTGTTTTTCAGTTATTTTTAGCCATTCTGCCGGAATTTCTGCTGGGTTTGCTTGGAAAAGTTTGGCAAAATCATAATTGAACCGCGCAAGGACAAACTTCCAGTAAAGTGAAGCTGTTGGGTTTCTCTCTGGCTGTATGATCCACTGGGGATAAACAGATCGATAATCTCTATATGGATGTTTTTTTCCTTCTGTGTCTGGATTTCTAAATGTGCCATTAGAAATGATAACAGTGGAACATGTCAATGTACAAAGACTGTTGTCATCTGAAAACCTGTATTGGGCTAAACCCTTGGGCCGATGAGCAGATACAAAGTGTTCCTGATGGTCATCTCCTCTGGCTTCACAAGGAGCATTACAAAATGGACACTTTTTCCCACATCCCAAAATTTTTTTGAGCAACTCATCTTGAGGTTTTAGAGACAGACAGGCAAGTAGAGATTCAATGTCTAAATGTTTCAGTCCTGATCTGATTTCTTCCTGACATTTTTCAAGATGAAATTTTATATTATTTGCAAGTTGGTGGATGTTCACTGTGTTTTGAAAAATTATGATTCTCATTGCATTATTGGAAATCACCAAATGTTTCCTCAAATTCGTGCGAAGGGATTCCAATAATTCGGAAACATTCTGACTGTTTTGTATATTTTTGTCAGAGAGAATAGATTGGATTTTTTCAGTAACGGAAGAAATTATTTTTACTATCAACACATCCAAGCCAGAACAATTTGTATATTTCATTACAATGTATTTTGAAATCCATCTTTTTAAATAAATCTCATAGTTTGTGATGTATTCTGCATAATGTTCATATTTATTAAATTCCAGCAGCTCTTTCAGAATCCTAAAGTGAAAATGGTTCTGACTGTTGAACCTGAAATCAAAATGATCTTTTAGCAGGTCATTGATAATTTCTTTGCCAAGATTCTTGTAAATGTGGTCAGTTATTGCCGGCTTCAGACACTGATCACAGAAATCTTTAGCTCGAGCATTGGATTCATCTTTCTGCTGCAGTTTGTTTTTAAATATATCAAAATACTGCGGTTTTGATCTATTTATGAGAAGTCTGGGATCATTTTTCAAGCCAAAGTCATCGTGCATCTTCTGAAACTGAGGTGCTGCAGCCCCCAAAATGTGTAACTTTAGATTGACCTCAAACTCGGTAGTGGGTTCAAGTTTTCTCACTTCTTCATGTTTCAGTTTTTGATTAATTATGTTCAGCAGCTCCTGACAGTATAACTCATTGTAATCTTCTCCTGTCTTAATTTTGTCTGTTACATAGTTCTGGCACCTATTTTGTAAGAATTTTGCAACATTAGCTAGCTTTTTATAGCAGTCGTTCGTAAAAAATTCTTTAACTTTTTTTGTTGTCCAAAAAGGAATGTTGATATAACTTTTATCCATCTTAAAGTCATTCTGTCCATAGAATTTCAAAGATAATACATTATGCAGTATTTCCATGACATAACCTGCCCTGGTTGTCATTTCTTTTTTAAATTGCTCCAGCATTTCATTATCAATTCTGTGTTTTCTTAAACGAACCACTTGTTGCTCTTGCAACATTTTATCCCACATTAAGTCAAATTCTTTTCTCAGTTCTGTGTCACTCAAATTACACGCATTTGTAGTATTCAAAAATATGTTCACTTTTTCTTCGATGAATTTAAGACAACTTTCGTGAATGTTCTGTATTTCTTGTTTCCCTCTCTGGATTTGCATGGTTTCCAAATATTTACTTGAAATAATGACTTCCATGTTAAGGCGCAAGCATTTGACATAGCTCATGAAATCAGCTCGGTATCTCTCTGCAACATACATTTTGCTAATGCTTTGGTCAAAAAATAATTTCAACTGCTCTGTCATGTAGGCCTCTTCTCTGTCCAATAATTCTGTCATTTTCTTTTCTAGAATATCTGTTGTTCCAACTGTCATTTTACTTTGAGGCTGGTTTCTGATAATATTTTCTTGTTCTGATAGCCATGTATAAACCTGACTGCGGAAATTCCATTGCAACTTTGAGTATTTAGCAGACAAGTGATCATAAGCCTCGGCAACAAGGCTGTTTCTAAAACTGAATATAAAGGTCTCATATTTTACAGCTTTCCACAAACTGTTCATCCATTCTGTGAAAGATTCAATGTTTTGAGGACCAGAGTTGTGGCTTTCTTTCATGAATTTAATCAAATGTTTTTTCAGTTTGAAAATGTTTTCGCTGTACCCAAAGTTTATGGGAGCCATTGGTGGGACACCATGCCAAAGCCCAGGAATGTACCAGCTGTGTTTGTCAGGATCATAGGTCATAATATCAGAAAAGTCCATAGGTGCATCTATTTTTTCCATTTTTGCTGCAACTTTTGTCATGTCATTTAGTTCATTCAAAAGTTTGTTCCTATTTATTCTGTTATTCAGATAAGCGGACACGTCATTCACATTCTGATGTACAAGGAAGCAGTTGCGTTTCCTTCCAACTTTCTTCATTCTGAGAAATGCATGGACTACTATCTGCAAGATGTCTTTCATTTCTGTTGCATTTTCCATGGCTATATTTACTATGGTGATATCACTCAACCCAACCACTAGAGTTGCCAGCTCATTGTCATGTTCATAACTGCCCTCCAGGGAAGCCAAATCTGGAGCCTTCAGACCCTCAGTGTCAATCACCAGAATAAAGTCACAACCCAGCTCTTTCTGTAAGTTTTTCTTTATTTTAATCAACGTCATAAAGGCTCCTCTTGTGCATCTTCCACAGGCAACAGGAAACTGCAACCCAAACATGGTGTTCAAGAGAGTGGATTTCCCTGTGCTCTGTACTCCCAGTACAGAGATTACTCTCATTCTGCATCCAGCAATATTTTTGTTTAGCTCTGCTAGAACATCTGTAATCCACTGTAAAGGGATATTGGAGGCATCTCCATCTATCAGCTCTAATGGGAATCCATTCAGCAGGAGATCAGTGGCTAATCCTGGGAGCTTACAAAATTTATTTTTGTTTGGTTGTATGTGTTTTTCTTTGAGCATGGCACATTCTGCCTCATAGAATTGCCCAAGCTCTCGCAGAAAATGATCAACTCCCAAGGAACTGTCAGAAATTTTTTCACACAACGTGTTTATTTCACTTGAGTTTGTGGGTAACTTACTACATTTTTCTTTGTACTCAGCCTGTAAACCTAACAGATTGTTTCTTGTTATTGCATCCAGATAGAACTTCATCCAATTAATAAAGTAACCCTTTTCCACTTTGGATAACGTCATTAAACTATTCATATAGTCCCTTATGCCACGAGGTAACTCACACTGGTATTGTGTCCTGTGTAGCTCAGAGCATTTCCTTTCCAGTTCCCTTTTATAAATATTAATATTGGTGTTTCCTTGGTGCTTCATTCTACACAGCTCTTTTTCTATCTTGGATAATTCTTTCCACGGAACCCCCTGGAGAGGCATTGTTTTTTTCTTATAATCCAACACATTTTTAATCTCATTTGTAATTGAAACTGCATGTGCTTTAGCCTTTTGACATTCTGTAGAATTCTCATCTACATGAAGGCCAAGTTTAGTGGCCACATCTGCCAGATCCTGAAGACTTACTCGGACTTCTTCTTTTGATATGTATTTAGCAACATAATGTTGTATTGTCACAATTAGTTCTTTAATATTTCTATGATTGCTTCTGAGTATATTGACGTTTAGTACTTTAGACAACTCTTTCAGAATGCCAATTATTTTTTGTGTCTCTATGATGTCACTAGATTCAATAACAAAATAGTAGTCTGTGTTGCTATTTTTGCAATTTAAAAATAATTGATATTCCTTCTCAGAAAAATACTTTGTAAATATGAACACAGCTGACGAAACATGAGTCAGAAAGGTGAACTGTCTCCAGTAGGACAACAAATCTCCACGTAAATTAATAATGGCAGCTGGTTCCGGAAAGAGTTCAGATTTAGTAACACTTCCAGGAAAGAACCAAGAAATTTCCACTAAACCATCAGCAATTGTTTTTTCTGTGTTTCCACAAACCATGTCCTGATTCACAAAAATGTCATAGTAAGATTGAGTTTGGCAAAGTAGTTGATTAAGAATTCTGGATTTAGATATGTCGCATTCACCAAGTCTCACAAAGGAAAATGTTGGCATTTTTATATTTACTAAATTGTCTTCAATAAAGCCTTTGATTTCTGTTAGTGACTGAGGTCTCCAGCGTTTCACGATACCTCTTAAGGCCCACAAAAGGAAAGTACATTCTTGGTCATGACTGGGCGGTAGTATCAAGGGGACAGCAAACTGACACATAGACATTTTGGATATTATTTCTTGCTGCAAAAGGTTATCCGAACAATGAAGAACAGCACACACAACATCTAGAGGATGGATGGAAAGCTGAGTGGTTGGTTTCAGATTTGGAAATGGATGTTCATACCAGTTGGCACCTTCTCCCTCACTAAACAAAGGTTGGTTTATAGTTGTGTTCCTTGCAGTGCTATCAACAGCCATTACTTTGTTTATAAAACACCAGGGCATCTCTTCCAAAGTCTTAATCTTAATGTTCTTCTCAGATTCCTTCCCTATGCTCAAAATATCCGTAAGTGTTAATTTTGATATTTTATAAGGTTCCATTTTAAGCTGGGATACTATATGATTGAATTCTTTTCTTACGCCTAGTAGAAAAACAATAAAGATACACGTTACTCAGTTTAATGTATGAATAACATTTTCATGTAAGCATCAAAAGAGTCACTATATTTTGTTTTCTTTACACGAGTTTATATATAGGAATTCAGTGAAGGCCATACTTAACCAAACGATATTCACATGCCTCATTCTATGTACAGTGAATTGTCTTGTAACAGTGGCTCCAACAATGTGGGACTGGGGTGGACACAGTTGTTGATGCCAAAGAAGCCCTGTTCTTCTCTGCAGCCAGATAATGACTTCCCAGATCCTTGTACCAGCTGGAACTACCAATCTTAGCACCTGCCTGGTGGTAAATGCAGGGTTTCCCAGAACCTTTCATCCACTGACACTCCATAGATTACATAAATGCATGAATGACATGCAAGCTAGGTTGTGATCTAGTGTATTCCCTTATGGCTCACTGCCTATTCTACATGTGCACACAGGACTTGCGACATTGAGAATACTACTGTAGGATCGCAAAAAGTTGCTTTTCATGACAACTTCTGTGGCAAGGTGCAAAGAATCTGCACCATATTAGTTTTATTTTCCTTGTTTATTGTTTTATTAATTAATTTTCAGTTTATTATTCATTTATTATGAATTATTATTTAACAAAATATTTTAAGACATTTCAGGTATTTATAAAAATTTGATCACATAAAACTGTGTGTGCCACATTGTTTCATAAAAAACTTATATAAAACTGTTCATGAAAAATATTCTGATCAAATTGAATGGGCCATTGGATAATACCATGCTAGGTTATATTAGCCAATGAGTGGACATAGCTTTGTCTTTTACTCCTGCACTTCCTGTTTCAGTTAGAACCTCCGTTACTTCCTGTCAGGTGATCATCACAAAAGATGAAAAAGGAGATATTTACTGATATTTTTATGCCAATTTGATAAAAAAAGATTTAATAGGTGACTTATTATGATATGGATTAATGAACGAATGGATGAATGAATGAATGAATTAATTAATTAAAGGGGTTGTACACCTTTGATTTAACTTTTAGTGTGACGCAGAAAGTGATATTGCAATTGGTTTTCATTTTTTTTTAGTTATTTAGCTCTTTATGTACTGTAGCAGCTCTCCGGTTTGCAATTTCAGCAATCCAGGTGCTAGGGTCCAAATTCCCCTAGCAACCATGCAATCATTTGAAAAAGAGACTGGAATATAAATAGGAGAGGCCTGAATAGAAAGATGAGGAATAAAAAGTAACAGTAACAATACATCTGTAGCTTTACAGAGCATTTGTTTTTAGATGGGATCAATGCCCCCCATTTGAAAGCTGAAGCGAGTCATAAGAAGAAGGCAAATTGTTGAAAAACTATTAAAAAAAAGAAAAAATGAAGACCAGTTGAAATGTTGCTTAGAATTAGCAATTCTATAACATACTAAAAGTCAACTTAACTTATCCAAACTATCCGAATTTTTAAAAATTATTTCCTTTTTCTCTGTAATTCAGATATAATTAATCCTTATTGGAAGCAAAACCAGCCTATTTGGGTTTATTTAATGTGTATATGATTTTCTAGTAGACTTAAGGAATTACAGAAAAATAAGTTATCCGGAAAACCTCAGGTCCTGAGCATTCTAGATAAAAGGTCCCGTACCTTTTTCTTTGTATGATTGTTGGTCATTATTTGTTGACCTCAACAAAAATGCACTTTCATTTGCCTCAGGAACACCCAGGGGCACATTTACTAAGGGTCGAATATCGAGGGTCAATTAACCCTCGATATTCGAACATCTAAGTACAATCCTTCGACTTCGAATATCGAAGTCGAAGGATTTACTGCAAATACTTTGATCGAAGGAAAATGCGCTTCGAAGGATTTTTTTTCAACCATATTTTTTTATTGGTTTTAAATCACAATACATGACAGCATAAGACAAAACATACCTCAAGAAGATAATACAAAGCATACAAAAGTGAACCCCAATGTTACAGTCTGTGACAAATGGCAAAAGGTACACAGTGCAACTGTTACATCTCCATAAATAGATGCCACCAAGGAAGGGGAGCATCATATTCCCACGCACATCCAATATAACCCAAGATATGCAAGACACGCAAATATAATATATACTTGGAAACTATGCTTTTACACAGTTCTCAAGTATGCAAAAGGAAAGAAAAGAAAAGAACCCCGCACCATAGTCGCAGGGAGACACCACACCCCCCTCACGAGGATCCATGGTTTACCGTGGAATTTGGTCAAGATAAGAATCCCAAAGATACCAGTCCTCCATAAAGGACATTGAGTTATTGTGTAAAAGAGCGGTTAAGTATTCCATTCTCCGTATTTGCTGTATTTTGTTCACTAGAGCTAACGTAGTTGGAGCCGTTTGCACCTTCCAATGGGCCGCGATCAAGCACCGTGTACCCATCAAAATATTCTGTGCGACTTTTTGAATACATTTGCCAACATTCTCAGGCGGCAGCCCCAATAGATGGGTCAGAGGATCTTTCGCTATTGTTAGGCAAGTGATCCTTGACAATATATCGGTCGTTGTGTCCCATAGTGGTGTTATAATTGGGCAAGTCCAATAAATATGGAATAGTGTAGCTGGGCTTTGATGACAGCGCCAGCAATTAGCCGAAGTGTCTGGGAAAAGTTTATGCAACAAGGCAGGAGTATGGTACCACTCAAATAAAATGTTATATATATTCTCCTTCATGGTGGTACATATTGATGATTTAGTCGCATTGTCCCAAATTTTCCCCCATTGTTCTATGGAGATAGGAGTGCCTATTTCTGATTCCCAATGGATCATGTAGGGGTGTGGTGTCTCCTCCACTTGCCGCTCAGTAAGAATACTATATAAAGTCGAAATCAGCTTTTTTCTCGTTACCATATGCATACAGAGATTTTCAAAGTACAATGGGGCTTGTTTCGTAAGAGTCGGGCATAAGGAGCTTACAAAGTGCTTCGGAGGATTTTAATCCATTGATGGAACGATTTTCCTTCGATCAGAAATTGCTAGGAAAGCTTATGGGGAAGGTCCCCATAGGCTAACATTGGTGCTCGGTAGGTTTTAGGTGGCGAAGAAGGTAGTCAAAGTTTTTTTTAAAGAGACAGTACTTTGACTATCAAATGGTCGAATAGTTGAACGATTTTTAGTTCAAATCATTTGATTCGAAGTCATAGTCGAACGGTCGAGGTAGCCAATTCGATGGTCGAATTGGCAAAAAAAAAACTTTGGAATTCGAAGTATTTTTTATTCTAATCCTTCACTCGAGCTAAGTAAATGTGCCCCTGCAGTTTATTTGAAAATGTGTTACTGCTGATGCTAGCTGGGTTATGTCCAGCGACCGTACTTTCCTGTACATGTGTTGAAAAATAAAACTGTTAAAGAAAGAAAAAATAGCAATACTCACAGTGAGAATCAGCTGCTGCCTTTTCTTCCCCGTGGTTTGGAACAATCGTCTGTTTTAAAGTAAATAACAAATACCAACTGAGTTCAATGTGCTTGGTACCTAATGTTGATTCATATATAGCACAGCTGATATATGTTATCAAGATGAATCACATGCGATAACTAGAGAAACTACTGTCAATGTAGTGCAGGGATCCCCAACCTTTTGAACCCGTGAGCAACATTCAGAAGAAAAAGGAGTTGGGGAGCAACACTAGAATGAAAAATGTTACTTGAGTGCCAAATAAGTGCTGTGATTGGCCATTTGGTAGTTCCTATGTAGATTATCAACCTACATTGAGACTCTGTTTGTCAGTACACCTGGTTTTTATGAAACCAAAATGTGCCTCAAAGCCTGGAATTCAAAAATAATCATCTGCTTTGAGGCCACTGGGAGCAACATTCAAGGGGTTGGAGAGCAACATGTTGCTCACGAGCTACTGGTTGGGGATCACTGATGTAGTGTATATAATAAATGTTTCACTTTTAATTTATAAAATTGAACTAAACAGCTTTATTAATAATTTATTAATTAATCTACTATATTCACTTTCCCATATAGACAAATAGCAATGGAGATATTTATTAATGCACATTTTTTTCAATGCGTCTGTTTTGATGACAAAACCCCGAAAAAAGTTGCGGTAAAAAAAGATTTTTTTATTATGCCCCAAACCTGTTCCAAGCCTGAATCTGAAAATACTTCCTCTAATACCTGCCAAATTTTTAAATAAAAAATTAGAAAAATTCGGATTTTGATAAATAACCCCCAACGTGTCTGCAGACTTACGGATGAACTGAATGTATACGTTGTACTCTTAATGCCTCTCATCTGTGGAGGTGGAGGCCTAGGAGGAGGGGGCCTCTTATTGTCTTGTTTTGCTGTCTGATCAGGTTGAGGAACTGGTAAGACAAAAACATGAAATGATAAATACCAGAGGCCCTTTGCACTCAACCCATTATCAATATATTTAAGACAGAGACATTTTGTGCTACTGCTACTGAAAAATGCCTTACCCTTTAAACAAAACAGGGATTGTTTGTCCATATATTGCAATATATTTAAGCTGAACAACTACGTCAAAGTCATCCCATATCTGGCCAGTCCTACGCTCAATTTTATGTGATTCATTAAGAATTCTATTGCTTCATTATACATTTTACACAGGGACTCAGTTTTACTTGCAACTTACTTGCTGCTTTCAAAGTAAAACTCCCAAACTTGGCTGCCCTTTTATTAGACACCAGTGGGATCACCTGACTATAGCTGGGAAGGGTGGGAGCTACAACATGGAGCTGGTCACTGCTCCTGTATAACTATAACAAACAAGGGAAAGTTGTGCTCACCACTCATTTTTAAAAACATTAGGCGACGGTGCAATGAGGCTGTGACCACAAAATACCTCACCCTTCCCAGCTATAGTCAGGTGATCCCACTGGTGGCTAAGAAAAAGTCACTGCATGGAAAACGCCTATTGACTTTAATGCATTTGGACAAATAGTCGCCAAGACAAAAAAGTCACAGAGACAAAAGTCAATGCATGAAAAAACGCCTATTGACTTTAATGCATTTGGAGGGAGAAAAAAATTGCCTACATAAAAAAAAATTGCCGCACATCAAAAAATGCGTTTCGTGAACTTTTCTCCGTTTTGCAAATTCTTCGGTGAAACGGGACAGATTTGCTCATTAGTAGTAATTTCTATTTCTATTAAATAAATGTAAAAGGAAAATAAAAAATAAAGAATTAGTAGGTGAGTTAGAGGGAAATGACAGGAAATACTCACAGTGATTTAGCGTCTCTGCTTCATTGTATGAGACGTTCCCAAACACCGATGACTAAACGAACAGATGGACATTGAGTTTAGTAGAGATTTAATACTAACAATGTAAAGGGAAGTACTGAAGTATTACATCTTATTAAACTGAGAATATTTTGTTGTGTGATTATTGGTGTAGTTGCACTTTATGCATTCAGGCACCGAATACAACAAAAATTAAGAGACCATTTTCTTAAAAACAAGAGCATGGATTGTCTGGGTACATATATCACAACTTTTTTTCTGGAAGAAGGTTAACAATTAGGGGAAGATTTATCAAGGGTCGAATTTCAAAGTCCAAAAAGCTTAGAAATTCGACCATCGAATTAAAAAACTTTGAATTTAAATATCGAATTCGCAGTTTTTTCAACAAATATGGCAATCCTGTGGTCGAATAAAAATCGTTCGAATCGAACGATTAAATCGTTCGAATCGAACGATTTAAGCGTACGATTGAACGATTTTTATGCGATGTGTAAAGACTTAGAAAAATGTTGTAGAAGGTCCCCATAGGCTAACATAGCACTTCGGCAGGAATAATTTGGCAAAGTATTGAAGTCAAAGTTTTTTTAAAGAGACAGTACTTCGATTATCGAATGGTCGAATATTGAAACGATTTTTACTTCCAATCGAAGTCGAAGTAAATTCAAAGTAGTAGTATCCTATTTGATGGTCGAAGTATTACTTCGAATTTCGAATTTTTTTACTTCGAAAATTCCCTCGAATTCACTTCGACCCTTAGTAAATCTGGCCCTATTTTTGTTTTAAAACATCAGTCAAGTCGACCCCAAAACATAATGGGCCACCATACTATCTTACAAATAATATTTCAGCTTTAGAGAGGGTAAGACAAAATTCAGCAAATCATGTAACTAAGGTGCTGCTCTTCAAAGGGGAACAATCCCCAAAATGAATTCTAATATAAACTTTATCTCACTGAGTCGTACAATTCAAATTTTTGCCCTATTTTTCGTGCTTGTCCCCGAATCGATAAAATCAGGATTTTTTAATAATAAATAAGGTCCAATCGTGGATTCTAGTTTGATCTGACTTTTTTTCATGAAAATATTCAGATAAATTTGGACTTTGATAAATAAGGCCCCATATGTTTATATGATTTTGTAATAGACTTAGGGGCAGATTAATCAAAGGTCGAGTTGTTTTTTTCCCAGAAGAATTCAAGTTTTTGGGGGTATTTTTCAGTATAAACTCATATTTGTAGCCTTCATGATGTCAGGGTTTTTTTGGTGGGTTTCACTTGAAAACTCATTACATTCAAGCAAATCTAGTTTTTTTCACACTTAGAACTCGATCAATTCGAGTTTTCAAGTTTTTCGTCCCAACTACACTGATTCCAGTTTTTTACATTTGAGTTTTTTCTTAAAAAGGAACCATTTGAGTTGTGAGTTCATTTGAGTTGATTCAAGGTCTAAAAAGTTCACAAACCTCTAAAATCTGACCTTTGATAAATAACCTAATGTATAGGGTAGTAGTGAAGAGAAAAAAGAGTTTGTTGATGCACCCGCAAGTTACAAAACAATGTATCAAACAAAAATAGACAATTGCGAATTCATGAGGTAGAATGCTCGTTGACTCCCAGATTTACTCAATAGTTCGCCAGGTAACTAGTTCAGGTGCTGTAGTAGATTAATCATTAAAACTTAACATTTAATTGTTTTCATTAAAAACCACACTTGCCGAATACGAACAAACACACAGATACATAAATCTCTGTAGTCGAAGTCTGAATGCTACAGAGATCCAGGGCCGTGCCCTTAAAAACATATAAACTCGTTAAAACCACATAGGTGGATTGGTGAAAAGTGAGGGTGGTGCCCTTTAGTTTAACTACGCTCCCACTGAAGCGTGCATATAAAGTGAAAAAGTATCCAATAAGTTGCTCATTAGTATTAGTCAAGTCAACTGTTATCTATTCACAGTTGCTCCATTGATAGCGGATTTGGTTGTAAATGCAACCGTACAAAGTGCCCACACAAGACCGCTGCCTCCCGCACCTCCCTTCCGTTTCGTTCAATTCATCCCCAGAAATTCTACCTGGCTACGTAGGGAGCGGATAGGAGCTGGTCTCCCACCGTCCACCTATGCACACCCGACGCGTTTCACCGGTAACACCGGCTTCTTCAGGGCTTAGAAGCCTATTTATACCGCACAGAGAACACGCGCAAACCACTTATGCCCCTGAAGAAGCTGGTGTTACCTGTGAAACGCGTCGGGTGTGCATAGGTGGACACACACACAAATTTTGCGCAAATCCTGCGATCGATCGATCAAAGGATTTTTCGTTTCGAACGAATTAAATCCTTCTAATCGAACGATTCGAAGGATTTTAATCAAACGATCGAAGGAAAATCCTTCGATCAAAAAATCACAGGCAAGCCTATGGGGACCTTCCCCATAGGCTAACATTGACTTCGGTAGCTTTTATCTGCCGAAGTAGGGGGTCGAAGTTTTTCTTAAAGGGACAGTACTTCGACTATCGAATGGTCGAATAGTCGAACGATTTTTACTTCTAATCGTTCGAATCGTTCGAATTCGATCGAATTCGATCAAATTTAACCAATTCGATGGTCGAAGTACCCAAAAAATACTTCAAATTCGATTTCTTTTTTATTCTAACCCTTCACCCGAATTTCGTGAATCGGCCCCTTAATGTTAAAACATTTTTTTGTCAATTTAAAGTATGAAGATCCAAATTAAGGAAAGATCCGAAAAAAACCCTAGGTCCCAAGCATTCTGGATACCAGGTCCTGTATAGGATCAATTATCCAAAATGCTTGGTACCAGGGGTTTCCCGATAAGGGATCTTTCTGTAATTATCATGCCTTAAGGCTGGTAAATATAATCTGAATATAAAATAAACCCAATAGGATTGTTTTGCCACCAATATGGATTCCTGCAGCTTAGTTATACCATCAAGTACAAGGTACTGTTTTATTAATATAGAGAAAAAGGAAATCATAACAAATAGAGTTATTGGCATAAAATGGACTTTATGGATGATGGCCATTATTTAAAAATGTCTAGAAACACCAGATATATAAGAAATAACCAAGAAACACAAATAAAAATGCAACCTCATAAATAATGAACGTTGCATTTTTTTTTATCCAAGAGGAGAAAGAATTTGTAAAAATAGAATCAATCAAAACAAAAGAACTGCTCTTGGAAACACATGGAAACATGCAGGAACTAGAACATTTCCATCGTGGTAAAAGTTCTCAAATTGACAACAAATTGAAGAAAATTTACAATTATCACCAATACTGCATATGTATTTTTGTGAGCTACTACAAGTATGGAACCTGTTATCCAGAATGCAGGGGAACTGGGGTTTTCTGGATATTGGATTGTCCTGTAATTTGGATCTCCAAAGATAATGTAAACATTAAAGGACATGTAAAGCCTACATTTACCTACCACGTATATAATTTGGGCACATCTCCCCCACCCAAATGGCATTATTTGTACTGCTTATACCTCCTCCGTTTTCCAGCGTCATTACATTTCCCTAAAACAAATAGCAATTGAAGAATATAGGCTAACACACAGGCAGACTTTACTATGATGACAAGTCCTGCTTGGACTGAGCACTGTAATGGTTACTCTGAGCTCAGGAGAGGGGGTTAAGATTTAAAAATAGGATCAGACAGCTAGAGCAGAGTTTCTATGGGAACCAGCAATGCCATCTCTTCATTGGCTGCTAGACTGGAGGGTGTGTTTATTTATCTGAGTTGAGAAGAACTGAGCATGCTCATGAGCCAACAGCCAAAGCCAATTTCTGAGGGAGGGGGCAGAGTGGGTTACAGGAGGAGAAGGAATCCTAAGGGATTAAGCGAATGCTGCAGCCTTACTGTTAACCTTTGAACAACCAGAGTGGCAGTTATTTAGAGATTTTAAAGAAGCTGTTCATTGGCTGCTAGACTGGAGGGTGTGTTTATTTATCTGAGTTGAGAAGAACTGAGCATGCTCATGAGCCAACAGCCAAAGCCAATTTCTGAGGGAGGTGGCAGAGTGGGTTACAGGAGGAGAAGGAATCCTAAGTGATTAAGCGAAAGCTGCAGCCTTACTGTTAACCTTTGAACAACCAGAGTGGCAGTTATTTAGAGATTTTAAAGAGGCTGTTCACTGATTAAATTTTTGTGTGGGGGGATTACATGTCCTTTAAATAAACCCAATAGGCTGGTTTTGCTTCCAATATGTCAGGGGGCCTAGCGGCTCCCAGCGGGACTAGTCCAGACAAAGGAGGAAGCTTAGGGGTTAAGTCCAAGTTCACAGTACAAATAGGGATCAGGCACAATCATAGTAAAAGTTCAGGCAAGAGTTCAAAAAGGCAGGCAGAAAATGATCAATGTCAGGATCAAAGCAGTAATCAAAGTCCAGGAATCAGTCAATATAATAATAAAGCACCCAGGTACTCACAGGAATTAAGACCTATAATCGGGCATTGAACCGGAATCCTGGGCATCCTTTTATTTTGAATTTGGCGCCGACTTGCATGACGTCATTGTGCCGGCGTCCTGACGTCACAGCGCCACTGCTACCAACGTGGTAGCTATGGGCGCCGCCATCTTGTTTTTGACGTTAATGGGAGAAGACACATCGGGCACCACTCGTGACAGTACTCCCTCCCCCACGGGGGGCCTCTGGACCACCAAGCCTTAGCTTCTGCGGAAATTGATTGTAGAACTCCCTAACCAATTGAGGGGCATGCTCCCAAGAGCATTCTTCAGGGCCAAAGCCCCTCCATTTAATAAGGAACTGGAGAGAACCCCTGGAGAGTCTGGATCCAAGATCTTTTCCACCTCGTACTCCAGTTGACCGTCCACAGATATGGATGAAGGAGGAGACTGATCTGAAGAGAAGCGATTGGAAACTGCTGGTTTTACCAGGGAGACATGAAAAACGTTTGGAATTCACTTTGCCACATGATAAATTATCTCTGAGCTGGAGAAAGGACCATCAAACCTTGGGCCCAACTTGGGAGAAGGAACCTTTAGATGGATGTTCCTAGTAGACAAACACACCTTGTCTTCGACTTTGAATGGAGGAGGAGGGCTCTGTCTGCGATCATCAAAAGTCTTATGTACCAGAGCACTCTTCTCCAAATTAGCTTTGGTCGCGGCCCAAATAACAGACATATGGGTTGCGTGATCATCTGACAAACAAGTCTTGTGGGAAGGCTTGAGGATGCTGTCCATACACAGTCATAAAAGGAGACCTTCCCGTGGAAGTGTGGCATGCATTGTTATGAGCGAATTCCGCCCACGGAAGGAGATCAGACCAGTCATCCTGGCAGAGGGAAATATGGGAATTGTTTTAACACTTGATTCACCCGTTCTGCTGCTCCATTGGTTTGGGGATGGTAGGCAGAAGAGAACTGAAGAGTGATACCCAGATTTTTACATCAGGAATGTTAGAATCTAGCTGTGAATTACAATCCCCTGTCAGAGACTATCTCAACCGGGAAGCCATGCAGTCAAAAAATAAATTGGATTAACAGTTGGGACAGTTCCACTGCTGAGGGAAGTTTTCTCAGAGAAATTAAGTGTGGCATCTTACTGAAGTGATCTATAACTACCCAGATGACAATGTTCCCTCTTAAGGGTGGTAGCTCTACAATAAAGTTCATCGCTAGGTGAGTCAAGTGATGAGATGGAGTGGGTAGAGGTTGTAATAGACTGATGGGGCAAGTGACTAGACTTGGAGTTGGCACAAATTGTACAAGCAGCAACAAAGTCCTTGACGTCTTTGCGGATAGTCGGCCACCAGACTAGGCGTTGTAGAAGCTCTAGAGACTTTTCTTAACCGGGATGTCCAGCCTGCTTAAACAATGGGTCTGTTGTAAGATGGGCAGGCAAAGCTCCGAGGGTACAAACGACATCCCAATAGGTGTATCAGCAGGAGCCGAACACTGACCAGACAGGATTTGCTCGGCAAATTGAGGAAAAAGTGAAGCAATAATTCTGGCAGGGGAATAATAGGATCTTGCCTTTCAGGGAGACGATCCACCAGAGTGAAACTTCTGGATAATGCATCTGCTTTACGATTCTTGGAGCCAGGGCGATAGGTTAAGACGAAGTTGAATCAGGAAAAGAAGAGAGCCCACCTTGCTTGCTGGGGATTCAGTCTCTTGAGGGTTTTTATAGTCAGTGTAGATATTGACCGGGATCAAGCTCCTTCTAACAGGTGGCACCACTCTTCAAGAGTGAGTTTTATTGCCAGAAGTTCACAGTTCCCCACATCATAGTTCTGCTGAGAATTTCTTGGAAAAGCATGCACATGGGTGTAATTTCCCATCAGTAGAGTGTCTTTGGGAAATTATAGGTCCTGTTTTGACCTCAGAAGCATTGACTTCAATGAATTGCCATGGGTACCCCTGGAACTATAACAGGGTGACCCCAATATTTCTATATATCTGTAACCTTGTTATGAGCTAAGAGGGTTCAACCTGCATTATATACATATAAAAATGATGAACAGAACTTACTGTCAGTTGACTTTCGTTGTTCTTGGCCATTGGAGGGATGATGCTAGGGCCATAGGAGCTGGGAGTGTGAGAGGTACTTTCTGAATCCCTGCAGTCTGAAGCATCTGAATTAGAGTTTGAACATGTCCATTATATACACACACATGACATATTTAAAAGATAAGTTGTAATGAATAATTGTTGACACTTATTTTTGGACAGAATGAAGACAAACATATAATTTAGATAGGGTCTGTCAGGTAGCATGTTAATTACATTCTATCTGTCACAGAATGCATAAAAATATTACAGATTGCAAAGACTATAACTGAAACACTTGGCAATGTTAAGCCCAGACTGATACTTTCCTAAAAGATTTTTTAATCCAGCACTGAACAAGTCGGTCCTTTATCCCCATGTCTGATTCCAATGTCATATAATGAAGAATAAAATTACATAATTATCTCTATATGGAAGATAACAGCAAGATGTCTGACATAGTGCTGGGAATCAGCATTCTCATTGGGGCATATGAAGATTTCATTTATCCAAGTCATGGTATGTCTAATATAAGTAATTCAAAAAAATAACTGGACACGATCTATGGCTTTCTCCTTTTCAAGTTGTTGTAGGCAACCTATCACCTTTTTCTTGTAACAGCTGGTTGGGTCTTTCCTTAAAGGTTCATATGTATTGCTATCACTGAGTAGTGTGTTTATCTTGCAGTGATAGTCAGTTGTGTTGAAAGAGGCGATTCATGTCAAAGTGGAGAAACCATCCCTGAACAGAGGAGTGGCCTTTGACACCACCTGTCTGCTACATACAATGCTGTTCTAACATCTGTACCCCGGCGGTTTCACAACACTTCACACCTGTTTCTAGGAGTTGCATGACACATTGGTAATCCTATCACAGTAACTACACAGAATCAACACCTCTGTGAGTTTCAGATGTCACTTCTTACGATCGGCACCCAAAATCCAGAACCAATGCTAAGCTCCCTGGTCTCGGCTCTTGCTTCCACCTTTAACAGCTGCCTTTCACCTCGGGAGGAGCCCTTGGCTAATTGGATGCCGCCAGGTCTTATTAAAGGAACAGTAACACCAAAAACTGAAAGTGTTTTAAAGTAATGAAAATATCATGTAGTGTTGCCCTGCTCTAGTAAAACGGATGTGTTTGCTTCAGAAACACTACTATAGTTCATATAAACAAGCTGCTGTGTAGCAATGGCGGAAATTGAAAAACGGCTAAATGGCACAGGATAGATAATGGATAACAGATAACACCATTAGACAGACAGAGCTTATCTGCTATCTGCTGTGTAACTTGAGCCTTTTCTCCTTTGAATGGCTGCCCCCATGGCTACACAGCAGCTTATTTATATAAACAATAGTAATGTTTCTGAAGCAGACACAGCATTTTTACTAGTGCAGGGCAACACTGCATTATATTTTTATTACTTTAAAACAATTTAATTTTTTGATGTTACTGGTCCTTTAAGAGAGGACAGTCCAAGAAATTAATTACCTGGGAGCACCACGATGTGTAACTTCGCCTCTGTGTGCATCACATATTGGAAAAGTACAAAACTCCATAGTCGAACTTGTAGGTAGAAACACGGAGCACCACAGGAACGAAGTCAAAAGTATTGATAAAAATACAAAAATTTATTGATCCATTAAAATTGGCACATCATGATAGGAACAGTTAGAAAACCATAGGCTTAACGCGTTTTGTGGCTATCTAGCCACTTTCTCAAAAAGTGGCTGGATAGCCACGAAACGTGTTAAGCCTATGTTTCTCTAACTGTTCCTATCATGATGTGCCAATTTTAATGGATCAATAATTTTTGTATTTTTATCAATACTTTTGACTTTGTTCCTGTGGTGCTCCGTGTTTCTTTATTAAGAGAGGAGCGAAGCTAAGGGTTCTGAACCGAGTAGAGGGGCACGATCGTTAGCAAAGTCTTTTGGGCAGAAGGTCACAGTTCTAGGAACAGACAGAGAGCGTAGTCAAACCAGGCCTGGTCGGTGCAGGCAGAATACAAGCGGAGTCAAACAGGCAGAGGTCAAAGCTGGGCGATCAATCAAGTATGGTCAAACAGGCGCGGGTCGGATTACAGTGTGTAGATTAGTCGGTTACCAGGCAGGGGTCAGGAACACAGAAGTCAGAGTAGTCACAACAGGCAGGGGTCAAAACAGGAGTCAGATATCAGCAATAACAAGAATAGCACCCAGGAACTCTCAAAAGATGAACCTAACAACAGGCAATGATTACAGGACCAAAGTTTTTTGAATTACTTATATTAGATATTCTCATTGAGGAATTCTCTTGTATTTGTAATTAAGGTTATGGTCAGTAGAATTCAAAACTTTGCTATGAAAAACTAGGGGGGTTGTGGGAAAGCTTTATGGATGGGTTTTATGCATATATATGTTTCCTATACAGTTTGCTGCAAACAACATAAACCCTGGGAGAAAAGTGAAATTTTGCTTCAAGTTTTTACAGTTCCATGAAATTCCCATAATGTAAGAGTCATCCATTGGCTTTGGATCACAGCTGGGGGAGGTGCTGATCAGATTCCATCTACAGATCAGGCAATGATTACAGGACCAAAGTCCTTTTAAATACTATTCAAATTTCGCGCCATTGCACACTGACGTAAACACACCAGCGTCAATGCGCACATAAATCCGGAAGTACGCACCGCGCATGCCCTAAGGCAGAGTATTGCGGCTGGCTAACAAAGAAGCACCATGTGGCGGGCATCCCCGTCGGAGGTGTGGCGGGCGTCCCTGCCGGCCCACTGGACCACCAGGATGAGTACCCCTTACATCACCTGTCTGAAGACTTACAATGTGTCGTTGTGATTGGATTAGTGGAAGAGTTTATATGCAGAGAACTTCCCACAGTTGTACTGAAGAAGTTGCTCGGATGAGTAGTGAAACGTCTTCATTGATTACTCAGCAAGTCCAGTTGTTTTTTGAATTACTTATATTAGATATTCTCATTGAGGAATTCTCTTGTATTTCTCTTGATCAGTTCATTCTACACTTCACCAGTGTAGAGCAGGACTGGAACTAGGGTAGGCAGAAGAGGCACCTGCCTAGGGTGCAACAAAGGGTGGGCACTGGGCAGGTACCTGTTAAAGGGTCTTCTGCTCTACCCTCTGTCTCTGTCCCCTCCCTCCCCTGTCCTCACCTCTGCCGCGCTCCACTCCATTACAATGCATGCACAAGTAAACACATGGGGGGGAGTGGGTGGCCAAATGAGTTGCCTAGGGTGCCCGGGCAGCTTGGCCCAGCCCTGGTGTAGAGATTCTCATTGATGTATGCAAAACTTGGATGTAGTTTTATTTAAAAAAAAAGAATGTGTCTGATAAGGGCAGTATAAAAAAAAATGTTAGGCAAGCCAGTAGGAATTCTACCAGAATTCCTACTTTTACATAACAATGCAGTGCCGTGTTTATTCTTTCCTCTCTACAAATGTATACATTTTTGTTGTTAGAGAATGTAGGGACCCGTAGGGTTAATTCCCCTATGGTCTGAAACCACATGTGGAAATCCCCTACTTCTCCAGCTACAGGGTCTACCTAGTGTCTTGGGAGTCACTTTCACTAAGAGAGGGTGGACAGAAACTGCTGCAAAAATATAGGAGCTAAAAAGAGTTTGATAACCCTGCGGGGCTGATACAGGGTATCCCAGAGCCAGGTAAGCTCAACCATGCGGGTTTAGAGCTTGGATGGACTTTTGTGCGCTCACACTATGGAAAGTGCTCGGAGCTGTAGTTCAGCAGAGGAGGACATTGTGTGCTCACAATGGAGAATGCTGGGAGCTGTGCTGTAAGGAATAAAGGGGGTTTGTCGTGCTCACGATGTTGATAGTGTTGGGAGCAATACCCTAAAGATTTAAAGCAAGCTGCTTGTGCTTCACTGGATGGATTTCATCGCTGTGAATGCCTGTTTCGTTTGAGAAGTATATTTACCAGCAGAGCTTTGGGTTTGAGCAGCATAGCTTCCCCTCTTGTATGAAAATAAAGCTCTCTGAACATTTCGTTGTTCTTGCGAAACCCAGGGTCTGAAAAAATACAATTGCTAGTTAAATATTTATACAGAATATACAACAAAATCAAAGCATAAAGCACAACGGGACTGAAAGTTGGACCCCTTATGGCCTCGCCATGAAGCACCTGTTGAGTTTGTGGTATAAACTGTACTCGTCACCTTGTGCCAGAATTATAATTCAATGCAAAGTGCAGAGCCTTGGACTTAATGTCTGTTTAAAGCAGATGGTAACTAATAGAAACACTGTTCTGCCTACTTATCTGAATAAAACCCAAGCAAGGGGAATGTCTACATTCTGCTCATTTTCCACCTCCTATGCATGAAGGCCGTGCAACATAGAGAGCGAGGGGCAATTCTGTATGCATTCAAGTTTGCATTGGAACACAAAGACTGATAGTATCACAAGCAGAGGATAAAGCCAGGAGGATGACAATAGGCAAGTTTCAGTTGGCTTCGAATCTGGAGATCATATGAAACTCAAAATAAGGCTGTCTTAGATGAGAGTGAAGGTCAAAAACCAGATTGCAGTGGGTCTATCAGATTATTGGTGCATATTCTTTAGACTTTAAAGTTAATTTTTAAATGATCTCATTTATCCTTACCTGGCAGATATAATATTAGGGTTCATGGTGACATTTAGGACTCCTCGGTAAGCTGCCTAAAGCAATTCTTTGGCCTATAAAAAAAAGGTGAAATGAGACATTAAAGGACCACTAAAGCTCAGATATTAAAATGTTTACTGCATTTTACTTAGAAAAGAATGAGGTTGTGGAAAAGATGATAAGTAAATCATAATGACTGCATTGATAAACTGGTTGGAATCAGTTGGATTTGTAGTAAATTCTTCTGCCCGTTGCCCCATAACTGCAATCAGCACCTTCCTGCTCCATGATTAGAGCATTTAGCATTAGGATGGTTATTTATCAAAAGTCGAGTGTCAGAGTTTTTTAACCTCGAATGAACTCGAAACTCAAATGGTATTTCATTTAAAAAAATACTTGAATGAGAAAAAACTGATTCTGCGAGTTTGAGTCCCCAAACCCGAAACCATAAATGAATTGAGTTTTCGGCGAAAAAAAAACAACTCGAATCATTCGAGTTTTCAAGGCAAAATCCTCCTAAAAACCTTGAACACCATACAGGCTATTAACATCTTCAAATGGTTCATGGGACCTCTGTCATTGACTCCTACATGACCTCGACAGGTTTTAGATGATATATTTTCTACGGTTACATTTTCTACGATTACATTTTTTTAAAAAAATTAAAGATATGGGGTTTTTTTACCCGAAAATGTGAGTTTTGACCGAAAAATACAACTTTAAAACTCGAATTTTCATGGAAAACATAACTCAAAGCTTAAATATTACCCAGTCGTATTTTCTTCATACTTACAGGGGGACATTTATCAACACTGTGCAAAATTGATTGTGGGCAGTAACCCATGGCAACCAATCAAATTGGTGCATTCATGGTTCTATCTGCAGCTGCCTGAATAAAGCCAGTGACTGATTGGTTGCTAATGGGGCTACTGGGCAAATTTGCCCAGTGTTGATACATAAATGCCAGTGTCTCAAGTGAAGCATAAAATAGGCCATATGGCAAGAGCAAGAGGTCCCACTAACACCTGGGCCCACCGGGAGTTTTCCTGGTATCCCAGTGGGCCAGTCTGACACTGATGACAAGTCTCAGTGCATCAGACTAATGGAAATCCTAGCACTGAAAAGCACATCATCATGTGTAGAGACGATGTGACAATTGTCTATGACTATGACACAAAACGTGAAAGGCTGCCTCTGTTTGTTGGTACAGGTATGGGATCCGTTATCCGGAAGCCCGTTATCCAGTATGCTCCAATTACAGAAATTCTCTCATAGACTCCATTTTAATCAAATAATACTTTTTTTTTTTTTTTTTTAAATATTCACTTTTTCTGTGTAATAATAAAACAGAAGCTTGTACTTGATCCCAACTAAGATATAATTAATCCTTATTGGAAGCAAAACTAGTCTATTGGGTTTATTTAATGTTTACATGATTTTCTAGTAGACGTATGAAGATTCAAATTACGGAAAGATCATTTATCTGGAAAACCCCAGGACCGGAGCTTTTTGAATAACAGGTCCAATGCCTGTACTAAATAAACCCGCAATTATTTTACTTCTGTGCCTGTGATAGACTGCTAATTGAGTGTCTGCTCCAACGTATACAGCTGATTCCTCTTCCCTAGCTGAAGGCTCAGGGCAGAGCACTTGGGCCTTTTTATGACACTTGATGAGTTTTGGATGCAACTTTTATAGACAATGTGACTCGCCAAATGCCAGTAGTGGTTCTGGGGCTGTTTTCTCTAAGCCAATTGCAGGAAGAAGGTATTTATCAATACAACAGAGTAAGGCGTGTTCCTTAAAATCACATTATCAAACACAATTAAACCTGACGGATTCTCCTTTGTGCTAAAGAAAAAGTAATTGTAGGAGTTTTAAAGGATAAATAAACCTTTAAAATAAGTGCATGTAAAATTGATGAAGGGCTATTCTAAGCACTTTTGTCATTTACGTTCAATATTTATTTTGTTTTTATTCCATGATATTAAAGAATACATGTACTGTTAATATGAATGAATCTTGTTACAACAGCGCCACCAGTTTCTCACCAGTCTGACCACCAAGTAGTCAAGGAAGTTGTCAGAAGAAAGAAAGAGGCTGCTCTGATGTTCTTCTACTTAGGAATACAATTATAAACATTCCTCACATTTTTCCTAAGCAGAAGGACATCAGCCTCTTTCTTTCTCCTGACAACTTCTTTGACTACTTGGTGGTCAGACTGGTGGGAAAATGACCAGCAGGTGGCGCTGTTGTAACAAAATTCATTCATATAAACAATACATATTACATAGTTACATAGTTAAATTAGGTTGAAAAAGACAAAGTCCATCAAGTTCAACCCCTCCAAATGAAAACCCAGCATCCATACACAAGGGGAGGCCTCTGGTACGTGATCCACTTTATGGGTAAAAAGGTCCCCTGCTATTTGTCTATAATGTCCTCTAATGTACTTGTAAAGTCTAATCATGTCCCCTCACAAGCGTTTTTTTTTCCAGAGAAAACAACCCCAACCTTGACAGTCTCCCCTCATAATTTAAGTCTTCCCTCCCTCTAACCAGTTTAGTTGCACTAAGTCTCTGCACTCTCTCCAGCTCATTTATATCCCTCTTAAGGACTAGAGTCCAAAACTGCCCCCATACTCCAGATGAGGCCTCACCAGGGACCTATAATGAGGCAGAATTATGTTTTCATCCCTTGAGTTAATGCCCTTTTTTATACAAGACAGAACTTTATTTGCTTTAGTAGCCACAGAATGACACTGCCCAGAATTAGACAACTTGTTATCTACAAAGACCCCAAGATCCTTCTCATTTAAGGAAACTCCCAACACTCTGTCATTTAGGAGCTGATTCACTAAATTCGAGTGAAGGATTCAAAGTAAAAAAACTTAGAATTTCTAAAGTATTTTTTGGGCTACTTCGACCATCGAATGGGCTACTTCGACCTTCGACTACGACTACGAATCGAAGGATTCGAACGAAGAATCGTTTGACTATTCGTCCATTCGATAGTCGAAGTACTGTCTCTTTAATAAAAACTTCGACCCCCTACTTCGGCAGCTAAAAGCTACTGAAGTCAATGTTAGCCTATGGGGAAGGTCCCCATAGGCTTGCCTAACTTTTTTTGATCGAAGGATATTCCTTTGATCGTTGGATTTAAATCCTTCGAATCGTTCGATTCGAAGGATTTAATCGTTCGTTCGAAGGAATAATCCTTCGATCGTACGATCGTAGCATTTGCGCTAAATCCTTCGACTTCGATATTCAAAGTCGAAGGATTTCAATTCCTAGTCGAATATCGAGGGTTAATTAACCTTCGATATTCGATCCTTGATACATCTGCCCCTTAGTGTATAACTTGCATTTATATTATTTTTGCCAAAGTGCATAACCTGCATTTATCAACATTGAACCTCATTTTCCAGTTTGCTGCCCAGTTTCCCAGTTTAGACAGATCACTTTGCAAAGTGGCAGCATCCTGCATGGAACCTATAGTTCTGCACAATTTAGTATCATCTGCAAAAATAGAAACAGTACTTTCAATGCCCACCTCCAGGTCATTAATAAACAAGTTGAAAAGCAAGGGACCTAGTACAGAGTCCTGCGGTACTCCACTAACAACACTGGTCTAATTAGAAAATGTTCCATTTACCACCACTCTTTGTAGTCTATCTTTTAGCCAGTTCTCTATCCAGGTACAAATACTATGTTCCAGGCCAACATTCCTTAATTTAACCAGTAACCTTTTGTGTGGCACTGTATCAAATGCTTTAGCAAAGTCTAAGTAAATCACATCCACTGCCATCCCAGAATCGAGGTCTCTACTTACATTCTCATAAAAAGAAATTAAGTTAGTCTGGCAAGATCTATTACACATAAAACCATGCTGGCACAAACTCATAGTATTATGATTTGCTATGAAGTCCAGTATCTTATCCTTTATTAACCCTTCGAAAAGCTTTCCTACCACTGACGTCAGACTAACTGGCCTATAGTTTTGAGGCTGAGAATGGGATCCTTTTTTGAATAGAGGCACCACATTAGCAATTCTCTCGGCACTATGCTAGATCTCAATGAATCCTGAAAAATTAAGTAAAGAGGTTTGGCAATCACAGAGCTAAGCTCGCTAAGTACCCTGGGATAAATACCATCTGGCCCCGGACCTTTGTTAATCTTAACATGTTCTAGTCTCTTTTGAATTTCATCATGTGTGAACCATGCATCATTAGTTGTATTACTAGAATTAGGACTATTAAGAAGGAAACCTTCACTTACTGATTCCTCATTTGTGTAGACAGATGAAAATTATGAGTTCAGAATCTGCGCTTTTATTTTGTTTTCATCAACCAGCTGACCCCCCTCTGAAAGTAAGGGCCCCACCCCTTCCTGATTCATTTTTTTACTATTAACATATTTAAAAAATAAATTTGGATTTTTTTTTTACTGCTTGCTGCAATATCCTTTTCTATATCAATTTTAGCTTGCCTTATAGCTTCTTTGCATGATTTATTGGCCTCCTTGTACCTTATAAATGATTCAGCTGTCCCAGCTAACTTGAAAGCCTTAAAAGCACGTCTTTTTTTACCAACCTCAACACCAACGCTTCTATTGAACCAAAAATGGTTTTGCTTTGCAACGACGTTCCTTGCTTACAAGTGGAATATACTTTTATATCTTGGAATAAAAACAAAATAAATAATGAATGTAAATGACAAAAGTGCTTGGAATACCACCCTCATCAATTTTACATTCACTTATTTTAAAGGTTTACTTATCCTTTAAACATTTTGACAGAAATCCCATAATAATAACCATTGTTTGCAAAATGAAACAACACGTTACAAATTATTCCAATTTGATATATACTCATCACACATTTCCACTGGTTTTATAGGTATGTGGCCTGCAAATGCTTTTGACAGCAGTGTAGCAGAAGTCTCCTCCAAGACTGTTAGTCGGTGTACAGCTACGCAGTTTTGGGAGGCTGAACCAACGGTGAAGAGAACAGCCAGAAAGATGCATCCAAGAAATCTGCATTTTAAGCAATATTGTTTAGTAATACCTCTGTCTACTATCTCAATTCCTTGGAGCATTACAAGAGGTACGCTGCTTACCTGCAGGAGTTTTCGCATGAGTATTACAGAATTCAGCAAGATTCTCTCCCATTCTAAACATCCTTGCACTTACTGCATCTATTTAAATATAGGACACAACTCATAAAATTGTTTTACCAGTAGGTCTTCCCATAAATACTTTAGATTGCTGCATCATCTCTCTCGTAAAACATCATAAAGCATCACATATAAAACGTTTTACTGGCAGCCAGAATTCCATTGGTGGGTTGAGAAGATATAAACAGGGTGAAAGTTATTTCTCTGAAATTATCAACTTGGTAGCACATCAAACACCCAATTCCAGGAAGGGTGTTAATCTATTGACAACACCACTAGTCTTAAATATATATATAAAAGGAACAACAATATTCTGAAAAATATGAGTGCAACTGGTACTAAAGCTCCTAAACAGCTAAAGTTATGGAAACGTCCACATATGTGTCAATCAGATATTGAAGATAGAAATCCATGTTACCACAAGACAATGTCCACATTAATGGTGGTATCAAACCAAAAAACAAATGGTTGGTGCTCACTGCAGAGATATCACGTATTATATAGTATAGGGCAGGCAGAGTATGACACACACAGGGAGCATAGGGAAAGCAGAGTATGGCACACACAGGGACCATAGGGCAGGCTGAGTATGGCACACACAGGGAGCATAGGGCAGCAAAGTATGACACACACAGGGAACATAGGGCAGGCAGAACAGAGCAGGAGACAGGGAAACCTATCAGGACCACTCTAATGTGTGCTACATACAGTGACAAAGTGCTGGTGCCCCTTCAGCAGTTTCTATGAGTCGAAACAGGTGAACAATGTGGGCAGTTTCAGTCTGGGTCTCAGGTGTGAACAGTACAGGGATTTAGGGGTGTGAATAATAGAGTTGTTACATGTGTGAACAATACAGGTGATTAGTCTGAGGTATAAACAATACAGGGGTCAGTTAATCTCAGTGATACCTTTTAAATCTTACACATGGTAAGCAGTCACAGCAGGTAGACTTTCATGTGGGGGGTCACACGGGGGGGGTCACAGGCTGCCAGTTGGACAGCACTGCCCTAAGCAATGATTACTGGTGGCCCTGTCTGCCTTTGTTTGCTGGCACAGTATACTGTTAGTGAATGGAACATTAACATTGTAATAATATTAATTTCCATGTATCTTTGCTTAAGCAATACTCATAATAAAGATGAAAGGCTACAGAATAATTACTTCAATAAATGAACCCCTCCTCTGGAACTCTCTCCCACGGTCTGTCCGAATTTTCTCCCAACCTTTCTACTTTCAAGAAATCTCTTAAAACGCACTTCTTTAGAGAAGCCTCCCCTCACTCTGCTTAACTACAAAACGTAACACCACATACAGTACCACATTTCTCACCCACTTAATTCAATCTTGCCTACTCCCACACCTGTAAGTGTAAGCTCTTTCTGCACAGGGCCTTCCTCAACTTTTGTACTGGTATTGATTGTGATGTATGTAACTCCAAATGTTCTATGTGATTAAGTTGTATAATCACATTTACTTTACAGTGCTACGCAATATGTTGGCGCAATATAAATACATGTTAATAATAATAATAAAAAGTTCTCAGCTGTAGCCACTATACAGCAAAAGGTTGTCTAGCAGTTGATTAAATACATAAAGGTGTTATACATAAGACATATGACCTGTGAGAAATGGTTCAAATAGCAGAGTTATTAATATATTAATAAAGGCAGCGACATTTAAGGTAAACAACAATGAGGCCTGTTTTATTCACAGTAGAGTTTTTTAATTTTGCAGAAATTTACCAATAAATTTAGTTTATTCCTATTTAATCAGAACTCACCCAGAATAGGGCTTCAGCCACTCTCAGGGCAAGTTACTCCTTACAAAAATGTAGGAACCCATGGGTTTAGGATGTCCCTATGGCTTTAAATCCCTACACTTCCTTATCTCTGTAGTTGCTGGGCAGATGTCCATGTATATAGGTACTAATTTACATATTCCAGTTACATATTCTTCTGGTCTAATACCACCTATGACCACTTCTTACCACACTTAAACATAGTGTCTGGTTAGGGGTGGATCTTCCTCTTTGACTTCTGGTTACTGACCCAGCTGGATGTGTTCCAGAGAGTCTGGGTACAACAAGGCCCAGTAAAGCTGTTCTGTCCTTGAGGGACCAGTACCTCTAGTGATAAGTTGTGGAGCAGGGACCCCGTGAATGAGGCCAGCCAGTGACAGGTCAGATCATTTTATAGTATTCTCGAGGGGAGTAAGATAGTGAGGATAACTAGAAAGAGCAACCTGTACTCCAACAAGGACGTGTAGTAGGATGCTCTCTAGTAGCTCTAGTAGCTCTACCCTAGGCTCTGAGTTTGCCTAAACTGAAGGGACCACAGTTTGAAGAGGAATTCTGGCATAGTCTTTTCCCTGAACCATTTCACTCTATGGGATCAGGACTATGACAGGTATTTCGTCCTAGAAGTGTATCTTAAGCTACCCTAACTGCTTCCACATGGTGTCACATTGTACTGTCTTTACTTCAGCTGTCCTGGCATTTTAACATCTCATCTGCAATTGCCTCTCTAGATTGTGAGTATTAACCCTGTAGATCATTTGTCTTGAACAAATAAACTGTTTTATACTGCAAGAACCTCCTGGTAGGGATGTAGCAAACTGTTCTGCTGCGAACTAGTTCGCGCGAACTTCGACCGTTCGCATCTGCCGAATGTTCGCGAACGTTTGGGAACGTTCGCATTTTGAGTTCGCGTTCGATTCGAATACAAATCGTTCGACCATTCGACCATTCGAATTCCTTCGACCGCTAAAAATCGAACGATTTCCATTCGTTCGAACGATTGTAAGCATTCAATCGAATGAAAAGCATTCGATCGAATGGCTTTGATCGTTCGATTCGAATGAAATCCTTCGATCGAATGATTAAAATCCTTCGATCGTTCGAATCGAACAATTTTAGCGGGTGTTCGAAGTTCGCGAACTGTCCGCGAACGTTCGCATTTTTTGCCGGTGTTCGCGAACGGCGTTCGCGAACACCAAATCGGCAGTTCGCTACATCCCTACCTCCTGGCGTCATTTTTACTTTGATGCACAGTAGCCTATGTAAGTTGTAGTTTATCTGCACCTCTCCTTCATAACTTGCACTTAGTAAAGGTCCTGCCTTAAGTGATAGAGTCAAGTGTAGCCCATGCTCTACTATATAGCTGGACATTAACATTTGTGGTCTAATATTGCCCAAAATAGCATTACAAATAATAGAAGTTAAACTCTATTATTCTATTATTCTGTTTTCCTCAACTCTTCCTACTCTTCCCTTTTCCCCCATGTTGTAACTCATTAATACTGGGACCTGCACTTGCTCCCAAAGCCCAAATGGAATCTGGATATGTTATTCTCTTCATCTGCTGTCTCTGTAGAGCATTTGGGAGATATCACAATCTTTCCAGTCATATATATAATTCTTATTATAATTCTCATCAGTTAATGTGTAGTCAGCCAAATAGTTATGCCAATGATTATGGGTGTCCACACCACAGAAGATGATGACATTTTGTGGCCAATAGAGGTTACAGTAGTAGATAGTTTTGTGCATTATTCTCAAAACCCCTATCTGTGAATCTCTTGTTTACCTCAAATTTAATTAATTAGCTCTCCATATTCTAGTTGTAGTTGAGTTCAGCTTTTCAGAGGTCTGTAGATCAAACAATTGTTATGACAACACAATCACTAACATGCAAGAGTTATTGACAGCCTTTATCCTTGATTTGACATTATGATCTATTTTACCAACTTTATTGAATACAAAATTTGACGTTTCTTCCACCTTTAAAAGGCAGTCTAATATATTTTTTTCAGTATGTGACTGACAACAGTGGAAAGCCAAGCAGTGAGCGAAGAGCAAGCAACTCAGATTCTGGATGCCATTTACATGTTTTAATTCATTTTTATAATAATTATATGAGTTATCGTCTTACATAACATAGTAACATAGTAAGTTAGGTTAAAAAAGATCAAATTCAAATGGACTAGGAGCTTGTTTCTTACTTTATATATGAATATTGTCACAAAGAAGACTTTGATTTATTATCATGAATGTTTATGGTCATAGGTTATATTGAGCAGGGAACAACTGGGCAGTTTCTCTTTCTCCTTTTCTTTTTCCTTTTCTTCTCTTTTTCCTTTCTTTTCTTTTTTCCTCTATGTTTATTGAATAAACTTGTTATTTACCCTTTATTAAAAACCCAAAAAGTCAAGGCATTGATGAAATATACCTATTCTCATAATGTGCATATTTCCTAGAGGTGAAAGAATTGTATAAATGTTCACATACTTGTAAGACAATCAAAGCGTGATGGTATATTTTTGTACAATTGTACGAGATAGATCTCAGGAATGTACTTGGTGGTATCATGTCTTCTAAATGTAATAGCAATATGTTTGGACAACAATAACTTGCCAATTGCATTTTGAATGTTATCCCCTCTCATCATGTCCATTATTTATTTATGACAATGCCTTTCTTTTTGGAAAATAAAGAATATACAAAAAAAAGATCAAATTCAATCTTTTAACTCTATTTTAACTTGCCTAACTGCCAGTTGATCCAGAGGAAGGCAAAAAAAAACACTTCTGAATCCACTCCAATTTGCCTCAGAGGGGGAAAATTCCTTCCTCACTCCAAAATGGCAATCGGACTAGTCCATGGATCAACTTGTACTATGAGCTATCTCCCATATCCCTGTATTCCCTCACTTGCTAAACACCATCCAACCCCTTCTTATACCTATCTAATGTATCAGCCTGTACCACTGATTCAGGGAGACAATTCCACATCTTCACAGCTCTCACTGTATAAAAAACCCTTCCCAATATTTAGGTGGAACCTCTTTTCTTCTAATCGGAATGGGTAACCTTGTGTCAGCTGGAAAGACTTACTGGTAAATAAATCATTAGAGATATTATTCTATGATCCCCTTATATATTTATACATAGTTATCATATCACCCCTTTTTTGTATCCCCCGAAATGTTGATATTGGTGGTGTAAACAAATAAACAGAAGGGGCACTTTCCCCACTGCAGAAATGTATGTCTGTGAGGATCCGTGAATAAAAAGTTGCTGTTGCTGTGGGACTGTGCTGGTCTAATGGAGAACCAGCACCACTGTAACGGTTGGCACCCTAAAGTCAGAATAGATGCTAAGCACCCTGGTCTTGGCTTGTGCTTCCGCCTGTAGCAGCCGCCTTTGCCCTCGGGAGGAGCCCTCAGCTACTCAGATGCCACCAGGTCTTATAACGAGAGGTGCAAGGCGAAAGGTTCTGACCAGGCAAAAGGGGCACAATGATATGCAAAGTCTTTGGGCAGAAGGTCGTAGTACAAGGCGTTAGGCAATAGAGTAGTCAGATCAGGCCGGGTTGGGGCAGGCAGAGAATAAACATAGTCAGGCAGGCAAGGGTCAAACCGGAAGTCAATCAGATGGGTTAAGCAGGAATCAAAGTCAGTAATCAGGCAAGGGTCAGGATTCAGAAGTCAGGATTGTCAAACAGCCAGGGATGTAGCAGGTTCAAACAGAATAGCACAAAGCTCAAATAGCACCAGGAACAAACTCCTATAACGGGCAGTGTGTAAAAAGAAAAAGTACCTTTAAGTACTTTTAAATTTCGCGCCATCGCGCGCTGACATCATATGTCAGCGCACCTGCGCCTTTAAAACACAAGGACGCGCGCCAGGGTAAGACTTTATTACAACCACTGCTGCAGAGTGAGTAAATTCCGGGGTGTGGTGTATCTATTAAATATCATCGGGACTTGACCAGCCCTCGTCAACTCCCTGCCCACCTTCACCAAACCCCAATAACGCTTCAGACACCAACTGGTGGGATGAAAAGGCCACAGAACATTTTATTATAGAAGTAAAGTTTTGTTGTAAAACATCATAACAATGTCACATCATAAACATACACAACATAACATGACTGTATAACAAACCATTAACTTTTGAACTTTTCGTCCCGTAACAACCATAAAACTGCACAACTCAACTAACCTACCCAATGATCCTCCTGGACTCAACCAACCCGTCCCAACCACAAGGACAACTGAACAGGGGTGCTGCTGGTCATCGGGGCTATTGGACCACTGAGAATGGAATAATTGCTACAAATGATTTATGGTAATAATAAAAAATCTATTTAACAAAAAGAAACTCAAGGAATGTTCTTTCTTTGAAGAACTGTGGCTTTGTAATCATCAGATTGCGGGAAAGCCCTGACGTTTTCTAAATGTAAATCTGAGAATAATTAAAGTTTCATCATCATAAAAACTAAACTCGACTTCAAATATCAACGAAGTTGTCAGTGGGATGAAATTGTTTTCTTGTAATCAGTATTAAAGTGTATTAAAGTGAAGGAAACATTTTTCAAAATATCAGTTGCCTATTTAAAGGATAAGTAAACCTTTGAAATAAGTTAATGTAAAAGTGATGGGGGGGCTATTCTAAGCACTTTTGTCATTTACATTCATTATTTATTTTGTTTTTATTCCAAGATATTAAGGGATACATGTACTGTTAATATGAATGAATTTTGTTACAACAGCGCCACCTGCTGGTCATTTTCCCACCAGTCTGACCACCAAGTAGTCAAGGAAGTCGTCAGGAGAAAGAAAGAGGCTGATGTTCTTCTGCTTAGGAATAAAATTAGAAACCTTTCTCAATTCTACAGGTCGCTGCCATAGGACAGCTGGTAAGTAAGGGGTAAGTGCACACCACAGGAACATGTTATTGGACAGGAGGGGGGACATCTACTTGCATCTTCTTCCCACCAGTGTCGGACTGGGATGCCAGGTGCCCACCATAAAACCTTAGGCTGAGGGCCCACTTTCCGAACTTCTCTCCTCTCCTCACTCAACCTCTTTATTCTCCTAGTGTCTTTTCTCTACATACTATAATCTATTCTTCCATTATTAAGCCTCTTTGTTCCCATAAAGAAATAGGGAATGAGCATGAAATTGGCCAAATGTTTAGAAGTAAGAGGCCCACTGACACCTGGGCCCACCGGGAGTTTTCCTGTTATCCCGATGGGCCAGTCCGACACTGCTTCCCACTCACTTATAAGTAGGCTTCTTTATTTGGCTGTAGACATTCACTGAAATCTATTGGCATAGGTTATTCTATAGAGGGAGCATTTCTGCATATAGAGTTGCCACCTGGCCAGTATTTTCCCATAAAACATTTCCAAACAGGCATCCAGTGTTGATTGTATTTTATAACATGGTTAACGTATCAATGATGATGGGGGAGGGGTCCAGGTGCTTAAGCCCCAGACTTTCAGGTTGGGGAGGCAATAGGAACACTTATATTCAGTAGTAGGCCAACACTATACTTGATGCAGTTAAAAGGTATTTTATTTAACAAGAAAACATCTAAAAAATGTAGCCTTACTCGTTTTGTGCCTTGTGGGCACTAGGTATTTTTCTCAGCCTAGCCAGTGAAAAACCAGTAGCATACTTTCCAACTGTCCCTTTTTCGGAGGGACAGTCCCTCCTTTGACAGCTCAACCCGCAGTCCCTCATTTGTACTGGAAAGTCCCTCTTTCTCTGCACTGAACAGCCAGAAAAAGAAACAAAGTTTCTCACTTAATTGGCTTTTAGCAGAGAGCACAGAACAGCTAACGGGTGCAAATAAGATACTTTGTAACAATTTTGAGACACAAAAACACAGTTTAGATGAGGAGAAATATTTTCAAACTTTCATAACCTGCCAAATTTTGTAAAATGAACATTGTAATTAGGGGGTGTGGTCACAGAAATGGGCATGGTCAAAAAAAAATCGCTGCGCTACGTGCGAAAACATTTTTTGTCCCTCTTTTTACTTCCAAAATGTTGGGAGGTATGCAGTAGTGGAGGGCCATTTTTTACACATTTACTGGTAATGTACTTTTTTCTGTTCATAATGAGACCCACGTTACACCCCTTTATGTAATGGACACACCCTTTCACATCCCGACCCCTATGTTATTGGATGAACCCCAATGTCACTGACCTGCCCACTCGGCCTACACTGGCTGCTAAATTTATTTGTAAAAAGTGCCCAATTACTCCTCATATCTGACATTATTAATAGTGGGGGGAGCCATGACTGCTCTGAACTAATACCCAGACTCTAATGTAACACTGCTCTTTAGTGGAAATATCATCATGAAAGTCATTGAGCGTTTACTAAGATTTGCAAAATAATTACTTTCTTTCAAATCAGGTCTCAGATATGATAATCCATAATAGATCCATAGAGAATCTATTTAAACATATCTTTATTTACTGGGGCAGCTAAAGAATCAATTCCTAGGCCTAAACAAGGCAAGTTTGTCAGTGTACAGAATCTTGGATTCATTTGGCCACTCAGAGTTTATACAGAGTCACAGGCCCAATATGGAGGGGCACAGTCAGTAGTTTATATGGCCAGTTAATAATTAACATTCTGTAATCGGAGTCTTTCATGTTAATTGTACCAGTTTCAGTGAGTCACGCAGCAGAAATGAAAGTGAAAGCTGAATGTGACTCCCAGGAGACATAAGTATAACAATGACTGCAGTATACACAGTGCTGGCCTGTTACTGAATAGGAACTAATAGCTGAGAAACAGAGAGACCGATATGAACACTCAGGCCCCAGGTACGTCTGTGCTTAGTACTCATCTATTGTGCAGCCAGTCCTGAGCAGTGACCGATAAACTATTACTGTAATCTACTCCTTGTACTCCTACTATTGTCTGTCTCTTGTACTGCACTCCTTCTTCTGTCTGTCTATTGTACTGCACTCCTGTCTGTCTCTTGTACTGCACTCCTTCTGTCTGTCTCTTGTACTGCACTCCTTCTTCTGTCTGTCTATTGTACTGCACTGCTCCTCTTGCCTGAATGTATAGGAATTTGAACTTCACAGCAACAGGAAAGGCCACAGGATGGGCAGCACTGATATTAATGTTGCTATGATATATAAATAATATGAATATGCTTCAATGAATGTTAACCAATCAACTTCTATTATTTATGCTATCCCACACTAGCACTCCCTTCCCAGAGACTATTATCCACTGTTACTATAGACACCATCTCTCCCTACTATACCTGCTATCCCACAGTCACACTCCCTTCCCAGAGACTATTATCCACTGTTACTATAGACACCATCTCTCCCTACTATACCTGCTATCCCACAGTCACACTCCCTTCCCAGAGACTATTATCCACTGTTACTATAGGCACCATCTCTCCCTACTATACCTGCTATCCCACAGTCACACTCCCTTCCCAGAGACTATTATCCACTGTTACTATAGGCACCATCTCTCCCTACTATACCCGCTATCCCACAGTCACACTCCCTTCCCAGAGACTATTATCCACTGTTACTATAGGCACCATCTCTCCCTACTATACCTGCTATCCCACAGTCACACTCCCTTCCCAGAGACTATTATCCACTGTTACTATAGGCACCATCTCTCCCTACTATACCTGCTATCCCACAGTCACACTCCCTTCCCAGAGACTATTATCCACTGTTACTATAGGCACCATCTCTCCCTACTATACCTGCTATCCCACAGTCACACTCCCTTCCCAGAGACTATTATCCACTGTTACTATAGGCACCATCTCTCCCTACTATACCCGCTATCCCACAGTCACACTCCCTTCCCAGAGACTATTATCCCACTGTTACTATAGACACATCTCTCCCTACTATACCTGCTATCCCACAGTCACACTCCCTTCCCAGAGACTATTATCCACTGTTACTATAGGCACCATCTCTCCCTACTATACCTGTTATCCCACAGTCACACTCCCTTCCCAGAGACTATTATCCCCTGTTACTATAGACACATCTCTCCCTACTATACCTGCTATCCCACAGTCACACTCCCTTCCCAGAGACTATTATCCACTGTTACTATAAGCATCATCTCTCCCTACTATACCTGCTATCCCACAGTCACACTCCCTTCCCAGAGACTATTATCCACTGTTACTATAAGCACCATCTCTCCCTACTATACCTGCTATCCCACAGTCACACTCCCTTCCCAGAGACTATTATCCCACTGTTACTATAGGCACCATCTCTCCCTACTATACCTGCTATCCCACAGTCACACTCCCTTCCCAGAGACTATTATCCCACTGTTACTATAGGCACCATCTCTCCCTACTATACCTGCTATCCCACAGTCACACTCCCTTCCCAGAGACTGTTATCCACTGTTACTATAGGCACCATCTCTCCCTACTATACCTGCTATCCCACAGTCACACTCCCTTCCCAGAGACTATTATCCCACTGTTACTATAGGCACCATCTCTCCCTACTATACCTGCTATCCCACAGTCACACTCCCTTCCCAGAGACTATTATCCACTGTTACTATAGGCTCCATCTCTCCCTACTATACCTGCTATCCCACAGTCACACTCCCTTCCCAGAGACTATTATCCACTGTTACTATAGACACCATCTCTCCCTACTATACCTGCTATCCCACAGTCACACTCCCTTCCCAGAGACTATTATCCACTGTTACTATAGACACATCTCTCCCTACTATACCTGCTATCCCACAGTCACACTCCCTTCCCAGAGACTATTATCCACTGTTACTATAGGCACCATCTCTCCCTACTATACCTGCTATCCCACAGTCACACTCCCTTCCCAGAGACTATTATCCACTGTTACTATAGGCACCATCTCTCCCTACTATACCTGCTATCCCACAGCCACACTCCCTTCCCAGAGACTATTATCCCACTGTTACTATAGGCACCATCTCTCCCTACTATACCTGCTATCCCACAGTCACACTCCCTTCCCAGAGACTATTAACCACTGTTACTATAGGCACCATCTCTCCCTACTATACCTGCTATCCCACAGTCACACTCCCTTCCCAGAGTCTATTATCCACTGTTACTATAGGCACCATCTCTCCCTACTATACCTGCTATCCCACAGTCACACTCCCTTCCCAGAGACTATTATCCACTGTTAGTATAGGCACCATCTCTCCCTACTATACCTGCTATCCCACAGTCACACTCCCTTCCCAGAGACTATTATCCACTGTTACTATAGGCACCATCTCTCCCTACTATACCTGCTATCCCACAGTCACACTCCCTTCCCAGAGACTATTATCCACTGATACTATAGGCACCATCTCTCCCTACTATACCTGCTATCCGACAGTGAGTAATTTTACACACCCACATATTTATCTAAATCTAAAATATTTGTGTGTGTGTAATTGCAGGACAGTGTATTTAAATTAGTTTAAAGTGACTATACCTGGTTAGTCCATTATTGATCAGTGGGCCTGGAGCTTATGAAAATGGATGATGAATTGTCTTTATGTATTTAATTTGAAACAATAAATTGTTTTTATAGATGATGGCAAAAATCCACATAAGAAAAATTCCATGGCCTCTAAAATGTCAGCTGATCATGATAGTGACTTTTCTATTGACGACCTTGTGGAGAGGATGAAAGGTATCTCCCTAGAGACAACACCAGAAGAAGGTAACTGTGTCGTTTTGCAGTCACTTGCTAATGTCTTAAAACGCATCAATAATCTGTATGTCAAGTTGGTTAGGATGTCTACAGCAAGCTAAAATTAAGCGTTGGAGGGATCAGTAGGGCAACCAAAGTGACTCCATTACTTTAAATACTACCTGAAATGCAATCTACATGGTTTGCTCTAGATGGCATAGACTTTTTAGTCACACAAGGGACGTGATTGACTGAAATTCTCTCTCAGCCCAATTTCACTTGGGATTTGTTTAATTTGATAGTCCCAGTGCAGTATCATCAGGGCCAGAAGAGGGATAAGATAAGATAAGATACTACAGTTGGTCCCCTGGTGAGTATCTAGGTAAATCTAGAAATCTAGTTAAAGTTGCCTGGACCCTTATATAATGTAGATAACCAAGGATTAGTGATGGGCAAATTTGTCCCGTTTCACGTTGCCGCGAAATTCGGAAACTGCCGAAAAATTTGCGGCGTCAAAATGGGCGCTGGCGTCAAAGTTAACGACGGCACCCATTAAAGTCAATGGGCGTCCGTTAATGGTCTCCGGCATCAAAATTGGTGCTGGCATCGGAACCATCGGCGGTGTCGGAAAAACGTTGACGCCGGCATCCAAATTTTTTTACCGCCGCAGAATTTTCATGTCAAATACTCAAATTTATATACAAATACGCGAAATGCACAAATTTGTTGCTGATTCGTGCCTGGCGAATACATTCACCCATGACTACCGAGGATACTAGACCTTGTACTTAGATTTCAGGTGTTTCTTTATTGCTGAAGAACAGAAAAGCTTTCCATGTCTCATCATAACTATTGATAGGTGCCTAGTTACACCAAGTGCATGATGAAGTTGGCAAGGAGATCTCTTCGTAGTAGGGTCCCCTAATTATCAAGTAAAGTAGTTTATACACATTGTATCAACACAAATGGGGACTCTCTGGAAGATTTAGTGTAGGCTAGACAAGACTGTGCATTCTCAGGACAGAGGCCTTTTGAGTTGCTCAAAGAGATCTTCTCATACTGAAACATTTTATTTTTGCAACAATATGTTGGAATTTTAAATTGGGAGCACACCCTGTTTAAACAAATTGCTTTACCTTCTGGTGGTGCGACTCCCTGGTGTATGGCCACATCAATCAATGTAAAAACCACTCACCACGATTAACTGCTATCCAATCTTGACCCCCTCCTCTCTATGGGTTTATATTTATCAAAGAGTGAAGTTAGAGATCACCACAGTCCACTAGAGTGTAATTCCGCCACTCTCCGTTAATTTTTTTCACTTTTGCTTTTTGATAAATACACTTTTAAAAATCCAATAGAAAAGAATGAAGAGTGGTGGAACTTCACTCCTGTGGTGATCTCTAACTTCACTCTATATTAAGGCTGGGTGAGTATCAGTGACATTTGTAAAAAAAAAAAAAAAAAAACACTAACAACACGGTAAAGAAAATTCGGTATAAAATGTTGGTGCAGTCCATATTATATCCATGCGTGAACACCGTAGTCTCATCACAATAGTTAGATCCAATTTGCAGGTATATATCTGAAAACCCCTTATACAGAAAGCTCCAAATTACGGAAAAGTCATCTCCCATAGACACCATTTTATACAAATAATCCGAATTGTTGAAAAATTATTTCCATTTTCTAAAGCAGTGCCTTGTACTTCATCCCAACTAAACTATAACATGTCTTTATTGTGGGTTAAAGAATCCTAATGGGTTTAATCCATGTTTAAATCATATTTTAGTAGTTTTAAGGAATGAAGATCCAAATTACAAAAAGATCCATTATCCTGAAAACCCTGTGTGCCAAGCACTCTGGATAAAAGGTCCCATACCTGTATTGAGAGTTAGAAAAATGAGACAAAGCAGCTACAAAATACTCACAAGTTGTCAGTAGCCTTGACCAGCTGGAGTATTTTATCAAATTTTATCCCAACTTCTCTATATTAAGAGGGTATCAGTTACATTAGCATATATACAGCAATTAATCCTGGTGAGTGCTGTGCCTACTTCATCTACATCTACATGAACTACATTTTATTGTTGGCCAACAATATAGAAATATTTCAAGAGGTAATTATTTGAATAATTTTACAAATCTGTTTCTGTTTCTCATCAGCATCTGATTAGAAACCATTATCGTTTTGGATAAATTTCCATAAAACTTTTGTTTTTGATTATTTTTTTAAGAAGAATGTTTCCTTTGTTTATTTTTTTTTAAATAAATAAAGAAACAATTCTTGTTGTATAAGTTTTAAGCTGTGGTGTAAGAAGCTAGGAAAGTATCCAATCTGCATGAAACAAAAAGACAAGAATCTTCATGAAACGTTTAATTTGACATACACTTTTCTTGTTTTGTAGACAAACGGACTTTGTTTCGAATACTGCTTGATGAATTAGGAATGAGCAATTATGAAAGTTCCAAGCTGACCCTGAAGAATGTTCTTGAAGTTGGACATGAAAATATACAAAGAATTGAGTGTCAGACAGTGAAAGATTTTCCTTGGTATTTTCTGTGGAAGTTGATGGCCCTTAGCCCTGCAGCGAGGTGTTTGCATGTTCCATATGAAGGCATCAAGTCAGAGGAAAGGAATTTAGATGAAGATGTAGAAGCTTCAAACAATACACCTTACTCTGTCCATCCACTTGACGTTCTTTGTGTTCTTCTGCATTGCTCAGACCCTTGTTTACAGCAAGAAATGTTATCAAAAATGTGTTTGTGTCAGTTTGCTGTCCCTCTACTGCTTCCTGCTGGTGATGGACCTGGTTGTACCTATATGTTGTGGGCGATGAGGGGTATTGTGAAAAGATGGAGACCCCAATCATCAAAGGACATGAAAACATTTTGTGAAGATAACCTGGTGCACATAAAAATGCCAATGTTCTCTTTTACGAGGCTAGGAAAATGCAATTTATCAAAGTCACACATTCTTAATCAGCTTCTCAGCCTACCTCATCAGGTCCAAGAGTTTTTCCTGCACAGAGAAATGGAAAGTGGGTATACTTTACGGAAAATCTCAGATGGGTTAGTGGAAATGTCTTGGTATTTTCCAGGAAGCAGTGAAAAAATGAACATTTTCAAAGAACCCATTGCTGTTGCTAATATGAGAGGGGACCTGAAGTCTGCTTTGGAGCAGTTTAAATTTTTAACCCGAGTATCTTCATCTGTGTTTATATTTACAGAGAGTATTAGCGAGAGAGAGTATGAATTCTTATCAAAGATTGAAGATAGATATACAAGAATTATCATTATTGTACTTTCTTCTGAACCTGTAAGTAAGGAGACAGAAGAACGCATCAAACTGTTACAGAACACAAAGAGGATCAATATCTTCAAAAAGAAAAACTCAGACAGAAAATTTGTAAAACTATTAATTCATGTAATAGAGCATCTTATGCAGAATGATTCAGATCTCATGAATTTAGAGGAAATGTCTAAGGAAGCCAAAGAATTTGGGATTAACGTAGATGAAGCATCTGAAGAGATTAAGGATGCTAAAATTCTTGCCCAGGAGATCACGGGTAATATAAAAAGTGTTGCTCAATATAAGAAATACACTATGAGACTTCATGGAAATTTATGGAAAAAAATATCCGGAATAGAAAAAGAAATGTGCAGAATGAGGAAACAGGGGAAGAAAAATGCAGAAACATACAAAGCCAAGCTTATGAAAACATATTCTGAACTGCGTGAGAAACAAAATGCACATACATTTCCAGATGATATGCAGAAATTTACAGATGGTATCACAAGACATAAACTTTTATTCCTAAAAACAATGATGATTTATATTGACGCAATCACGAGAGACAATCTTCATTCTCTGCACAAAGAGTACAGAGAGAGTTTTTACCATTTCCCAGGCGATACAGACAAACTAAAGGAGATAGATCTGAGGATACTGAAAAGTTCTTTGGGAGCTGAACATTTTTTGCGTGAATTGGGACAGTTTTATGAGGCTAAATATTTAACAGCCAAAGATAGGAAAATAAAAGGTAAATATAGAAAATTTCCGGCAATAGTGGCTGAGCTCTTTCTGGATGGATTCCCTTTAGAGCTCATAGATGGAGATGCCTCCAACATACCCATACATTGGATAACCGATATCCTTTCAGAGTTGGACAGTAAGACAGGAGGAAGATGTAGAATGAGAGTAATCACTGTACTAGGAGTGCAGAGCACAGGGAAATCCACCCTTCTCAACACCATGTTTGGATTGCAATTACCTGTCAGTGGTGGACGGTGCACAAGAGGAGCTTTCATGACTCTGCTCCAAGTCAAAGATAAACTTCAGATTGAGCTGGGATGTGAGTTTATTCTAGTGGTTGATACTGAAGGACTGAGGTCTCCAGAGATGGCTTCTCTTTCGGGCAGCTATGAACATGACAATGAGTTGGCAACTCTTGTTGTTGGGTTAAGCGATATCACAATAATCAATATGGCCATGGAGAATACAACAGAAATGAAAGATATTTTGCAACTTGTGATCCATGCATTTGTTAGGATGAAGCAAATAGGAAAGAAGCCAAACTGCCAGTTTGTCCACCAGAATGTGAGCGATGTGTCTGCTTATGAAAGGAATTTGAGAGACAGGCACAAGCTGCTACAGCACCTAAATGAAATGACACTAATTGCAGCAAGAATGGAAAAAAAGAGCCAAATAGCAATGTTCTCAGATGTTATAGATTATAACCTTGAAGAACATACTTGGTATATTCCAGGCATGTGGTACGGTGTCCCACCCATGGCTTCGGTTAACTCTGGATACAGTGATGGTGTGTATGACCTAAAGCTAAGTTTAATTTCCTATTTGCAATCAGCTAGCATAAAAGCTCAGACAATACCAGAATTTACTGAGTGGATAAAAAGCCTGTGGAATGCTGTGAAACATGAGAAATTTATATTTAGCTTCAGGAACAGCTTAGTTTCTGAAGCTTATAACCAGCTATGCATGCATTATACAGGCTGGGAATGGAACTTCCAGAAGTCAATGCATAGCTGGTTCAAAGAAATGACATTTTTTATAAAGAATCTACCAGCAGACAAGGTGGACAGAAAAACATGGAAACAAATAAAAGAATGCCTGAATAGGAGATTAAGAGAAGAAGAGACAATCATGTTAGAATCACTCAAAGAATTTCTTCACAGTGGGTGTGACAATGTGCATCTTTTGGAACCATTTAAAACTGACTTCTCCAGGAGTGTGAAGTATCTCAGGAAGACACAAGAAATGTCTTTAGCTACAAAATTTGAGGAAGTATTTTACCAGCAGAAGGAGAAATTCAAATTCCAAAAAGTGTTGGATCATTTCAATCAGATAATGGCAGACA
The DNA here is from genome assembly GCA_038501925.1 of Xenopus petersii. NCBI lineage: Eukaryota > Metazoa > Chordata > Amphibia > Anura > Pipidae > Xenopus > Xenopus petersii. The sequence continues at coordinate 6,796,940 of CM076688.1, forward strand.
GAGTTACAACTATTATTGAGATTGGTAGAAATACCACATGCAAAACTGATCATCATCAACTAAAGAGGGAATTTGAAGAGATGTGGGAAAAAACACTAGAGGATGTGACCATGTCTAATTTTTTGGCACGTAACATAAACCAGGAAATCCTTCATCTTATTAAGCTTTTCTATGGTTCATCAAATCCAGAATTGCTTACTCTGAATAGTTTAGAAGAATTTATTAGCAACAGTAAACTATATTCACAGAAATATTTTAGTCCAGAAGATTTTTTCCCCAGTTGTATAATAAATAAATGCCGTGGGTACATTGCAGAAATTGTTAACACAAAAGAGTATTATGATGAAATTTATTCTCAGGAACTTCTCCAAATGATACGGGAAGAAATGAAGAAGAACCACGCTGGTGTTCTTCAAGATGAGCCTTCACTGCAGTTGGACCTGGTGTTTTTTATCGTCAAGGAAGCAGCACTAGAATTCCAAAGGATGCACAATGAATTTCTTAAAAATAACAATCCAGGTCCCAGTTTAAGAAATCTCAAGGACCATTATTATTACATATTTGAAAGTATTTATAGAGAAAAAGATGAGTGCCTGAAAAGGGCAAAATATTTCTGCAAGCTTTGCCTAGAGCCGGCGATCAGCCAACATATTTTTGAACATACTGGTGGCATGATAATGAGTGATATTTTGCACAGAGAAGATGCACTAGAATTCAAGAGTCGAACTGTGTTTCAGTTTAAGGTCCTTAAAAATCTCTTAGAACATATGTCCTTCCAGCGTTATCTGAAATACCTTGATAACTATGAGAGCTTTGCTAAAACTTGGATATCTAAGTTCATTAAGCATCAATACAAAGACATGATATGCAGTCGAAACTTCCAGATTGACATTCTTAAATCCATAATGAAGACAGTTAGATGGGCTCTTGAAACTGTGTCCAAAGAAGAGAAGGAAAATGTTCTAGATTTTGTAGACCATTTTTGCAGCCTGTTAAATAAGGACTTAGCAATTGAGAAAAAATATTTACAGCTGGTAATTTTCCAAAGCAAAGTAAACTCTTCCGAGTTTTCAGAGCATATTCAATTCTTTTTGAATGATATGGAAGAGAAAATCAGTATGGAAATTCAAGAATTGGATATTGACACCATACTTTCTCAAATCACACTGAAGCCTCAAGATGAACTGCTTAAAAAAGTCATAGGGTGTGGGAAGCAATGTCCGTTCTGCAAAGTGCCTTGTGAGGCTTCAACTGCTGACCATAAGGAACACTTTGCTTCTCTTCACCGACCAAAGGGTCTAGCTAAGTGCAATAGAATAAGTAACATGGGGGCCCTAGATTACTCAATCTGTTCTACTGATATCACCTCCAATGACAGTTTTATTTCAGAAGAGACAGGCTTCAAGCCCCATCCTTACAAAGATTACCGTAAATGTTACCCAGACTGGATTATATATCCTGAGATAAGTACTACCTGCACAGATTACTGGAAATTTGTTTTCAAGGAGTTTAATGAACAATTTGCAGATGCATATTGTACAAAACCAGCTGATATTCCAAAAGACTGGCAGAATATCACACAAGAGAAAGCTCTACACAGTCTAAAAGAGTCATTTAGAGTCAAAGAATGGTTAGAGTACTACACATTCAATATAGAACAATAAAAGATATGGGGCACTCTGGAACCCACATGCATATCAGGCCAACAATATTAGACAAAGGTTTCAAGCGTACGTGTTTCGTGTCCATGTGACACTTAGGGGCAGATTTATCAAGGGTCGAACAGTAAAATTGTATTTTCAAGTGTCGAAATTCACACATTTGAATTTTAATCCCCTTATTCAAATGTAAATTTGAATGTGAGATTTATCACACCTTGACCATATAAACAGTCCTAATTCGAATATTTGCCACCTTAAACCTGCAGAGTTCATGTACAAGTCAATGGCAGAGGTCCATTGAGCCATTTGGAGATGTTAATAGACTTCCTGACATTCAAAGGAAGAAAAACTCAATTCATACGAATTGAATATGATTCGAATTTTCAGGTCGGAACCATTCGATTGAATATTAGCCATCCAAATTTTTTCTTAAATAACCTCCCAGCCGAATTGTGAGTATAGTCAAATGTAAAAAAAATTAATTTGACCTTTTATAAATGGGCCTCATGACTTGCCTTTTATGACAAGCTTATGATAAAGGGGCATATTTATCAAGGGTCGAATTTAGAGTTTATGGGAGTTTATAAAAACTTCCATAAACTAAAAATTTGAAACAAAATGACCAATCGAAATGTATTAAAAATTTTATTTTTTTAAATTCTGGTGTGAATTTGATCAACCTCCAAACGCAAATTGAATTCGATTCGATTTTTTTCACCAAATAAAACTACTCCATAGGCTAAAACACCGATATGGCAGGTTTTAGATGGTGAATAGTCAAATTCAAATAGGGACATGTGATTGCCAGGATTTTGTTCCTGAAGTACAAGCCTCAAGTTGCAGCCAGTTTAACACTTTTGGGTATGTGAAAGCAGGGCACACATTGCGGAATTCTTCTGACCAATCCCTGTGTGATTGTCAGGACGTGGGGATTTGATTTGAACCCTGGTTTGGTTTACAGGTGCTTGAGTCTCCTCCTCCAATCTCTTTAACATCATGTGCCTGTAGTCATGGAATTAAGCCAGTCCCTTCCTCCCTCTTACTGTATAATCATTGAACTTATATCTGTGATCTTGCCCCCTTGTTCCTGCTTCAGTGCTGTACCTGAGTTGCTGCTGTTTTCCTTGTTCTTATTGATTATTTCTTTTCCCTGTTTGACCTCGGCCTGCTCCACATACTTACTCTAGTGTACTGCCTGCCTTGAGACCCAAACCTTTTACACTGACATACTTATTATCGATATTGCTAGTGACCTCCATATTAACTCCCTGACACCCTGTCACACCATTATTCCATTAAGTTCTCTCTACCACCCTCATTGCCTTCCATATCATGTGCTCAACTCCAAGCTGGCACTGTCCTGTTGACTTGATATTTACCATTTTTCCATTGTATTTCTTTTTCTGCTAGAGGGGCCAGAAGATATAGGGGCCCCATAGGGACATTAACAGATAAACAGTTTTATTTTTTTTAAAATAATGTATTTCTACAGTTTATAAGTGACCTAAAAGAACTTGGTTCTGAGGCCTAGTAACTTCTAATTATGCCTCTGTATTTAAAGGCTAGCCCAACCACAATCATTTACTTGTATAGTTTTGTTCCTATTGGCTGGCAGACAGTGACGTATGAACCAGATACTTAAAGGGATACTGTCATGGGAAAAAAAAATTTTCACAATGAATCAGTTAATAGTGCTGCTCCAGCAGAATTCTGCACTGAAATCCATTTCTCAAAAGAGTAAACAGATTTTTTTATATTCAATTTTGGAATCTGACATGGGGCTAGACATATTGTCAATTTCCTAGCTTCCCCTGGTCATGTGACTTGTGCCTGCACTTTAGGAAAGAAATGCTTTCTGGCAAGCTGCTGTTTTTCCGTCTCAGTGGGACATGGGTTTTTACTATTGAGTGCTGTTCTTAGATCTACCAGGCAGCTGTTATCTTGTGATAGATGCAAATCATCGTACGAATCATCATACGATCGGACTTTCCCATCTCCCGACCCGCCACTAACCATTCAGATCAAAGTCTTACCAGTCAGATTAGTAAAAGAACAGATCAGCAATGTTCTGCCCCTGACAGCAATCGTACGATATCTATGTCCAACCAAAGCTAGTGACAGTTTCCCACTGAAAATCGTACGATTGGCAATACACGCAGAGATATTATCGGCAGCCGACAGAAATTTTCTAACCTGTCCGATCGACCAAACGATCGATCTCCACCGGAGGAAAAATTTCGGGACTCTCCACACACGTTCTGAAAATCGTACGACTCCTCGATTCGTACGATCAGATCTTTGCGTCTATGGCCAGCTTTAGGGAGCTGCTATCTGGTTACCTTCCCATTGTTCTTTTGTTTGGCTGCTGGAGGGGGAAAAGGGAGGGGGTGATATCACTCCAACTTGCAGTACAGCAGTAAAGAATTATTGAAGTTTATCAGAGCACAAGTCACATGACTTGGGGAAGCTGGGAAATTGACAATATGTCTAGCCCCATGTCAGATTTCAAAATATAATATAAAAAAAATCTGTTTGCCTTTCGAGAAATGGATTTCAGTGCAGAATTTTGCTGGAGCAGCACGATTAACTGATTAATTTTGAAAAAAAAATGTTTTCCCATGACAGTATCCCTTTAAAGATGTAAGAGGTCATTTACACCTGCAAGTTTAGTGAATGAAGTGCAATCACCATGTTTTTTCCCTTAATGAAGCATTTTTCCACTAAGCAAAGGGCATTGCATTGCACCCAATGCATCATAATTAATTTCATTGCACTTACTTTTCGACATTAATTTCACCGAAAGTTTCTGAAGTCTGCCAGCCGGTGCTCGCCATGAGTGAAGTGTGCAACCAGTTCTTTGGATGTGGACCTTGGAGCTACTGCCTGGTCCACAGGTTCCTCTGTGCCAATAGTGATGGTCTTCTTCCAACATTAGAGTTTTATTATGAAATATATACATTTTTTGCACTGAATGTATTATTATGTCTGGGACAAATACTGCTTTTTTCTGATAATTGTGATTTTTTATTTTATTTGAAAATACATTTTATTTTGTTATTCATTTTGTAGGGTTTTCTTGATTCATGTCATAAACATCTACAAATGCATTCAAGATTCTGTTCTAAAAAATAAACATCATAAGTAACAATTAACATTTTTTTATGACGATCAGATGTACTTGCTTTTTATTATGTAGCAAACAGTAACGTGAACATTGGTTATGCCAAGACTTTGCTTACAATGCTTCATAAAAAAACAGCATAACATCTTGAACACAAAAGATTTTCATAATATGTAGAAAAAAACCTACAGTGAACCTTTTCCCATTACCTACTCAAGGTAACAGTAAGAGGAAGAACACAGCGAGGCTTAAAGGTGGAAACCCAGGCCCTATAAATGGGAAATGGCAGAAAAGTCCTGTTCCTTGGGTGTTTATTAGATGGAGTAGGGAGGAATAGGGAATGAAGGATGCCTTCAAGGCAGCTCTATCTACCAGGCAGATAACAACTCAGCCACACCCTCCTCCTAGGCTAAACACACCTCCCCCACCTGATTGGTCAGTACACTCTAGCATTGCTTTCAATGAAGTTGTCAGATATGGAGTGTGTGATGTCATCTGCTCCTCCCTTTGATAATGTGCTGTGTGATGTCATCTGCTTATTAGGTGCCCTTGTAGGACCAGGCTTTGGTTTTGGGTTTGTCAATATACAACAAACAACATTCAGGTTTAGAGGAAAAGGAAATCCCTGGGACATGTTTTGAGGTCAGTAGCCCTGGCATATCTTGAAGCATGCTTCCATTATTTTCTAACTTAACCATTTAATTCTTCAGGTAAGTGTCATTGTTGTTAGACAGGGGTGGAATCATGATTTGAGTATCCATTAGTCTCTATTTCTTATTATGCATGTTACATATATCATTTTTAAATACCAATTAAGATTAGTCACCTGGGACTCATACATCCCTTACATTCCTGGCTAGGTCTTGCAAGAAACATTGCAGTCCCCATTTTAGTAGGCATCAAAAATGTTTAGGGCTCTGCTTTAGCCAGTCCAGGAAGTAAACGCAGAAAATAGGTGGCAGATTAAGGAATGAGAGTTGCAAAGTTTGCACTACATTTTGCAATTAGAATGTTGCATTTATTGGTCTAATGATTGAAATAAATAATCTGATTGGTTGCTATGGGTTACTAGACCTGGTGAAAACTTTCCATCTTTATTATACTACTCCTCAAATGGACATAAGTGCAAAGCTATATGTAGAAGATACCAAAGTGAATTGCATAGGATTAGGGTGCTGGATGCGAAAAGAATGTTCTAGTTTTTACTGCATGAAAAAGGCCTCCTCTAGGCTTCTCAGAGCATCTTCCTTAGTCACAAAATTCCAGTCTAATGGCAATAGAGCTAATTCTGCCAAATAAGCATCTGCAAATTTTCTGTTGAATTCTTTAAAGATGTATTTCCAGTAATCAGATGACTCCTCAATTTGTGTAGGCTTAATGTCCCAGTCTGTATAGATTGTTTGATATTCTTTGTAGGGATGAGACTCCCCATTTGTTTCTGGGCTTATAAAACCAAGTTTGGTATCAACGTCAGTAGAACATATGGATGTGGTTAAATTGCCACTTGTTTTCCAGGTGCACTGAGCCAAACCCTTGGGTCTATGAGTAGATGCAAAGTGTTTCCCGTGGTCAATACCTGAAGCCTCACAGGGAACTTTACAGAATGGGCAGAATTTTAAACAACCACAGACAGACTTGAACACCACGTCCACAGGATTAAGTGTTGCCCTGGAAAGCACCGATTCAGCACTGGAAGATTTTATTTCTGATGATATTTGTTTTTCTGTCTCAGTGACATAAAGCTCAAGGCCATCTGAAAACATCTGAATATCATCTTTGATTTGAAAAATGACTACAAGAATATTATTTTGTGAAATGACCAATTCATTTCTAAGCCTCTTGCAAAATTCCTGTAAAAAGTCAGATGTGGCCAGAAGTCCTACTGATCTGAGTTCTTGGAGAACCTCTCTGACTTTCTTACAGATATCAGAAAGAATGTGTATTTGTAAAGTTTCGAGTTCTTTGGACTTTTCATACTTTTCCAGTATTTCTTTTGTTATCCATGATTTCACAAACGTCTCATACTTGTTAATATATTTTAGATACTGGTGAAAGTCTCTCTCTTCGATCAGTTTCTTGAGCACAGCAAACTGGAAATGGCGACTACTAGAAAACTCTTTGAAATTCCCACTCAGCATCATATTGTCCCTGATTGCTTTCCCAAGGTGTCTGTTGATGTGCTCCATTAAAGCTGGCCTTAGACACAGCTCACAGAAACGTTTAGCTCTACTTTGCAGATCCTCCTTATCTTGGTGGATAAGAGTTTTAAAGCTTGTCAAATAGTAGGGTTTCAATTTTTCAAGACACAATATTGGATCGTTTTCTTGTACAAATTTGTCATGCATCACTTGAAATCTCAGGGCTGCACTTCCCAAAATATAAAGTTTTATGTCCAACTCAAACAATTGTGTTGTGGGTAGTTTCAGAACATCTTTCTCCCTGAGTGTCTTATTGACCATGTTAAGCAATTCATGGCAATATATGCTGTCGTAGCCATTTTTTTTGTTAATTTGTTCGGTAACATAATCATTACAGCTCTTGACAAGAGATTTAGCAAGCTCATCGATTTTTTTTGTAAAAGTACTGGTCAAAATTTTTTTTATGAAGACCAGAGGATTCTTTTTTCCAGCTATGTATTTCTTATCCATTTGGAAAGTTTGTTTTCCATAGTCAGACAAATTATTTACTTTAAGTAACTTCTCGTTTATGACAGCTGCCTTATTAACCATGTCTTTCATAAGATGTCCTAGCATCTCTTGACTGATGTTGATTTTCTCTATTTGACACTTTGGCAATTCCGATATTGTTTCCAACCACATGGTTTCAAACATTTCATTTGCTTCTTCTTCTCCAATATTTTTGTTCTGTCTTTTGCACTTTTCCACAAGACGGCTGACTTTATCTTCAAGCAATTTTTGGTATTTGCTCTGAATCCCTTGAAACTGATCATTGAATGTTTTCCGACGAATAGTCTCTTCTAATTTATTCGGTGCTGAATTCTCAAGCTCCTGCCTGAGACATTTTGTGCTTGCTAAAAACTCTTCTCGATGACGTTCAATCAAGTGGACATTTTCAGTTGGGCTCTTATAATAATCTTCTATTAATGTTAGCATATTTAATTCACCGCTCTGTATTATCTCAGATAGTTCAGTTTTTAGTCTCACATACGTTTCTGGTTGCAGTTCATCACTTGCTTGATTCTTAATTGTTGTCTCTGCCTTCATGATCCAGGTATGAATTTGCTTGCGGAAGTTCCATTCCCACTCTGAGTATTTTACAGCAAGCTTATCATATGCTTCGGCCACTAGGCTATTTTTGAAGGCAAATATGAATTTTTCATGTTTCACTGCATTCCACAAGCTTTTTATCCATATTATAAGTTCATTAATACTTTGAGGGTTCTGAATGTCTTTATGTTGTGCCATCAGGTTAAACAAATGTTTTTTTAATGAAGAAACATTTTCGCTGTATCCTGTGTTGACAGAAGCCATGGGTGGGACACCATACCAGAGCCCTGGAATGTACCAATTGTCTTTCTCATGATTATAGGTCATTATATCACTAAAGGCAGTGATACCACTCTTTTTTTCCATCTTTGCTGCAACTTCAGTCATTTCATTCAGCTGCTCGAGCATTTTCACTCTATCTCTCATGGTCATCTCATGAGCGGATACATCACTGCAGTTGTGATGAACAAACTGACAGATCGGTTTTTTCCCAATTTCATTCATTCTAAGGAAGGCATGAGCAACAATTTGCAAAGTATCTTTCATTTCTACTATATTTTCCATGGACATGTTGATTATTGTGATATCACTTAGTCCGACCACTATAGTTGCCAACTCATTGTCATGTTCATAGCTGTTATCCAGAGATCCAAGTTCTGGAGCCTTCAGACCTTCAGTATCAATCACCAGAATAAATTCACAGCCCAATTCCTCTCTGAAGTTTTCTTTCACTTTAATCAGTGTCATAAAGGCTCCTCTTGTGCATCGTCCACTGGCCACAGGGAACTGCAACCCAAACATGGTGTTCAGGAGGGTGGATTTCCCTGTGCTCTGCACTCCCAGCACAGAGATTACTCTCAATTTGCATCCCTTTCCTGTCATGTTGTCCAGCTCAGTAAAAATATCTGTTATCCACTGCAGTGGGATGTTGGAGGCATCTCCATCTATTAGTTCCAATGGGAACCCATCCAGCAGGAATTTTGCAGCAATTTCAGGAAGTTTGCTAAACTTACTCTGGCTAACGTTGATCAGTTTGTCTCTGATAAGAGAACATTCTGACTCATAAAACTGTCCCAGTTCACGTAGAAAGTGTTCAACCCCCAAAGAACTGTCAGATATTAAAATATCTATTTTCTTTAGTTCTGCAAGGTCACTATGTCCTTTATGATAAATTTGACTGTATTTTCCATGCAAAGTTGACAAAACGTCTCTAGATATTGAATCAAGAGTAAACTTCATCCATTTTAAAAAATACACCTTCTCAGTGTGAGTTAATTGAGTCATTGCAGATATAAACTTATTCATGCCATCAGGAAGGTCATGTTTGTGCTGTTCCTGATGTAGCTGTGACCGCCTTTGTTTCAGCTGGCACCTATAGTCTTCAGCATTCTGATGCCCTTGTTTTTTCATTCTACAAAATTCCTTCTCTAACTGGGATAGTTCTTTCCAGAGCTGTCCTTGTAGCTTCATGTTCTTTCTCTTATACTCAACCACATCACCAATTTCATTAGTAATTTCCATGGCCAATTCCTTTGCTTTCTGAAATTCTTCAGATTTCTCATCTACTTTGATTCCAAGCTTAATAGCTTCATCTGATAACTCTTCAAGTTTTGCTCTCTTACAAGAATTTTTTAAAAGGTTACTCATGATGTTTTGCAATTTTGTGACTAGTTGTGTCTCATTAATCTTTCCCTTGCTTATTATTTGCTCTGGCTTAATATTTAGCTCATGACTCAACATTTTGAGAAAACCCCTGGACTTCTTCTGTTCATGTATATCAGCACTTCGATTTATAATGAAATAGACAGTAGTCTCAAAATTTTTGCAGCTAGATAACAGTCTATAGTCATTCTCAGAAATACTATCAGCAAATATAAACACTGCAGATGAGACTTGCATTAGGAACTGGAACTGGGTCCTGTGTGACACCAGGTTACCACGCAAATTCGTAACTGCAATGGGTTCTGGGAAAATATCAGATTTTACTTTTCCTGCAGGAAAATACCATGATATTTCTACTAATCCATTGGAATTTATTTTTTTTATATCTCCGCATTCCATGTTCTCATGTATAAAAAAGCTATGGCCTTGCTGTGCTGAGCTAAGCACTTGATTGAGGTTTTTAGATTTGGAAATTTTGTTTTGACCCAGTCTCACAAATGAAAATATAGGCATGGATTTGCTCACCACACTGTCCTCTATAAACCCTTTGGTCTCTGCTAATGAATAGGGTCTCCACCTCTTTACTATATCTCTCATTGCCCAGAGCATGAAGGTGTAGCCTGATCCATCACCAGAAGGGAGCAATAGTGGGACAGCAAATTGGCACATGCACATTTTTGATACAATCTCCTTTTGTAAAACTGGTTCAGAATTATATAGGATGACACATACAACATCAAGAGGATTCATAGAGCCTGTAGGTTTATCATCATCATCATCATCATCATCAAAATCATCAAAGGTGTCCTGCTTTGGAATACCTTCGCCACTCTTCAAACACCTTGTGTTTCTTGCTTCTTTGTTTAGGGCCATAATTCTTCTCAGAAATGTCCAGAAAACATCTTCAGTTGTCACAGGATCAGCCTCATTGATAACGTGATGCCCAATTTCCAAAATATTGTGGAGACTGAGCTTTGAAGTACCAAATTCATTCATAATGAGATGTGCAATCATTTCATTCCATGGACTTCTGCTTTCTGGGGTAAAACATGAAAAGGATAGTTTAATAAAATGTTAAATGACAACATTATGGGGCCGATTCACGAAGGGTCGAATTTCGAAGTTAAAAATACTTCGAAATTCGACCCTCGAATTGAAATCCTTCGACTTCGAATATCGAAGTCGAAGGATTTAGCGCAAATCCTGCGATCGAACGATCGAAGGATTTTTCGTTCGATCGAACGATTAAATCCTTCGAATCGAACGATTCGAAGGATTTTAATCAAACGATCGAAGGAAAATCCTTCGATCAAAAAAAGGTTAGCAAGCCTATGGGGACCTTCCCCATAGGCTAACATTGACTTCGGTAGCTTTTATCTGCCGAAGTAGGGGGTCGAAGTTTTTTTTAAAGGGCAAGTACTTCGACTATCGAATGGTCGAATAGTCGAACGATTTTTACTTCGAATCGTTCGATTTCGTTCGACTTCGATCGAATTCGATCGAATTTAACCAATTCGATGGTCGAAGTACCCAAAAAATACTTCGAAATTCGAAGTATTTTTCATTCGAACCCTTCACTCGAGCTGAGTGAATCGGCCCCTATGTATGCTAATTTCATGAAACTTCTTTATTTCTATTTCTTCTCCTAAATCACTAGAATCTCTCACTCTCTGCCACATATAGTTTGCAGACATGAAATTACATTCACAAAATAAAGTATAAGTTCATTAAAAAATTCAATGAAAGAATTATTTGTTTTTAAGTAAATTAAGTACCACCATCACCATCAAATTACTCTCATATGCCTATTTGCCTTTTTATAATTATTTTCTTTTTTTAGTTTACAAATGGTTCCAAGAAATAGTCTATGTTCTGTTTTAAAGGTCAATTTAGAATGGAAGTGTAAAAAACCTCAAAGATGTACAGTATATTTGCTTATTTAAAAACCATGGTTGCCCCAACCACACCCAAATGGATTTGCTGAACAGGAGTCTCCAGTGTTTGCTTCTCAAAGAACTTAGAGTCATGTAATGCTACTCCCCTGGAGAACTAGAGAAAAGCTATATTAAGAACATGCACAATCCCACTTACAGAATATCTACTACCTCTTAAAGGATGAAACCCCAAACCTAAGAGCTGCAGAACATGCAAGAAAATAGTACAATGGTGATATAAATCGGTTACATTCAAACAAAGATAGCTACCTGCATCTTTGCAGTCCTTACCTTGGATAAAATGGTCCAGGTTAGGATTGTGCTCAATCCCTGAGTCCAAAACCGTTGGTTCAGAATCATTTCGAGCTTCACAAGTTGCAGTGTTCTCCTCTGCAGCAAATAATACATGGAATGGCGTATTGGAATTAATAGTTAATCTCATGCCAATATATTTTATGTCACAAACTCTTTGTATTTTTCATTACTAGACTGCTATGCACAAATTGCTCTTTTTATGTTAATCAAATTCATAGGAGAAGGAAGAGAATATATACAGCCATCCGGACTTGTTGGTAAAAGCAGGCAATTGTTTAGATATCAAAATATCAACAGAGGGTGTTAATACAGAAATAATCAATACAATTTTTGTTGGGAATAGGAAGGAGTTAACCATCCCATAAACTATATCTCATGCCCTCTAGTCTATAAAATTAGAAGGAGGACATGGACTCCAGTCTCAGTAAGAAGATAATGCATTAAGGTAACTTGATGCTTTGTGAAGTTGGCTAGTTCTTGTTAAAGTACACTCCAAAAGCCTGAGCTAGTGAGAGCAAATTAATGCTCCACTGAGGAGGCTAAGTGCAGTTGACACTCAACAAGTTTGTAGGATTCAGAGAAATCTTAGTGTAGTCCATTAGAGCGCCCTTTGATGATCTTGGTACACTGGGAGCAGACACCGGTGAGTAACACCCACTGTAAACTCATGTGTTATTGTGCCACATATATTGATGTACAAAGGAAGCACCTTTCTCTTCAGTAAATTTACTGTTCCTGGTTAAGAACCACTAGTGCCCAAGCTTCTTTGTGAAAGTGAATATGCTGAGAGTTCAGATTTGAGAATTAAGCAAGTAGACCTTTCCTCTAATAATTCTCCAAGGCCCAGGTTGAAGAGTTGAGGAGCCACATGTAGCAGTGCTTTTCCCTTGAGAGCAGCTGAAAAAGTACTCCCAAGTATCTATCATGCTAGTTCCACACTGGACTGTTTATTGGCCTGGATATAAACACAGTCCAAGAAGCAGCCCCTCTGCTCACACCCGCTTGTGAGTTTCTCAGTACTGACAGGTATGGTGATACAACCAGAAAAATTTTATGCTAGCAATTCTACCTAACCATCTGGACAAGTCTTAGATACAGTGAAATCTATTAAGGAAGGAAGTTGGGAAAACTGTCATAATGTAAAACAGGCAGTGAATACATAAGTAAAAAAAAGAAAGGAGAGGCTGAATGGGCTTTAGGATTAGCCATTACTGAGAGAGAACATAGAACTGTATGTGCTGAAGTTAGATTGCCTATCAGCCAAGTTAGTTGAAGGTCCTACACTCAAGTCCTTGAAAATAACAATATTCTGTTGCACAGCACTAATTTCACTGAATTAAGCATCCACTTTAGGCTTCAGATCCCCACAGAGATTCTGGGTGCAATACATGGTACAGTATATATCTGCTAATTCCATTTTCTGTGTAATAATAAAACAGTACCTTGATCTGAACTAAGATATAATTAATCCTTATAGGAAGCAAAACCAGCCTATTGGGTTTATTTAATGTTTACATGATTTTCTAGTAGACTTAAGGTATGAAGATATTAGATCCGTTATCCTGAAAACCCCAGGTTCTGAGAATTCCGAATAACAGGTCCCATACCTGTATTTTAAAAACCATAAAAAATAAATAATAAAAAAGTTGCTTAGACTAGGCCCATCCAACATAGTAAAAGGTAAGATAATAGGCGAACACCAAAAGTTTGGTAGTAAAAAGATGCAAGTTGAGAGTGTTGCTCCTTTAAATCAGTGTATACAATAGAGGAGTCTGAGTTCCTAGACTCACATCATAGCTGCACAAATGGCTCAGCTCAATCTAGTCAGTGGCTGACTCAGGATATGGTTCATAAAGTCTGGCCTCTGTTTCTGATTTTCTCAGACTCTCTTTCATCTGGTATGGTTCCTATGGATTGGAGGAAAGCTGATGTCATTCCAATATTTAAAAAGGGATTAGGATCTCAGCCTGGCAATTATAGGCCAGTAAGTTTGACATCTGTGGTGGACAAATTTAAAGGCTTGTTAAGGGATCACATTAAAAAAGTTGTCCTTATAAATGGCATTATAAGCAGCAATCAGCATGGCTTTATGAAGGATAGGTCATGTCAGACAAATGTGATTGCTTTTTATGATGAGGTAAGTAAGATGCTGGACAGTGGGGAGGGCAGTAGATTTTGATCTATTTGGATTTTGCCAAAACGTTTCATACCGTGCCCCACAAACGACTGTTGGGCTTAATGAAGTCGTTTGCACGTGGATAGGAAACTGGCTACAGGATCGGGTACAGAGGGTGGTTGTTAATGGGACATTCTCTACTTGGAGTAAGGTTCTTAGTGGGGTCCCCCAGGGCTCAGTATTGGGTCCACTTTTATTTAACTTGTTCATTAATGACTTAGGGGAGGGTAAGTAATGTATCAGTGTTTGCAGATAACACAAAATTATCCAGTCCAATTAATTCCATCCAGGATGTGGCACTTGCAACAGGATCTTGTCAAACTGGCAATCTGAGCAGCTAAGTGGCAAATGAGATTCAATGTTGATAAATGTAAAGTCATACACCTGGGATGTAAAAATATCCACTTATACCCTTAATGGGACTGCACTAGGCAAATACATGGAAAAGGACCTTGGAGTCCTTGTAGATAATAAACTTGTCTGTAGCAAGCAATGCCAGTCAGCAGCATCAAGGGCAAATAAGGTCTTGAGCTGTATTAAATGGGGCAGAGAGTCACGGGAGGAGAGGGTCCCACTGTATAGAGCACTGGTAAGGCCCCATCTAGAATATGCCGTACAGTTTTGGTCTCCATCACTCAAACAGGACATTATTGTATTAGAGAGGGGACAGAGAAGGGCAACTAAGCTGGTAAAGGGAAAATCTTAGCTATGAGGAAAGGCTGGCCAAATTGGGGATGTTCACGCTGGAGAAGAGGCGCTTAAGGGGTGATATGATAACTATGTATAAATATATAAGGGGATCATATAATAATCTCTCTAATGATTTATTTACCAGTAGGACTTTCCAGCTGACACAAGGTCACCCATTCCCATTAGAAGAAAAGAGGTTCCGGCTAAATATTGGGAAGGGGTTTGTTACAGTGAGAGCTGTGAAGATGTGGAATTGTCTCCCTGAATCAGTGGTACAGTCTGATAGATATGTATAAGAAGGGGTTGGATGGTGTTTAGCAAGTGAGGGAATACAGGGATATGGGAGATAGCTCATAGTACAAGTTGATCCAGGGACTGGTCCCATTGCATCTTGGAGTCAGGAAGAAATATTTTCCCCCCTCTGAGAAAAATTGGAGAGGATTCAGGTTTTTTTGCCTTCCTCTTTATCAACTGGCAGTTAGGCAGGTTATATATAGACTTAAAAGGTTGAACTTGTATTGTGTATTTTTTCAACCCAACTTACTATGTAACTATGTAAGATAACTTCTCCTTTTTAAAACTGGACATAGGGAATGAAAGTGCAGTGAAAGTGAAAACAACTAATATGACATACAGACAAGCCTGTTAACCAAGTGCAAATTGTCTCAGAATATCATTCTCCACTTCATACTAAAAGTTAGCTCAAAGGTGAACAACCCCTTTAAAAGATTCCAATCACTTCAAAGTTATGTGTAAATGCAGTTGCCGTTGAAAGCAGTATCTGTTTATCTCTTTCTGTTCTCTGCATGTGAAACAATGGAACACGAGTCGTTCCCCGTTCAGGTCTGTTGATAGCCTTTAATTAACTGGCTGCAACATTTCAGAAGTTAGAGTCATGAGTAGTGCTGGGCGAATAAATTCAGCAAGTGCGAATTCACTGAAAATTTCTGAGATTCGCTGCTCGAAAATTTGCATCCAAAAAAAATTGGCCGCACATCTGAATAGGCGTGCGCATCAAAATTGCAGCGCGTCAAAATTATTCAGACGCCTATTGACTTTGTTGTATTTGGACAAAATAGGGGCGCGTTTAAAAAATTATGCTTGCGTAAAAATTGATGCATGTCAAAATTATTTTGACGCCCATTGACATCAATGTGTTTAGCACATTTTTGCCGAAGCGAAACGGGACAAATTTGCCCATCACTAGTCATGAGCACAGAGAACGTAAATTTACTTTCATAATAATCGATTTGAATTTTTCTTCCCCCATGCAATTCAGTTTTTTTGTAGATGCGTCTCTTTAGCTATTTGACCTATTACAGAACTAGAAATATACAATTCTGAACTCATTTTGATCTTCTGAAGAATATAAATATACAGCTATAAATAATATAGAAAAATGAACATCTTCAACTAAAAGCAATAGCTGTGAAGTGGCTATGAGTCTGGCTACCAACCTAATATTGATATTGTTTGTTAAGAAATGGTTAATTCTGTTTCACCGCAACAGTATTGTCTGGTCTGAGCCATAATAACAATCAGCCCTTAAGCACTGAACATACACAAACGCCCCTCTGAGTTTTCCCAACTTACCGGCGCTCTTGTTGAGCTGCTGCGGGTCCGTGGTGCTCATTGCTGCTTGTTCTTGTCATGAAATAAATCAGTTGGACTGGTGTCTCGGGAGTGACTCTCAGCATGAAAGTGAAAGAGGTTTATTGAATTTCTATTTCTTAAAGTTGGTAAAACTGACTTGTCCAGTGATCCCATTTTTGTGTGTGTGTGTGTGTGAAGTTTTGTTTTTCATGGTACCATAGAATTAAAATGGAAATTGATTTTTTTGACCATTGAAGCCAGTTGAAGATTTTTTTGTTCCCAATGGTTTTATGCCAGTTTTTCAGCCGGTATTATATTGTGTTGTAAAAGAATTCTGATGACTTATGACTTTTAAAACTCAGAATTCTGACTTTTAAGAGGCTATTTACCAAACTACTTCATGTTTTGTTTTAAACTCAAAATTTTCAAGATTTATTAAAGCTGCAAAAAGCCTGAATCTGAAAATCCACCATCTCAGACCTACCGAAGTTGTGTAGAAGTCAATGGAAAAGGTTCCTATTCTGTTTGGAAGTTTCTGTGGTCTATGTTAGAATTAGGTTGAAAATCCGACCATTTTCTGCCTTTTCAGGTAAAAATCTCAAAAATTCAGGCTTTTCAGGAAAAACCCGAAAAAATCGTACAATTTGAGTTTTCATTCAATATTATAGAGTTTTTATCTGAACTGATTAAATCGAGCTTTTTTAATAATAAATAATGAGATATATTTTGATTTTAGTAAATAACCCTCCCAAACTCATAATTCTCATAAACTCATAATTCTGAAAAATGAAAAAATAGACTTAAATAATTAAAATATCCAGGATTTGATACGGTATTTGGCCAGGATTCAATCTTTTTCAGCAAGATTCATCCGAATCCTTGTGTCTGGCCAACTGAAGCCGAATCCTTAAAATAATGTTACTTTTCATTACACACACAAGGAAGTTGCTGGGTTGAAAATACTTTGTAGCTTATTTTGAATACCCATTTCATTGGCCCTTGGTTGATGACCATATTCTGCATCACTATAACAAAGTGCTTTGCAGGGGGAGGTCCTTCCTCTTTGGCCTGCAGCAGTTGATCTGGGTGGATGTTCCTTTGAGCCTGGAGTTAACAAGGCCCCAGAAATGTTAGGGACAACCCCTTTAGAGAAGTCAGGGTACAGGGACCCCATGAATGAGGTTTAGCTAGTGTGCAGAATAGCCACTGTTACAGCACTCTCTAGAGAGAGTGAGTTAGTGAGCATTAGTTAGCAAGAGCAGCTTTAAGCTCCTGCAACGAGGATAGAAGGGAGTAGGTCTCCCCCAGGCCCTGCTTTGCCTGTAGTGAAGGGACCACAGGACTGACAAGGGAATCAGGTTATTGTTCTATCCCTGTGCCACGTCTGCTGTAGGGATCTGGGCCACATGAGGTACTGACAACCTGGAAGGTGTTTACTTTCAACATACTGTGTTATTCCTTCAATGGTGTCATTTATGCTGTGTTTGTTACATCATTGATTGTACCAGTGTAGCCAGTGTAGCCTATGCTCTACCCTTCTAGTTGGTCTATTTATGCCAAATTGGGGTTTAATATATACAGTATATTGTGCATTGGTCCCCAAGTGCAGATCAATGTCAGCAGCACAGAGCATGTGCTGGGAATCAGTGCAAAAGGAGATGGGGAGCTACTGGAGGGCATCTCCGGAGACACAGATCTTCCCTAAAGGCTATGGGCTTGTACAGCAGCCCAGAACATGATATGATGTAAAATATCTTACTAGTGCTTGTTCCTTATGGATCGTGCCTGGCAGTTCCATTGCATCAGTTTGTGCATGTGTCTAAGCCTCGGGTCCCTGGTGCACATTTCTGCAAGCTTTGGCATGTCCTATCCATAATAACATGAGTCTTGACTCTGTGCCCTTTTTCCTATTTTACAGATGTTTGCCGTTCACTTCAGTGCTTGGTTATTGAACAATAGTCATTGCATGAAAAAATAGGAATAAAGGACATCTAGTAAAATTATGGTGAGGCTCAAAGGGTATATCTATATAGCTGCAATGCATAATTCAGAGCCTCATACAAATACTCTTTCAAAAGCTATTCAAAAAACGAGCAATATATTTTATTATGACATAAAAAAACCAAGCCTAATGTGTTTCTCTCCTAGTGGGGCACTTATTCTTTGATTGCCTATGAATAAAACTAGGCACAAGACGCATTAGATTGGTTTTTCACATCCAAATAATTATAATTCAACTTTGTGACTTTCTTCTGAATATTTGTACGAGGCTCTTATCAGTCTCTCCATACTTCACTTGGTATGTGTCCCAATGGCAGGTGGATTTTGTTTGTATGAGTTGCTGGTGGGCTTTGTCTTGACTATTGATTCATGAATCTGGAGTAATTCTAGCCTATTTCCGAGAAGTTAAACAACACCATGGATCAGAGTAAAATTCAAGCTATTTCACGTCAAAACACGGAATTGTTCTGACCTACACTAGTTTGTTTTTCTCTGCAAACTTCTAGCTTGCTGTCATGACCGGCAGACAATACCAGAACAAGTGCCAAGCACCCTGGTCTCGGCTTCACCAGTAGTGTGACCACCGTTGGGCTTCGGGAGGAGCCCTCAGCTTACTTGGGTGCCACCTGGACTGAACGAGGGGTGCAAGGCGAGATGTTCTGGCTGGCAAAGGGGCACGGCTGTTAGCAGAGTCTTTTGGGCCGAAGGTCACGGTACAAATGGAGCAGGCAAGAGAATCGTCAGACAGGCTGGGTCGAGGCAGGCAGATATCAAGAATCGTCAGGCAGGCAAGGGTCAAACCGGGTTGTCAATCAAGGGGTTAAGCAGGAAGAGTTGTCGTAGGTAGGCGAGGGTCAGGATACAGAATGCAGAATAGTCAGGAACAGGCTGGGTCAAACACGGTAATCAAACAGACTAGATACAGAACAGATCAGACGCACAAGGCTCAGGAACCACTAGAAACAAGTCCTATCACGGGCATCAGTCAGCAGTCTGAATGGGTCTTTTATAGGGCATTACGTGCGTTTTCGCACCAGAACGCGCTGGCGCAATCGCGCCTGCGCCTTTAAGAGGTGCGCAGGCACGCCACGCGCGCCCTAGTGGCGCTGGGAGGAGGAAGGAGAAGGAGCGCGGAGGCTTGGCGGCCATCCACACCGCTGTACCGCTAGACCACCAGGTATTTTTATTACACTTGCTGTATTTCATGAAACACTAGGGGAACCATTTATTAAACCTCAAATTTTTCTAGACGAGTTTTTAAAGGGGAAAACTCAAATATTTGTAGGGAATAAACCTGTATTTTTAGAAATTTATTATACCCCAAAGGTACTAAAAATCCAGAAATACTCCATCGTATACCTGCCAAGGTCATGTAGAAGTCAATGGTAGATGTCCGTGAAGATGTTTCTTGACCTCATGATCTGCGCTGGATAATCCAATAAAGTTCTGGTTTTCATCCCATAATCCGAAAAAATGTAGTTTTTGCAGCAACAATTCGGTAAAGTCGATTTTTAGGAGCACCAATCATACGATACGAATTGATGCTCGATTGCATTTTTTCTCGCTCCAATTTTTTCAAGAAAAATTATTTCGAGTTCAATTCATGGAAGGGAGTTAAATTGAAATTAATTTGAATTGTAGTAAATAAACCCCATGTTTTTCTTATCATCATCATTTATTTATATAGCGCTGTCAAGATACGCAGTGCTTTATGGTAACAATAAAATTTATTGTCCAACTGATAAATGTACCATTTGAAGCTTTCAAAAAAAAAAATATCTCTTCATCAGGCATGTGACATTTTCTGAAGCATTTACCACAAAACAAGAGAAGGGAGACTTTACTGGTTGAACATCTTCTTCATTCCACTGAGTTCATTTGATAAATAGAATATTATTTCCTTATTTAGATTTAGGGCGTAATTGATTTTTGCCTGGCAATAAAGGAGAGCTGAATGACCATTTGTTGTTCATGTAACACCAATAGTGGAAATTTAGCAATTAGAGATTCACAGACGTGTCATATGTTCGGGGTAGAACAGGAAGAAAAAGGATGTGGTTAAAGGGGCCCCGTGACATAAAGGGGAAGGTTAAACCACTGATACCAGCTGTCACGCGAAGGATCAGCAAATATATTTTAAATATCTAGGGTTGGCAAAAATTACACAGATTGTCATTATACCATTAACTATTAGCATGCAGGTCCCAATGAAGTTTTTGTGCATGGATTATTTGTCAGTGCAGCCACATGATGGTTGATACAAAAACCGTATGTGCCGGTCATGACTGATCATTTTGCTACCCCACCCCAGTCACAAATTCCTCCACCCACTGCCAATCTATCCCTACCCAGTTAATTACACATTTAGCCAC
This sequence comes from Xenopus petersii, assembly GCA_038501925.1. Taxonomy (NCBI): domain Eukaryota; kingdom Metazoa; phylum Chordata; class Amphibia; order Anura; family Pipidae; genus Xenopus; species Xenopus petersii. The sequence goes on from CM076688.1 coordinate 6,817,692, forward strand.
CCTTTGTTGTAACATCCTGGCTGGAGTTGAACCAGCGATCTGATATTTTCATGATATCTGCATTACTTCTACTCCCCAACCTTTTGAAACCATGAGCAACATTCAGAAGTAAAAGGAGTTGGAGAGCAACACAAGCATGAAAATTGTTCTTGGGGTGCCGAATAAGCAACATGTTGATCTCCAACCCTTAGATGTTGCTCCCAGTGGCCTCAACGCAGGTGTTTATTTTTAAATTCCAGGCTTGGTTGCATAAAAAACAGAAGTACTGCCAAACAGAGCCTCAATGTAGGTTGATAATCCACATAGGGGCTACTAAATGGCCAATCACAGCCCTTATTTGGCACCACAAGAACATTTTTCATGCTTGTGTTGCTCCCCAACTCCTTTTACTTCTGAATGTTGCTCACGGGTTCAAAAGGTTAAGGATCCCTGATCTAGGTCATGGTATATCTGTAAAGATAAGTCAAATCAACTGGACTTTTTTTTCCCTTGAAGACGTTTCACCAGTCATCCAACTGGCTTTCTCAATTCAGAATTGACTGGAAATACTTCATCATTAGTTGTGGCTGTCCTAGGAGAATATCCTTTCAATATGGTTTACCTTTGAATTAGAGATCAGATTTTTCAAAGGAAAAAATCTACAGCCGGACCATACTATTCACAAAGAAATAAAGTATTTCGATACGTTTTTCGATAAGATCTTTCTTCAAATGTTGAAGATATGTTATGAGGATGAACTTGTTTGGGCACACAATAGTGCCGTCCACTTCAGTACATGTTATAGCCCATATTTCTTGAAGTTTGAGCACAATGACCTTGTAAAGAAAAAGGCACAAAACAGACCTCAGTCAAAAAAAATTCTGCTTAAAAAGTTATTTTATTAACAAAACAAATCTTACTCGTGGTACAAAATCCTAATGCATTTTGTGCCACTCCTTAATCATAGACATAGGAGGACTATAACCCGCATACCTGGGAAAAAGAAGACTCAGAAAAGCCTACAAAGTGGTTGCGGCCAAAATAGTGCAGCACCCACACCCTGCCTTTTTAGTGTTTTGTCTATTTTGTGCCCCTGAGGAAGACCCTTAAGGTTGAAACGCGTTGGGCTACTTGTTTCTTTATTATTTTTGTATAATTTTTTTGTATTTTCTTTATTTTTTTGTAATAATTTTTTTTATAATTTTCTTGATATTGGGTGTGCTATCCATTACTTGTGCATTTCCACACCCTGCAAGGACTGAAAACCTGCCACATCCCATTGTCAGGTCTCCCCACTGAACAAAGGCAATGGCAATAGCTTTATTAAAGTAATTCCCCCTTTTGCAAGTATTCCACCTCCTAAGCGGTGGCAAGGAGGTACAGACACCCAGGCAGGGTCCTAGTATTAAGTACTAATAATACTTGCAAAGTGATGACCCAGACGCACACTCTTATGAGACCCCAGGAGCTGGAACAGGGGGTCCGGATGGGGGGGTGGGGGGAGGGAACCCCAGTGGGCCTCGGACCCTCCATTCCAATGCTGAAAAAAATATGTTTACAATGGAAATACTGTAATATTTGCTTTGAGCATATTTGCAAACCTACAAAAGATATTTTGTGACTGATCTACAACATTTCACATTTTCGCTTCAGTCAGGGGCAGTGTATGCAATACAACTTGTTTAACCTGTAATAATTCACCCCAACAACATTCCAGCAGAGCTTACAATCAAGACCGACACAAAATTATAATTCATGGCAAATGAACAACAACGCATCGCAAAAAAATACAAATATGTCCTAGGACTCTCATTATATTGACCCATTGGCGACTTATGGGATCCGTTGAGACCCAGTTTCCAGAAAGCTCTGACTTCCGGAAAGGACGTCTCCCATAGACTCCATTATAATCGAATAATCCAAATTTTTAAAAATGATTTCCTTTTTCTGTGTAATAATAAAACAGTAGCTTGTACTTGATCCCAACTAAGATATAATTAATCCTTGGGATCGTACGATTCCCTGTGTACACAAACATACCAAACAAACCATACTTGTTAGGTGACATGAGCCAATGAACAGACAGAGATCTGTCTTTCGCTTCAACACTTCTTCCTGTTACAGTTAGAGTTATAGTATTTCTGGTCAGGTGATCTCTGAGGACCATCTAGAAATGGTGGTTCAAGGCAAGAGATGAAAAAGGGCAAGATTTTCTTAAATATATAGACCAGTTTGGTAAGATTCTTTAATATGCCATTTAATTTGATATAAACTATCTGTTGCTTAAGTATTCATTTTGGGGGTATAGTTTTCCTTTAATGTTTATATGATTTTCTATTAGACTTAAGGTTGGCATACACGGGCGTATAAAGCTGCCGATATCGATCGTTTAGACTAATCTGGCCGTGTATGGAGGTGTCCGACGGGTCTTTCCGATCGATATCTGGACACGATATCGATCGGGAAGGTTTGATTTTTCTCCCGACCAACCTGTCGCAACCCATTACGATAGTTGTAATCCAATTGTTTGACCATAGGGCCAACGTTCAGATTACCCCCGATATAGCCTATCGGGGAAAAAGATCTGCTCATTTGGCGATGTCGCCAAATGAGCGGTTCTTATAGTGTATTGGCACCTTTAGGTATTGAACAAAATCTGAATTTATCTCCTTATTTTCTGAAAAATACTCCGACCAAATCCGCACTGGTTATTTCCCCTTATTTATCAATATATTTTCCCAAAAAATTCCAGTGTGGGAAAAAACTCAAAAAAGTCATGAAAAATCACATGAAAATTTGAAAAGCAAGAATATATTTTGATTTTTGTCCAAAAACCATGAAATCTTCGGATTTCTGCACGAAACCAAGCGCAGATCAGAAAATCGGGAAATCTCCCGTTGACTTATATACAACCTTGGCAAGTCTGAGATGCCAGATCTTGGGATTCTTACTTTTTCCATACTCGGGGTTATAATAAATAAAAAAAATTCAAGTTTTTTTTTCACAAAAAATCTGATTTTATAGTAAAAAGAACTAGAATTTTTTGAGTTTTTGGTATTTGGACTTCAATAAATAACCCCCTAAAAGTATCCAAATTACGGTAATATCCATTATGCAGAAAACCCCCAAATTCTGAGCACTGTGGATAACAGATAAAAAGACATTATACAGGTTATAGGTGGATCTAGTGAACAGTGTAAGTAATAAAACCTCACTGGCCACAAAATCAGGTGAAAGATAATGTTTTATTATAAACTTTATCTTCTCCCACGTATATGTGGGTTCGCTTATTATAATAATCAGAATGGTTTTATTATAGATGTGAGATATGATAGAACAAATACAATGTGAAGCTGATCACACCCTCATACATAAAAGGGAAAGTGAAAGGGAAATGTGAATTAGCTTTTTTACTTTATTCTCTCTGTCTCGTCCTCCGCTGGGCTGCTCATACTCGGCTCCACTGGGAAGAGAAGGGGAGATTACTGAATTCTCTAGGGGTAAGATCATCTGATCCTGAATCCTTTTCATCATAGAACGGACTGGGACTGTTAATATAGTTGGGATACAGCAGCTAATTGTTAGATCTATGACAATTGCTGGAATTTAGTTTTTATTTATGCAATTTTTGGATCAAACTGAAAAATAAGAGCCAGCTCACAGCTCAGATCAGTAGAAACAAGGGGTGGTTCCCCTTTAAATCAAATTTTAAGGGCAGATTTGTCAAGGGTCGAATTTAGAATTTCTAAAACTTTGCATTCAAAAAGACCAACCAAAATGAATTCATTTTTTTTGGCCGAATAGGTCCATTTTCGATCGAATAGGCCCGTTTTTGATCGGATTCAAGACATATCAAAGTAATAGCGCATTCGATCAAATTCAATTTGAAGTTTTCCAAAAAAAAACTTTGATTTTTCAAAGTCCACCTATTCCAAATAGGTTCAAGGAGATCCTCCATAGGCTAAAACAGCAATTCGGCAGGTTTTAGATGGCGAATGGTCAAAGTTGAATTTTTAAAGATGATACATTTTGAAATTCGAATTTTTTTTATTTTTTTAAAATTCAAATCAAATTTGGACTATTCCCTAGTCGAAGTACACAAAAATTAGCATTAGTGTGTTATATAATGGTTATTTCTAAGCAACATTTTAATTAGTTTTCATTATTTATTTTTTATAGTTTTTGATTTATTTGCCTTCTTCTTCTGACTCTTTCCAGCTTTCAAATGGGGGTCACCGACCCCATCTGAAAAAAACAATGCTCTGTAAGTGTGAAAAATGATTGCTATTGTGACTTTGTATTACTCATCGTTCTATTCAGACCCTCTCCTATATATATATTGCAGTATCTTATTCAAATCAATTCATGGTTGCTAGGATGATTTTGACCCTAGCAACTAGACCGTTGAAATGTTCTTCATGGTGGTGCATTGTATGCATTTCGTTCTGTGCAAATGTAGACCTACAAGTGCATAGTTGCCTGTAAGAGAGTGTTTGTCAATGGCGGTGACTACATTATTGACATACTGTGTGTCCTGGAGTTGAAACAGACATTATTAACCTGGAATAAGACATGGGGATAAAGGACAGACTTGTTCAGTGCTGGGAAACTGGGCTTAAAGGAGAACTAAGCCTAACTAAAGAAGTAGCTAGAAATGTTGTACATGATGTTTTGTGCTTCAGTACCAGCCCAAGGCAACCACAGCCCTTTAGCAGTAAAGATCTGTGTCTCCAAAGATGCCCCAGTAGCTCCCCCATCTTCTTTTCTGCTGATTCACTGCACATGCTCTGTGCTGCTGTCACTTACTGAGCTTAGGGAGCCACTCACAATATACAGTACACATAGAATAGAAATGTCACAATATAAGGCTGATTAGTAATTAATACACATAATTACTACATGGCAGCACAGAAACCAGTGCAATTAGCATCAGAATTTAATAATCAGCAAACCTGTAGCATCAGCTTATATTACAGGGGAAGCTCATTTTCTGCTGGATAATTAGTGACAAGCCCTAAGCTTAGCTTCTCAACAGCCAATCAGAGCCCACTGAGCATGTGAGTGTCACAGACACTTTCCAAGATGGTGACCCCCTGTGACAAGTTTGAAGTCCTGGATCATTGCTGCTATTGACAAGCTCAAACTTTAGCCTCGTGCAATAAGTTCAGTATATTAAATATTTCATTTTTAGCCACATTAATTTTTAGGGTTTAGTTCGCCTTTAAAGGAGTAGTAAACCGTGATGCACTGCTCAACCAAACTTTAATCAGTTGTTGCTGGACTACAAATCAACAAGTAGTGATGGAGCGAATTTATTCGCCAGACATGGATTTGCGGTGAATTTCGTCATTTTGGCACCTGTTTCGCAATATTGCTACAAAAATGGGCAGACGAAAAAAAGTTGCGCATGGAAAAATTGTCATGCATCAAAATTATTTTGACGTCCATTGACTTTAATGGATTTGGATAAAAAAGTGGTGTGGGTAGAAACTGTTTTTTTTTTTACACCCATTGACTTCAATGCATTTTGCATATTTCTTGCCGTTTTGCCCATCACTAATCGCAGAATAATGTAACATATAGGGGCAGATTTATCAAAGGTCGAGGTGAATTTTTGAAATTTGAATTTTGAGCTATTTTTTGTGTATGACTAGGGAATAGTCCAAATTATATTTGAATTTGAAAAAAATGTGAAAATTCGAAAATTTAAATTTATCATATACTGTCGCTTTAAAAATTTGACTTTGACCATTCGCTGTCTAAAACCTGCCGAATTGCTGTTTTAGCCTATGGGGGGCCTCCTAGAACCTATTTGGAGTAAATTGGTGGACTTTGAAAAATAAAAGTTTTTTTTGGGAATAACTTTGAATCGAATTCAATCTAATGCGCTATTCCTTCGCTTTGAACGATACAAATTAGGCTAAATACGGACCTATTCGATCAAAAACTGACCTATTTGACAAAAAAAAAGTAGTCTTAATTTCGGTCTGGTCTTTTAGAATTCGAATTTTGACGTTTTTTTCAATTCGAAATTCGACCCTTGATAAATATGCCCCATAATGAAGGTTCATGCATGCTGGGACCTGTAGTCCAACAACATCAGGATTAGATTCTTAAAGCAATATTTCACAGAAAAACTTTTCCCCAAATCTCCACAGCCAGTGACTGCTTTAAAAAGTAAAACATCCTCCAGTGAGAATGTCACAATGTGACTCCATGTTCTTTGTTCCTGCAACTGGAGTTGGAAGCTTTAAGCCCAGTTTCCCAGCACTGGACAAGGCTGTCCTTTATCCCCATGTCTGATTCCAGTGTCATATAATGAAGAATAAAATGATAATTATCTCTATATGTAACATAACAGCAAGATGCCTGACATAGTGCTGGGAATCAGCGTTTTCATTGGTCAATTCTGTTGCATTTATAATCAAGTGTTTCATCAGTAGAATTCTCATTGGTGAATTTTCTTGCATCTATAATTATGTTTTTCATCAACTTCTATAGAAAACTAGGGGGCGCCGTGGGATCTTATTAAAGTTGGGTTTTCCAGGTTCTGAACTGCTTTTGCCTCTTGATTTGGACTTGATATTAATTTATCTGGCACTGCTGATTATCCTATGAGTAGGTTATTGAATTGTGGATGATGGGTAGGTACTTCAGCAGGAGTAAGTGACTATACATCTCTGTGTTAGGTTTTTGTTAATGAAAAACAAAAAAAAAAAGCTGATTACATTAATAGATTTAATGTCTTCTTTTTACAGGCTGGGATATGAACATCACACCCTACACAGTATGGGGGTTATTATCAGTTCTAATTATTATTCTTTTAGTTATAATTATTTTCTTCGTCTATAAACTTTTCGGTAAGTACATTACAAAATGCTTTAATTTTTTAAAAAAACAACAAATGATACAAATATGACTTTGGGCTCTTTGGACATTTTTACAGATGGACATTGTAGGGAAAACTTAATTCATGATGCCATGTACCTTATAGACTATTTGATGAAATATGTGGAGGCAGGAATAATTATTATTATATACAACCCGCGTAAGCACTTATTGGCCAGACCCTCTAAAATATTAGAATTGTGATGTTTGTCACTTACAGAGGAAATTATAATATTAGTTAATTAGTCAAATAAAATGACAGGTATGGGATCTGTTTGGAAACCTGGTATCCAGAAAGCTCCAAATTATGGAAAGGTTGTTTCCCATAGACTCCATTTTGCCCAAATAATTAAAATTTTTAAAAAATAATAAAAATAATAATAAAACAGTAGCTTGTACTTGATCCCAACTAAGATATAATTAATCCTTAATGGAAGCAAAACCAGCCTATTGAATATATTAAGGGGCAGATTTATCAAAGGTCGAGGTGAATTTTCGAATGAAAAAAATTTCTAGCTATTTTTTGTGTTCTTCTACTATTGAATAGTCCAAATTCGATTTGAATTTGAAAAAATTAAAAAATTCAAATATCTAAATTTATCATGCACTGTCTCTATAAAAATTCAACTTCAACCATTCACCATCTAAAACCTGCCGAATTTCTGTTTTAGCCTATGGGGGACCTCCTAGACCTATTTGGAGTCAATTGGTGGACTTTGAAAAATCAAAGTTTTTTTTGGGAAAAACTTCAAATAGAATTCGATTGAATTCACTATTCCTTCGATTCGTACGATTCAAATTCCACCAAATACGGACCTATTTGATCAAAAACAGACCTTTTTGACCAAAAAAAACTTCAACTTAATTTCGCTTGGTCTTTTTGAATTAGAATTTCAAAAGCTTTTTCAAAAATATGCCCCTAAATGTTTACATGATTTTCTAGTAGACTTAGGGGCAGATTTATCAAAGGTCGAGTTGAATTTTCTAATTTAAAAAATTTGAATTTCACGTTATTGTTGTGTACTTTGACTAGGGAACAGTCCAAATTCAATTCCAATTTGGAAAAAAATTAAAATTTTGAAATTTATCATGTACTGTCAAATTCGACTATTCGCCATCTAAAACCTGTCGAATTGGTGTTCTAGCCTATGGGGGACCTCTTACAATCAATTTGGAGTCATTTGATGGTCTTTTGAAAAAAACCCATTTTTTTTGGGTGAAAAGCCTCAAATCGAATTGGATCGAATTTGATTTGAATTTGCAGCTCGATCCTATTCACTCGCTTTTAAAAAAATAAAATCTTTTTTTTAATAATTTTCGATTGGTCATTTTTTGCGGATTTCGAGTTTATGGTTGTTGATGGGAGTTTTTAGAAACTCCCATAAACTCGAAAATTCGACCCTTGATAAATCTGCCCCTTAATGTATGAAGATCCAAATGACAGAAATATCTGTTATCCAGAAACCTCCAGTTCCCAAGTATTCTAGATAATAGGCCCCGTACTTATTCAGTCAAATAAATAGTATTGTGTTGAAGGGGTATGTTCTACTTTTAAAAAACAATGCTCCAAAGTATTTTTTTGTACAAATGATTATGGCTTTGTTTATGCCCTCCCTTCCACACCAGCAATGAGTTCAACTTTAAAGAGAGTAAATTTAAAAAAAAATTGAAAAGCTAATTTAGCAAAATAGGAAAAAACTTACTGAAATACAGTCACTTTTATGCCATTTCAATATTTTCAACAGGGGTAGATCTAGAGAAAGGTGTCCTCCAGTTTTTAAGAAAAAAAAAGGTTGACAAAGATATCAATACATTCAAAATAATAAATAGGAAAAAGTTTCAAAAACATATTGTGAATGTAATATTTACAAAAATATTTTTTAGCAAATCTGACCATTTTTCCAGTCCAGACCTTCCTGAAATGTTGATGGTTTATAACTACTGTACCACAATTTTAAAATAATTTAAAAAAAAAAAATATATATATATATATATATATATATATATATATAAAGTGGTGGCACCCTCGGAAGAAGCCTAAAGAACCACGAGGCATTAGGAAGCAGAGGATGGGATTTTATAGACCATTTGTTCCAAGTCTTACAGATATGAAATATTTTCTGTACACTGTATCACAGGCCAGACTGAAATCTCTAAAGCTGGTGAGATACGTGGCACTGAGTTATGGGTATTGAACCCGCCCACCCATAAGAATCTTACTGGGTCCCCCCTGAATTGTGCCAACAATTGGAGAGCTTGGACCATTGAGCAGGAGCAAGACCATTGAATGATGAGTCTTAATTATGTCTGGATTTTGAAACGTATCAACAAACATCTCCCATCGTTATCTTTGCAGGCCTGTTCAGTTGCTGTGAAGATGAAAAGAAAAAAGAAAAAGGTTTGAAATCAATGGAATGTTTTATGTTTTGCATGTAGATTGTGTAGATTGTCATCCTGAAGGAACATGGCAGGTTGCTTAATGGCCATATAGAACATTGTAGTCACTGCAATTGTCAAACCTTGACCTGTTTTAATTAAATGGAATACAATGAAATAAAATGGAAGGCTGGATACAAGTGGCACTTTATGCAACATTCCAGCCCAATGGATCCTAAGCAACCGCTTTGTTAATTATTATCTTGATTTACGAACTATTCAGCATGATACTCACACCGTATTTTTAAAACAGTGCCTCCTATTGCGGGAAAAAGTGAAAATGAAGAACTTATATCAGGTAAGAGGTTGTTTTCTGGTTAGAAAGTTGCGAGTGACCATACTAGAGTCTCTTGTCCATAGCTGATAGTAGGAGGTTACGCTCTTCTTATCAATCACTCCCTCAGACGCCCCTTATGGGTCACATCGCCTCAAAACTTTTCAGGGATAATTCACTAAAGGGTAAATCGAAAATTCGCCAGTGTGACGTCATTGCGGGACTTCGCTGATTTACTAACGGGCAGAGTCGTAAATTCGCTAGCGAAGGAGATAGACTGTATCGCTACTTCGCACTCTAACGCCAGACGAATTTTCGCTCTGGCGAATTCACTAAGATGCGGATTTTACTGAACGTTACCTCTTGCGCCAGACTTGCCTTCACCACCTCAGACCAGTCTATGTGCAATAGAGTAGATAGGACTTCCTCAAAAAAAAATTGAAAAAGTCTCAAAAAACGCTGGCGACTTTTAATTTTTCAGGGTGGTAGGCTGCAAAAGATCGTAAATTTTTTATAGGGTACCCGGCTTCCCCCCTACATTTCCTTATATATGGCACATAAACTATACAGTGGGCTCATGTGTAGGGCAATATAACAACTCTATTTTATTTTATTAAGGTTCCCTGGGCTTGTGTAATGTAATGTATTTGCTGCAACATATACGTCCATTGTACTTTAACTTCCCGCCGTTTGCAAATTAGCCAACACTGGCGCAACTTCGCTTTGCTTTCTGAATTAACGATAGCGAAACTTCGCCATCATTCGCCGCAACTTTGAGTTTTAGTGAATTAAAGTTGCCCTGGTGAGTTTTTGCCAGGAGAAGTGTAGCGATGTGAGCAAAGCCGTCGCTGGCGAATTTCCACAGGTTTGTGAATTTGCCCCTTCATCTATTGCCCACTCTATTCTAATCACTCTCTGCGGCATAAACAGTAATTAATAAATAGTTCATTTTCTACATGTCCCATAGTTCAGCCTTAATTCAAGCATTTCAGTCAAAGGGGCAAATTTGCTAAAGGGCGAAATGACTAAAGCTGACGAAAATTCACCAGCGTGAAGTCATTTTGGTACTTTGCCAATTTACGGGCACAGGCATAACTTCGCTAGCGAAAGATACTGACGCTGGTGCTCATTCATTGCTCACTCATTTCGGGACTTCGCTGATTTACTAACGGGCAGAGTCGTAAATGGAAAATTCGCCAGTGTGACGTCATTTTGGTACTTTACCGATTTACGGGAGCAGGCGTACCTTCGCTAGCGAAAGAGACTGACGCTGGTGCTCATTCACACACAATCGGCAGGCGAAGTTGCGCTATGGTGAAGGGACGTAACTGCGCAAATTTTGCCAAACCTGCCAAAAAGACCTACATATTCACCAATGCTGATTTTTGTATTTGGCAAAACTGATCTATTTCAACATTTTGCAAGTTAGTTCATTTTTGAGAATCACTGATCCATACTGGGCGGTTTAGGAGCTGTGCCCACATCATGGCACCCCTGCGAAATATTCCACAAACTTCTTATATTATAAAGGGGTCACTGAGGATTGGAATGATGAAGGAAAACATAAATGGCACTGTATGCCAACAAGTAGCCCCCCTGACGTTCACTCTTTATGATTTGTATGTTGATATTTTGCATAATATACTATTGAGCTTGATACTTACACTTCACATGGTTTCATTTTATGCAGTTCAAACAGAGCAGCCTAGAAAGTGTTCAGGGAAGGAACATTTACAAGGTAAGCATTGAAAGTTCATTGTCTCCCCATTACTCCACCTTTGGGTCTACAGATCCACATCTTTGTCCCCCTGTAAAAATAACCCTCTACCTTTTTGCTGACTGTTTCAATTCCCTCTAAATAGACGTATAACTGATGCAACTGTCTTGGTCTTGCTCTTTTGTGTTCCAAATAGAAATACAAGGGCCAGGGGTCCACAACAATTTCATGCCCATTGTGCATAGGTTTACCTAAGTCTGTGGCATGTAGGGGCCCCCATTTCTGTGATTTCAGCTACTGCAAAATCAACATACTAACTGCAAATTATGTGCGGCTAAAACCACAAAAAAAATCAGTTCATCCCAGAAAAACATATTTTTTTTGGAAAGTACATGTTCTTGCTAATCCAAAATTGGCAAATATGTCTTTATACTCCAAACTACCAAACAGCAACGTTTTCCTAAAGTTGTTGAGTCAGAGGAAATCTGCATCTTCTAGTAACATTCAAAGTCCTTCACTCCTCTGCTCCTCACTATATTTCTCCTCTTGTCTCGCTGTTCGTTCTTGACCATCATCTTCTGATCCTCTCAGAGCCAACTTCTTTTCACACCATCCACTGCCACTTCTTGTCTGAACCCCTTCTATCTTGCTGCTCCTTCCCTCTGGAATTCCACCCCTGGATTCCTCCATAAGGAGTGCTCTCTCAATCTCTTCAAGAAAAAACTTGAGTCTACCTTTTGTAGCACTAGAACATTAGTCTAGTCCTGTTGCCTATTGGACATTACCTTGTGCACTTTTCCCCTCCAATGCCAGTATGTTAGCCTCCCATCCACTTAGACTGTAAGCTCTACAGGGCAGGGACCTCCTTCTTACTGTGTCTCTTACACATAGGACTTAAGCTCTGTGTATATGTATTGTATTTATTGCCTGACTTGTCCTTGTGTGTGTACTTTTATGTGTTGTACTTTTATTTAGATTGTAAATTATTGTAATAAAACACCCTAACTATGAATGCCGGGGATCCACTGAACAGTTTGATGCCTAATGTGCTGTACCCTGACCAGTATGTTTTACCCTGTAGGATTGATTGAGAATTTTATAGTTTGCACCAGTGAGTAGTATATGCAATGAAATTCTTCCTGACAAAGTTCTTTTTGCTCCAAAAGAGTACGCCACCACCTTCACGTCTGCCACAAAAGTGCATCTTGTACAATTAAAATTTGCAATGACTGTTTAACAAAGAATATTACATTGATAAAATGCACATTTGTGTAATTTTTTTTCTGTTTACTATTTTTATTAAGTTTTCCCCTAAGTTTAGTATGGACTATATCTATTAAGATGTGTAATGGAAATCACTCACATCCAAGATGGCGACGGCGTCCAAAATGGCGACCCCTTGCCTCTCCATGTGGATCCTGCTGGTCGCAGCGCTATGACGCTAGCTATTGGTCGCCGGCGATGGAATGGTCGCCGGCGTCAGAACGTGTGCCGGCGCATAAACGCCAGCGTCAGAACGTGCGCCGGCGTCTAAACGCCAGCGTCTGGACGCCAGCGTCAGCATCATGACGCCATTGTGCCCAAACTTTGGCACCAATCCTGGCCTACATAAAGCCTTCTAGACACTGCAGACATTGCCCAAGTATAGGTTTAACTTCGTGTATTCCTGGGTGTGTTATTTCTGATTGATTCCTGTGTACCAACCTTGCCTGTTATTTCGGATTGACCCTTCGCTGCCTGGATTGAACTATTGCCTGGACTTTGACTACTCTCTTGCCTCACCCTTCTGATACCACGAACTTTGGTCACTACTTGCCTCCTCCTTGGTCCGCACTCCAACTGTGCCTTTGAACCCTTACAAGATGCTACAATAACATTAGAAATAGTTGCTCTCTGTTTGCTGTGGAATACAATTTACAGTTACAGGAGAGTAAATAAATAAATGTTTAATACAACAGGGGAACAGAGTTTTAGTCAATATTGTTGCTGTTATTTAAGTATATACAGGTATGGGACCTGTTATCCAGAATGTTTGGGACCTGAGGTTTTCCAGATAATGAATCTTTCCATAATCTTCATATCTCAATCTACTAGAAAATCGTGTAAACATTGAATAAATCCAGAATGTGCAGGACCTTAGTTGGGATCAAGTACAAGCTACTGGTTTCTTATTACAGAGAAAAGGGAGATCCTTTTTAAAAATGAAGATTATTTGGTTAAAATTGAGCCGATGGGAGAGGGCCTTCCTTTAATTGAGAGCTTTCTGAACAATGGGTTCCATACCTGTACTTGGAAAGTCTAAACAAGCATACAATGTAGGTGGTATTCTCAATGTATTAAGTAAAAAAGCAGCAAACTGGTGTTTCTGGAAGGGCCTTCAACTTGGAGCAAGGCCAGGGTAGACTGGGCTAGGAAATAGCGCAGGGAAATGGAAGGTAAACAGGGTCATCAAGGTTCATGAAGTGAATGCTAGTAGAGCAGGCTACGGAGCAGGTAGGGAAATTTGGGAGCAGGACCTTGATGTTCTCCAAGTGGGCCTGTAAGTAATATTTAAAGAACATTACAGCTTATTCTTAAAGCAACGCTACTTAATATATGTTTTTGTCTAGTTCTCCAGGGGAAGATTTTTCATTATTAAAACAGCAGGCAAAGGGAATGTTCAGCTCAAATCCTATTCATTGCACTCATTTCCTTTTCTCGCCAGTCTCTTTTTTCTTTCTTGACCTAAACAAGGAAACTAAACTACTCCATGTTTGGTCCTTGCCAGGTCCTGTAGATGATTATATTCTGAGTGTCCAGATAACCCTCCTACAAAAGGACATTTGCTTTCTTTTGGTTAAAACGTCACAACCAAGAGTAATAGGAGGAGGAGGAGGTTATCTTGTGATCTACCTTGCAAGGAGCAAACATTGAGTAACTTCAGGTGGTGTTCTAAAGACTAGTTAGTATTCCCAGTATACCAGTAAACTATCAAAACCACTGGCTTTTCTAACCAACAAGGCATAAAGTTTGATTGCCTTCACGTTCTATTTTTCCTTGACTTACATGAAAAGATTCATTTGTGCACAGCAATGCAGACTTGAAAAGAATGTTTGGGACTTGTTGACATAGAAACGTTTTGCCAGAACTTAAAGGGGTCACTAGAAACCTTTCTAGAAACCTTTCTCAAATCTTTCCTAAGCAGAAGAACATCAGAGCAGCCTCTTTCTTTCTCCTGACAACTTCCTTGACTACTTGGTGGTCAGACTGGTGGGAAACTGACCAGCAGGTGGCGCTGTTGTAACAAAATTCATTCAAATTAACAGCACATGTATCCCTTAATATCTTGGAATTAAAACAAAATAAATAAGGAATGCAAATGACAAAAGTGCTTAGAATAGCCCCCTCATCAATTTTACATTCACTTATTTTAAAGGTTTACTTATCCTTTAACGATCAATCTAACACTCAATTCCTTGTATTGTTTTGTTGCAGAGGAAAAACCTGCAAAAGATTCTGAACCAAAAAACTTGATGATTCAGTACAAGAATACATATCCTGATCTGAAATTACAAGTTATCCAAGGTCTGGATTACCATGGAGCAGGTAGCCATCTTTATTTCTAAAGAACAAGTCTCATATTTGTGCAAGTGGAATCACAATTCTGCAATTTTCTTACATTTTCTGCAGCTCTCATGTTCAGTTTTCATCATGTACTTGCCAGCAGACATTTTGCAAGTGGGATTGTAAATAGCAGTCCAAGAACATCAAGGATGGATTCTTAAAGCAACACTGTTTAATTTATATTTTATTTGTTACCTCTCTTTACATAAATACAGGCTAGTTCCATTTCTATTTCAGTAAGTGTGGTAAGAAGAGTGCAAAAAGGAAAGGTTATGGGAGCACTCCGTGGCTTAATAAAAATGTACTAAAATACATTGGAAGTGCTACTGATCTGCCAAATTAACTACAGACATAGAGAAAAAGCAGAAAAATTGATCAATGCACATTCCCTGGTCCCCTGTACTATAAGTAATATATGCAGATTCATGTATTTACAAAGACAGGGGGTTTTTAGTCACAAAATTATGATCATAAGATTGATAAGCCACCATACCACGTCAAGGTAAACCCCATATGGCGGCCCCTCACTATTTACCTCTGGTCATAATTTCAAATGCTAAAGCCTCCCAACATAAGAGCATTACCTGAAATAAAGGTCTCTTGACCTGGCCATTGGTTTTCATCATAGGGCTTAGTCCTCCCCCGCCATTAGCTTTCAAACCTAGACCCCAGCAATACTTTTACCTGTTTTATTGTATTAAAAAGTTGCATGGGGGTTTGAACAGAAAAGAACATTGGTTCAGAGTTTAGAATTGAAGCTATTCCATTCTTTAGTTTTTGTAAGATAAATAATTTGATTGTGAAAAGACAAGTCATGGACGTGATCCAATTTGTGGAGAAAAAAACCTTTATCCAAATTCAGTTCCAGTTTTTTTTCCCATAGACTTCAATAGAGTTTTCACGTCATTAACTGTGAGATAAGATTTTCTGAATTGAATTGCATCTCGACATAGGTTGACTTTGTTTTAATAAAAAAATGAGATAAAGTCTAGTTTTAGTAACTAACCTGCCACAAGTCAAATGACTTTTAGATTTTGGTTTGGCTGCACACCAAGGAGGTGATTTATCAATGTCCAATTTTATCTCAACATTTTCTGCTACAAACTCCGATCAAATCCGCTCGGGTTTTTAAACTTCTTTATTATTACATTTTCTTGAAATTTTGCTTTGCGGGAAAAAAGCAGATTTTCAAAATGTTTTCGTATTTTTCACCTGATTTCTTATGCTTTTTGGCCCGAAAACTTTGGGGTATTGCACGAAACTCAGCGCACATCAAAAAATCATTGGGACTTCTCCCATTGACTTATATGCAACCTCAACAGGTCTGAGATGCTGGATTTTCTAATTCGACTTTTCCATCCTCAGGGTTTAATAAATTCTGAAAAATTTGTGATTTTTAAAAAAAAAAATTCAGAATTTTCGTATTCAGGGTTTAGTAAATAACCCCCCAAGTATTTGACCAAATACAAATCCTGCAAAAAGTAGGCAGCTGAACCCAGAAATGTATGCCTCGTGTCAGTCCCAACTAGCGTTGACACCTTTATATGCCTTTGATTGTGAATTCAGGGAGCTGAGGTAAGTGCTCAAGGCCTACTGTTAGGTGTTTGACTATGCCAAAGTGATCCAAATGGTGACCAAAATGCTAATATTATGTCTATACAGGTATGGGATCTGTTATCCAGAATGCTTGGGACCTGCCGATTTCCAGATAATGGATCTTTCTGTAATTTGGATCCTAATTCAAGTAGTCCTTAAGTCTAGTAGAAAATCATGTGAACATTAAATAAACCCAATAGGCTGTTTTTGCTTCCAATAAGGATTAATTATATCTTAGTTGGGATCAAGTTCAAGGTACAGTTTAATTATGACCGAAAAAGAAAAAGACATCTTTTTCGTAATTTGGAGCTTTCTGGATAAATGTTTTCCAAATAATGAATCCTATACCTTTACTATCATGCTAAGAGGTTTTTATTAATTATCGCCTATAAAGTTCCATTTCGATATCCAACCACTGCCTGTTCTTACCAACAATGGCGCAAATTCACTAAGCGCCGAAGCGCCGAACGCTAGAGTTAATTCGCTAGCGTTTGGCATTTTCCGCTAGTGCGCAAATTCACTAACGAACGCTGGCGTAATTTCACTAGTGTTACTTCGCACCCTTACGCCAGGCGAATTTTCGCTAGCGACGTAACTACGCAAATTCACTAACGCGCGCAGTGTACTGAACGCTACCTTTTACGCTAGACTTCCTTCGCCACCTCAGACCTGGCGAAGCGCAATAGAGTAGATAGGGATTGTTTCCAAAAAAGTCAAAAAATTTTCTAAGTCCCAAAAAACGCTGGCGTGTTTTCTACATGATGGGTGATAGGCTGAAAAAGATCGAAAATATTTTTGGGGCTCCCCTCCTTCCCCCCCTACATTTCCTGACTCATGGCAACTTACCTAGACAGTGGGCACATGTGTAGGGCAAAATAAAAATTTTATTTGCTGATTTGAAGGTTTTCTAGGCATTTGTAGTGCTGATACGTGTTCCTCCATTGAAATTTGAATTTTGCGCCGTATGTAAATGAACCATCGCTAGCGAAACTTTGCTTCGCTTGGTGAATTAACGCTAGCGCAACTTCGAAAACTTACGCTACCCCTGTGCGCAACTTCGGATTTTAGTGAATTTGCGGAGCGCTGGCGAAAATACGCCTGGCAAAGTGTGGCGAAGTGCGGCGAAGTTGCGCCTGGCGCAACTTCGCATCTTAGTGAATTTGCCCCAATGGCTGTATAACTTCACTTCCTATTTCTCCTTTGGATTTGGCATAAAAAGAACAGTTCAGTCATGAATAAGTTTCATATACTGTAAATGTATTGCCAGAGGTAAAATATCAGTCCAACACTCAATTCCATAAATTGTTTTATCGCAGAGAACAGACTTTCATCTTTTGAAGCACAAGGCTTGGACTATGACCAGGCTTCGTACGCTGATCTGGTTTTGCAGTCTATCCAAAGGAAAAATAACAAACAAGCAGGTAACCATCTTTGTTTCTACATAACAGTCTTATATTTAGATTTAAGTGGAATCACCCTTGTGCCCTTTAGACTGAATTCCTACTTGATGTCCTAGAAATACCTGAAATATCGGGGAAGAAGTCAACTTCCCACCAGAACACTTTGGGTTTATATCAGAGCAGAACAACATCAATTTTCCAAATGAAATAACTTAATTGCATCTTGAATACATTACTGCACAACTTTTTAATCCTGACACGGCCCTTCATCAAACTTAACAAATTGAAACATGCCCAGGGGAAACGGTCGACATCCATTTATTTTATCAGGGACTTTTTAATTGTCCCTCTAGTTCTGTCTCTCCTTTTAGTTTCATTTTTACAGATCTGCTTGTCAAACTTGTTTCCCAATGTGTCACTTCACTGCACTTTGCTGTAATTCATTGTCAGTATGTTTATGTTTTTTGAATTATTAGAATTCCTACTCAATTTGCATCTTAAAAAACAATGTGGTTTTTGCATAGCTTCCAACTGTCCCATTTTGTGCAGGACAGTCCTGTTTTTCACTACAAAACCCACAGTCCGAGATAGCCGATTTAATGGCCCACTTGCCTCCAACTGCATCACCAGTCTATCAATGATGAGGGGGAAATCAAAGATGATTATTAGTGATGTGTGGGTGACAAAAAGTCAACCAGCATGTGACCCTAAGCTGTTGTGCCACCACCTACACCCGACCCTAACCCGGCGCGCTTCTGAATTTATCAGAACCCGGCAGAGTAAAGTTGCAGGCAGGGAGAGTTGAAGGAGGTGCTCAAACCAAACCAACAATGGTGTGCGGAAGTTGGCCATGGCCATGTGTTTCACTGTGGAACACACAGACATATTTTAAAGAAGCTGCTCAGAGCAGCCTCTTTCTTTCTCCTGACAACTTCTTTGACTACTTGGTGGTCAGACTGGTGGGAAACTGACCAGCAGGTGGCGCTGTTGTAACAAAATTCATTCATATTAACAGTACATGTATCCCTTAATATCTTGGAATACAAACTAAATAAATAATGAGTGTACAATGCAAAATTTCTTAGAAAAGCCCCCTCATCAATTTTACATTCACTTATTTTAAAGGTTTACTTATCCTTTAACGGCCATATTTATCAAGGGTCAGATCGTATGTAACGAAGGAACAGCGCATTAGATCGAATGTGATTCAAAGTTTTTCCCAGAAAGAAACTTCGATTTTTCACAGTTCACCAATTGACTCCAAGTAGGTTCTAGGAGGTTCCCCATAGGCTAAAACAGCAATTCGGCAGGTTTTAGATGGTGAATGGTCAAAGTCGAATTTTTAAAGAGACAGTACATGATAAATTTTGATATTTGAATTTTTACATTTTTTTCAATTCCAAATCGAATTTGGACCATTACCTAGTTGAAGTACACATAAACTAGATCAAAATTAGATTTTTTTTTTTTCATTTGAAAATTCAATTTGTAAATCTGCCCCTAAGTGTAGGGACCACAGAGGGGACGGGGAGTCAGGCTATATATAGTGAATAAAGTACCCCCTCTTGTAAAATATAAGGATATTATAAGTTAACGAGGAGTTTCACGACCATATAAAAACTAGGGATGCACCGAATCCAGGATTCGGTTTGGGATTCGGCCAGGATTCGGCCTTTTTCAGTAGGATTCGGATTCGGCGAATCCTTCTAACCAGCCAACCGAATCCTAATTTGCATATGCAAATTAGGGGTGGGGAGGGAAATTGCGTGACTTTTTGTCAGAAAAAAGAAAGTAAAAAGATTTCCCATTCTCACCCCTAATTGCATATGCCAATAAGGATTCGGTTCAGTATTCGGCCAAATCTGTCGCAAAGGATTCGGGGGTTCGCATCCCTAATAAAAACACGAGGCCAAAGGCCGAGTGTTTTTATACAGGTCATGGAACTCCGAGGTAACTTCTAATATCCTCATATTTTGCAATTGGGGGTACTTTATATATTATAATATACAAATTTTAGTGAGTCATGTGCATGTGACAGAAATGACATCAGAACTCACCGTTTATAACTGATGACATCAGAACTCACTGTTTATAAGGATATAATTTACAGGATATTCATGGCTTTTGTGTATTATATAGTGAATAAAGTACCCCCTCTTGTAAATTATAAGGATATTATAAGTTACCGAGGAGTTTCATGACCATATAAAAGTATGAGGATGAAGGCCAAATGTTTTTGGTAACTCCGAGGTAACTTCTAATATCCTCATAATTTGCAACTGGGGATATTTTATTTATATACAGGTCATGGAACTCCGAGGTAACTTCTAATATCCTCATAATTTGCAACTGGGGATATTTTATTTATTATAATACACAGATTTCAGTGAGTCATGTGACAGAAATGACATCAGAACTCACCGTTTATAACTGATGACATCAGAACTCACCGTTTATAAGGATATAATTTACAAGATATTCATGGCTTTTGTGTATATATATATATATATATATATATATATATATATATATTTATATCCATAATAGACTTCAACTAGAGGAGATCCATTATATTGATATTTGACTGAATGGTGAAAAACCACCCCATCATCATTTCTATATTAAGTAGAGTACCTCATTTGTGCTGAATAAACATTTAGGACATAGTTAGGAACCACTAGGGCTCAACTAAGAGAGAGGGTTGCAAATGTAGCCTGCTGGTTAGGAGCTGTGGTAAAAGAAGGGAAAGTCATTCAACCCAGCCCACTTTTACCTGTAACAAATACGTATCCCTTAAAGGGATTCTGTCATGATTTTTATGGTGATGTTTTTATTTCTATATTACACTATTTACACTGCAAATAATTCACTCTACCATATAAAATGTTATTCCTAAAACAAGAAGTGTATTTTTTTAGTTGTAATAATAGTGTGTTGGGGCCATCTCAGGTTTTCAGTTAAACTATTGTTTCTCCTGGAGGAGTCACAATTGGTCTTAGATTAACAATATACTATTGAGTGCTATTCTTATATAATACACAAAAGCCATGAATATCCTGTAAATTATATCCTTATAAACGGTGAGTAGTGATGTCATCAGTTATAAACGGTGAGTAGTGATGTCATTTCTGTCACATGACTCACTAAAATTTGTGTATTATAATAAATAAAGTACCCCCAGTTGTAAAATATGAGGATATTAGAAGTTACCTCGGAGTTCCATGACCTGTATAAAAACACTTGGCCTTCGGCCTCGTGTTTTTATATGGTCATGAAACTCCTCGGTAACTAATAATATCCTTATATTTTACAAAAGGGGGTACTTTATTCACTATATATACCAGGGAGCCTATCTTGTGTCAGGAAGCTGCTGGTTACCTTTCCATTGCTCTTCTGATGGGCCGCTGGGGGAAGGGAGGGAGATTATATCATTCCAATTTGCAACACAGCAGTAAAGAGTGACTAAAGAGTGACTAAAGTTTATCAGAGCACAAGTCACATGACTGAGGGCAACTGGGAAACTGACAATATGTCTAGCCCCATGTTAGATTTCATAATTAAATATAAAAAAAACTTGTTTCCTCTTCTGGAAAAAAGGATTTCAGGGCAGAATTCTGCTGGAACAGCAATATTAACTGATGCCTTTTGAAAAAAAATATGTTTTCTTGCGACAGAATCCCTTTAAGAGGCATTCAGTGGTAGAAAAGTGATAATAGTGGTGTTTCAGTAGAAAGGGGTTCTGTGGAAATCAAAACTGTATTAGTTAATAGTTAGCATTGCCCAAAACAACACGTTTAGCAAGATGCCTTTATTTAATGTATATACCGTATATATTCGAGTATAAGCCGAGTTTTTCAGCATCCAAAATGTGCTGAAAAGTCCTCGGCTTATACTCGAGTCAATGGGAAGTAGCTGAGATTGCAGTCACTTTAAATAATTCCTATACCAACAGTTCACTTGGGGAGTGACTGCAATATCACACAGCGCCCTCTGTTGGTTATATGAAAGAATAACAGTGACTGCAATATCACACAGCGCCCTCTGTTGGTTATATGAAAGAATAACAGTGCGCCCTCTGTTGGTTATATGAAAGAATAACAGTGACTGCAATATCACACAGCACCCTCTGTTGGTTATATGAAAGAATAAAAGTGCGCCCTCTGTTGGTTATATGAAAGAACAACAGTGACTGCAATATCACACAGCGCCCTCTGTTGGTTATATGAAAGAATAATAGTGCACCCTCTGTGGGTTATATGAAAGAATAACAGTGACTGCAATATCACACAGCGCCATCTGTTGGTTATACGGAAGATTAACAGTGATGGCAATATCACACAGCACCCTCTGCACATGGTAGTGGGACAGTGGGACAATGCACACAGTAATCCGTTTGGCGATTCTCTGTCACCATAAACTTTGCAAAGAAGTCCGGTTGATCACTGGGGGGTCGTTTTGGCGGAATGTGCGCTGCTGGGAGACAGGGCTGTAGTTGTGTCTAGGCTTATACTCGAGTCAATACGTTTTCCCAGTTTTCGTAGGTAAAATTAGGTACCTAGGCTTATACTCGGGTCGGCTTATACTCGAGTATATACGGTAATGTACTGCTTGACCTCTGGCCAACTAGCCATCATTCAACTATCAACTATCCCTCCCCAATACCCACTTTACACAGTATTTTCTCTTCTTTTATCACCTCATCATTACACCTGGCTCTTTTTTGTCCTGTTTCTCCGTTCTCTTTCTTCAGAAAATGAACTTTCAACTACTACATCTCATGTGTCTGCCAATCAAGATATACAAGAAACTTCCTGGAACATAAAGGTGATAAATCGAAACAATGGTAGGAGCCCCACGATAGATGAAATCAAGAAGCCACCTTATACTGACATCAAAGAGAAACCACCTGAGCAGTCAGGTAGAAATCCTTGGGTCTTAATTGTGCCAATGTATTTTCAGATAATTTATACGACATTTTTGATGATGTGCATGGGAACACACACACACTATGGTCAGTTTTATCAGAAACCCTGAGCTGCCTGTATGTTTTTGGTGTATGGAAGGGAACTGGAGTACACAGAGGAAACCCAAGCAGACATGGGGAGAACCCTTGAAAACCAGAATCGAACTCAGGGCCCCAGACCTGCAAGGCAAAAGTGCTACCCAGTCAACCCCCTGTGTGGCCCATAATATTTACATGTCCATTAAATATCCATATATTTCCTATCCACCATTAAGCAGTTATTCCTATCTCTAAACACAATCAGTCATGTAATATATTAACTTCTGTTGTGTTGGTTGCAGTCACTTTTAATCATTCCTATACCAACAGTTCACTTGGGGAGTGACTGCAATATCACACAGCGTCCTCTGTTGGTTATATGAAAGAATAACAGTGCGCCCTCTGTTGGTTATATGAAAGAGTAACAGTGACTGCAATATCACACAGCACCCTCTGTTGGTTATATGAAAGAATAAAAGTACGCCCTCTGTTGGTTATATGAAAGAACAACAGTGACTGCAATATCACACAGCGCCATCTGTTGGTTATATGAAAGAATAATAGTGCACCCTCTGTGGGTTATATGAAAGAATAACAGTGACTGCAATATCACACAGCGCCATCTGTTGGTTATACGGAAGATTAACAGTGATGGCAATATCACACAGCACCCTCTGCACATGGTAGTGGGACAGTGGGACAATGCACACAGTAATCCGTTTGGCGATTCTCTGTCACCATAAACTTTGCAAAGAAGTCCGGTTGATCACTGGGGGGTCGTTTTGGCGGAATGTGCGCTGCTGGGAGACAGGGCTGTAGTTGTGTCTAGGCTTATACTCGAGTCAATACGTTTTCCCAGTTTTCATAGGTAAAATTAGGTACCTAGGCTTATACTCGGGTCGGCTTATACTCGAGTATATACGGTAATGTACTGCTTGACCTCTGGCCAACTAGCCATCATTCAACTATCAACTATCCCTCCCCAATAGCCATTAAGGACCCACTTTACACAGTATTTTCTCTTCTTTTATCACCTTATCATTACACCTAGCTCTTTTTTGTCCTGTTTCTCCGTTCTCTTTCTTCAGAAAATGAACTTTCAACTACTACATCTCATGTGTCTGCCAATCAAGATATACAAGAAACTTCCTGGAACATAAAGGTGATAAATCGAAACAATGGTAGGAGCCCCACGATAGATGAAATCAAGAAGCCACCTTATACTGACATCAAAGAGAAACCACCTGAGCAGTCAGGTAGAAATCCTTGGGTCTTAATTGTGCCAATGTATTTTCAGATAATTGATATGACATTTTTGATGATGTGCATGGGAACACACACACACTATGGTCAGTTTTATCAGAAACCCTGAGCTGCCTGTATGTTTTTGGTGTATGGAAGGGAACTGGAGTACACAGAGGAAACCCAAGCAGACATGGGGAGAACCCTTGGAAACCAGAATCGAACTCAGGGCCCCAGACCTGCAAGGCAAAAGTGCTACCCAGTCAACCCCCTGTGTGGCCCATAATATTTACATGTCCATTAAATATCCATATATTTCCTATCCACCATTAAGCAGTTATTCCTATCTCTAAACTCAATCAGTCATGTAATATATTAACTTCTGTTGTGTTGGTAACAACTACTATTATCATTCATGTAAGTCCCATTTTCTCAACCCAAGGACTGTGCTTTGTAGAGATGGGGTATATATATATACATATATATATACATACATTTGTAGTCTTAATCTGTGTAATATGTTGAGTATTACGTTGAATCCATGTTTTGTGTTGCAGATAAAAATACAGTGTTTAAAGAAATATTGGGAATGGACAAGAACAAAAGTTCTACACTGAGTCTTAAAGATGTTCTAAGTCTTGGACAGGAGAGTGAAGAGACAATTCTGTGCCAGAATGTTCAAGATGTACCATCTTTTCTAAAGAAGCTCATGTCCTTTAGCACAAATGCAAGGATAACAACCCTACATGACAATAATTGCTCAGACACAGATTGTGAAGATTTAGATATTTCTTTAGCTTCTGAAAATTACACTAAACTGGATTCAACCCATGCTTTGGATGTTCTCTGTGCTCTCCTGCATTGTTCAGACCCTTGTCTACAGCAGGAAATTCTACTGAAAATGTCCATGTGCCAATATGCTGTCCCTCTGCTGCTCCCTCCTGGTGATGGCACAGACTGTACCTTCATGCTGTGGGCAATGAGAGACATTGTGAAGAGGTGGAGACCTCAATCATCACAGGACAATAAAGGGTTTAAGGAGGATAACCTGGTGAACATATCAATGCCAGTTTTCTCTTTTGTGAGACTAGGGAAATGCAGAACGTCAAAGTCTCGCATTCTCAATCTTATTCTCAGCCCGGCTCAACAGGTGCAAGACTTTTTCCTGCACAGAGAAATGGAAACTGGGAATGTTTCACGTAAAATCTCAGACGGATTGGTGGAAATATGTTGGTATTTTCCTGGCAGCAACTTAAAATCAGACACGATCAAACAACCCTTTGCGGTAACAAATATGAGAGGAGATTTGGGGTCTGGTGAGAAGCAGTTCAGATTTTTAAGCCACATATCATCAGCGATGTTCATATTCACAGAGAGTGTTAGGGAGAGAGAGTGTGAACTTTTTGCAAAATCCAATGACTTGGATAATACTTATATTATTATAGATCCTTCTTCACAAACCTCTGGTGACATAATAAAGAAGTACAAGGAACTGCTACAAACAGAACTGAAAGTAGATGCAAGGAAAATATGGATAAGAAAAAGATCATCCAATGATGCCACACTGGTAAGAGCTTTAAAGAATACGATTGCAGATCATATCAACAAAAACAGTGATAACATGAGTCTACAGCAAATATCACAAAGATTTAATATTCATGTTGATGAAAGTTGCAAAGAGCTTCAAGCAGCAAAGAAACGTGCTGATCAGATTGGCACCAATATAAAGGACATTGTTGAATATAAGAAAAAAACAATGAAACTGCAAGGGGAACTCTGGAAAGAACTGTCCAAAACAGAGAAAGAAATGTGTAGAATGAGAGACCAAGGCAGTGAGAATGCAGAAGATTACATAGACAAACTAAGGCAACAATGCTCTTCACTCCGCAAGAGGCAAAATGCTCATCCTTTCCCTGAAGCCATGGAACAGTTCAGAAAAGCAGTCACTGAGTTAACTCAGGTTGAAAGACAGTGTTTTTTGAAGTTTACAAAATTCAGTCTTGACTCAGTTGCTAGAGAAAATCTCTGTAAACTGCAGGCGGAGTACAAGGAGACATTTGACAACTATGGAGCTGATGTGGAGAAATTAAAGCAAATAGATCAGAGAATATCAGACAGCTCCTTAGGCATTGAACACTTTTTGAGAGAACTGGGACAGTTTTATGAAGCTAAATATGTTGTGGAGAATGGCAGTAACATGGAAGAAAAATTTAGCAAACTCCCAGGAATCGCTGCTGATCTTCTGCTGGATGGTTTCCCATTGGAGCTGATAGATGGAGATGCCTCCAACATCCCCCTGCAGTGGGTTTCTGATGTTCTGAGTGAGCTGGACACCAAAACAGGAGGGAAATGCAGAATGAGAGTAATCACAGTGCTGGGAGTGCAGAGCACAGGGAAATCCACCCTCCTGAACACCATGTTTGGCTTGCAGTTCCCTGTGGCCAGTGGACGATGCACTCGGGGAGCCTTCATGACACTGATTAACGTGCAAATAAACTTCCAAATGGAATTAGGCTGTGAATTTATCGTAGTGATTGACACAGAAGGTTTAAAGTCTCCTGAACTGGCTTCTCTGGAGGACAGCTATGAACATGACAATGAGATGGCAACTCTAGTGGTTGGGTTGAGCGATATCACAATAATCAACATGGCCATGGAGAATACAGCAGAAATGAAAGATATTCTGCAGTTAGTGATACATGCTTTCCTTCGGATGAAACAAATAGGCAAGAAGCACAACTGCCAGTTTGTCCACCAAAATGTCAGTGATGTTTCTGCTCATGAGAAGAACCTGAGGGACAGACAGAAGCTCTTGCAGCAGTTGGATAAAATGACAGAAGTTGCAGCAAGAATGGAGAAAAAAAGTCACATGACAATGTTCTCAGATATTATTGATTATAACCTTGAAGAACATACTTGGTATATCCCCGGCTTGTGGTATGGTGTCCCACCCATGGCTTCAGTTAATGCTGGTTACAGTGATGGTGTGAATGAACTGAAGAAATATTTGATTTCATATATAAAAAAGATGAATGTGAAGGCTCAGACTATCCCAGAATTTACTGAGTGGATAAAAAGCCTGTGGAATGCTGTGAAACATGAGAAATTTATCTTTAGCTTCAGGAATAGCTTAGTTTCCGAAGCTTATAACCAACTGTGTGTGCATTATACAGGCTGGGAATGGAGCTTCCAGAAATCAACTTATACCTGGTTTAATGAGACGGAAACTTTTATCAGGAATTTACCAGCAGACAAACTGGATTCAGAAAGGAGAAACATTATTATGCAAGAAATGAAACAGATATTGGGAATAGAAGAGAGAACCATGTCACAGTCACTAGAGGAATATTTTATCAGTGGTTGTGACAATGTTCATCTCTTGGAACCATTTAGATCTGATTTCTTCCGCAGTGTGAAATATCTCAGGGAGACACAGGAATCTTCTTTAGCTAAAAAGTGTGAAGATGCAATACGCCTACAAAAGGACAGGTGCAAAGTTCAACAAATACAGGAAAAATTCCTCCAGGTTATAGAACACAATGTAAAAGCTATTATTGAGAATAGAAGGAATAATTGGTATGAATTGGATGATAATATGTTGAAGATGGCATTTGAAAACATTTGGGAGAATACACTACAGGACTTGCATATGCAAACAGTAAGGAAGAAGAACATAAGCCAAGAAATTCTGTATTATCTGCAAAGTGTATATGGCTCAGCCAATACAATAAGCTTATATTCAGAGGACCACTGTTTGAAAGCTGATTATAATGACCCTATAATAAACAAATGCCACAATTATATTACAGAAATAATTAACACTAAAGAGAACTATGATGTGACATACTGCCATGATCTCCTCAAAATGATAATGGTAGAACATAACGAGAAATCTGTACATACTGATTGTTTACCTCCATTGGACCTGGTGGTTTTTATTTTTAAAGAAGCTGCCAAAAAATTCCAGATCCTGCACAATCAGTATATTGAATATAATGACCCTACTTGTTCCCTAGAAAACCTCAAACACCATTACTTTTCCTTGTTTGAGAGCGTGTACAAACAAATGGATGAGTGTGAGAAAAGAGCTAAATATTTCTGTGAGGTTTGCCTGAAGCCGGCCATCAACCAACACATTCAGAACAATATAGGGAAGGAGCTGTTGGATCATTTTCTACAAAAAGCAGAATTCAGGAGTCGAAAATCTTTTCACTTCTGTGTCCTTGTCCAGCTTCTGAAAGAGAACTCTTTTGAGAAATACAACAAATACATTAATAATTATGAGAGTTTCACCCAACAATGGATTTTAGATTGCGTAAAGCAGCAATACCAGAAGTTGAAGAACAGCAGTGATTTTTATATTAGAGTCATTGATTCCATTATGCAGAAAGTCAAACATGCTTGTTCTAAATCAGCAGGGCAAGCGTGGACTATTTCAGATTTTTTAGAAGCTTTTTGCAGACAGTTGAATAAAGAACTGGTCATCTCACAAAATAATTTGAAATTGATCGTTTTTGAAAACGAAGTTAATGTTTCTGACTTTTTAAATTATGTTGAGATCTTTTTAGGAGATACTGGAAATCAAGTTAAAGCAGAAATGAGAGAATGTGATGTTGAGTCCTTGCTCTCCAACATTACCCTGAAGCCTCAGGATGAATTGTATAAGAAGGTCATTGGATGTGGGAAGCAGTGTCCTTTCTGCAAAGTGCCATGTGAGGCTGGAACTGATGACCATCCAGAGCACTTTGCTTCTATCCACCGACCAATGGGTCTTGCACAGTCAAGTAAAGATGGTTCAAACGTTCTAGATCATTCTATCTGTTCCACCGCCATTGTCTCTAATAGAAGTTTCAATTCCGAAGACACAAGATGGAACCCTCATCCTTATAAAGATTACCGTAACTATTACCCAAACTGGAATATCCACCCTGAGGATGGCAATAAAGGAACAGATTACTGGAAATTTGTCTTGAAACAGTATAACAATAAGTTTGCACGTGTGCATGGGACACAACCAGCTGTACTCCCAGAAGACTGGCAGAGCATATCTCAAGAGCAAGCTCTACAAAGTATAAAGAAGTCTTTTAATATCAAATAACTTAATTAATTTCATGGTATCATTTTGACCATGTTCACTCTCTACCTTTATAGCCAATGTTATGTCATATAAAATTTTCCAGACCCCTGTCATTGGTTTGGGAGCTGATCATTAAACAGAGACATATCTTGAACAACATACATAGTGGAAAACCTATAAGTTGAGAAATGTTGTCTTGCCAATAACAAAAATCACCATTTAGCCACAACACTATAGTCTGTAAAGGAGATTGTCTGAGCAATCATGGCTGATATAAACAAAAATCTATGCACAATAGACACATTTTTTTTTAAAGTTTCCTGGCATTTATATAGCCGTTACACATTTCTGCAGCACTTTGCAGAGATTATACATCATTCCACTCTGTATCTGTCCCGGTGGAGCTAACAATCTAAAGATACCCTATTCATTGACAGGAGGGGCAGTTCTAAATCAATTCTAAAGTAAATATTTCTTCTTTCAGACAAATGGAGACATTCTTAAATTTAAAAATTGCATATTTTTGAATGATTTGGGCATTGTGTAATTCAACATCTTATTTACATAACAAAACATGAATGTGTTATTTAATCTCTACTACAGATGTGCACATATCACTTTATTAAGCCTCTTTATGGGGCAAAAATACACACATCCCCCATGCACAGAATCAAGAACCTGACTTTTTTAATCATTAGGGCTTCCAGGTTTTACTTAGAATTTAGGATTATACATCTGCTTTAGCTTTTTTATTGCTGTGTAAATTGAATGCAGGTTGTTTTGGAGTTACTGTATAATGATAGAATGATATAACACTCGTCATCACCATGATCACGGCCTACACAATTCAACTGCATAAAGAATTCCCTGTCTAAGCAGGAAGTGTCTTTTGTTGCTGCAGGTCAAATAAGAGAAGACACAACACAATTAGATGGTGTACAATAACAAATGTAATAAGTCTGTAGTAGGTAGGGTTGCCATCTTTTTCAGACTCTAGGGGGCAAATTCACTAAGCGCCGAACGCTAGCGTTACTTCGCTAGCGTTTGGCATTTTCGTTACTGCGCAAATTCACTAACGAACGATGGGGTAGTTTCGCTAGTGTTACTTCGCACCCTTACGCCTGGCGAAGTTTCGCTAGCAACGTAACTACGCAAATTCACTAACGCGCGCAGTGTACTGAACGCTACCTTTTACGCTAGACTTCCTTTGCCACCTCAGACCAGGCGAAGCGCAATAGAGTAGATAGGGATTGCTTCAAAAAAAGTCAAAATTTTTTCTAAGTCCCAAAAAACGCTGGCGTGTTTTCTACATGATGGGTGATAGGCTGAAAAAGATCGAAAATTTTTTTGGGGCTCCCCTCTACATCTCCTGACTCATGGCAGCATACCTAGACAGTGGGCACATGTGTAGGGCAAAATAAAATTTTTATTTGATGTTTTGAAGCTTTTCTAGCCATTTGTAGTGCTGATACGTATTCCTCCATTGAAATTTGAATTTGGCGCCGTATGCAAATTAGCCTTCGCTAGCGTAACTTCGCTTTACTTAGCGAATCAACACTAGCGCAACTTCGCAACCTTACGCTTCCCCTGAGCGCAACTTTGGATTTTAGTGAATTTGCAAAGCGCTGGCGAAACTACGCCTGGCGAAGTGCGGCAAAGTGCCGTGAAGTTACGCCTGGTGCAACTACGAATCTTAGTGAATTTGCCCCTAGGTCTGGGCAAATGGTGGGGTGACATCACAGAGAGCAGGGCAATTTTATCACAGGGGCAGCGTAATTGCATCACATGGGCGGGGCTATAAAGTGGCAATCAGTGATTGGCAATCGCCATATGAAAATACTGCCCAGTTTTTCAAATAACGAAAAGCAGTTTTGACCCAAGCAGCCTTTCCAAAAACAAGCTGTCCAGGTCAAAACCAGTAGTAAGGTTACCACCTTTTCCTGCAGCACAGACTGGGCAGGGGGTGGGCCAATGATGTAGTGGTGCAGGACATGGGGTGGGTTGATGATGTGGAGATTGGGGATTGGTTGTTTGCACATCAATCTAGGAGAATCCTGCCAAGTTTTCCTAATTTGGAAAACCAGGCAGGCAGTTTTACCCTGGGCAGCCCTTCCTAAAACCAGGCTGTCTGGGTCAAAAAAGGACAGATGGCAACCCTAGTCTGTAGCCTTGGCATGTGCTTATAGTGGGATGGACATTAGGGCAACAGAAGGGCAGTGTTAAAATGAAGTTCTCTATCTGTAGGCCAATCAAATTTCCTGGGGCTACATTTGCATTCATGCCTTATTTTTACCTAGAACACTAGAATTCATGGAGCCTTTGCTAACTGATTTCACTAAGGGTCTTCATACCCTTGGGGCCTTTCTTTACTAAGTCCCAGGCTCCCCAGCACTATCCACTCCCTACAGAAGTGGAAGCCAAAACAGGAAGATCCACCCAGCACTATACTGAAGTGTGACAGGAAGTGGTCTCTGTGCCAATGATATAAATAATGCAAATAAGCAAAACTGGATACATTCCCAGCCACTAGGGAATAAGGAAGTGTAGGTATTTAAAGCCATAGGGTAGCATTAACCCAATGGGTCCCTACATTCAGTAAATATATAAATGCCTATATACAGTCCATCAGAGTACAATTCCACCACTCTCTATATATTATTATGTACTGATTGTGTCTAAATATTCTTTAATTCAATCTTTATATCTGATTAAATGTGCTTAAATGAGTAAGTGATCCTGTGGCTGTGCATATTTTTAGATACAATAATGGCTGCTTTTATGACATCTGGAGTTACCTGAAAGCCAGATCGGAAGGATGAGTCAGTTCTGACTGGCCTTGATGGTAAAACAGCAGCTAAGGCTGGGGTTCAGTATTTTTAAAGTTGTCTATGAATCAGAGCTGAATCATTGATTCTGCCTTGGTTTGGAGCTACCCCCAGGCTCTATACTGTTTATCCTTGAGCAGGAAGCCTGTTGATTTTTGGCACCACGATTTGTTGTGTAATTGAGTTGACCAGGGGCAAAATGATATCAAAATGCTAATTCAGCCCCAACATTAACTGGGGTTTCACCAGCTTGGCCAGTGAAATACATAGAACACATTAAATATTAAAGGGGAACTATCGAAAAAATGAAAATTTGATAAAAACTTTATCATACTGAAATAAGTGAGCTCTAATACATCTTCTAGGCAAAAGGAGCTCCCCTATAAGATATATTGGATCATCCATCTGACACCCAACTCCTGAATGAAGACAGAATGAGGAGAAACAGAGAGAGGGCTAGTGAAGATTACTGTCAGAAACCCCTCTAAAAGTCGGAATCGATTTAAAATGGTCCAATATGATCTATGTGGGTCTCACTGACTTCTATAAGACTTTCATGGTTTTTACTTGCCAACGTTTTTCATTTTAACATTTAATAAAACTCACATTTTTAGAGATTTGGAAAAATAAAAAACAAAATTTTTCAGAGAAAAAGTTCAATTTCTTAAAAATAGAGATTTGAATTTTAGTAAATAGGCCCTTAGTGTCTAGTGTGAAATTCCCACTAGTCTTGTAGACAGTACAGACTGACTTGGAAGAGACAGAATGTGCGGCCTACTGTCAATTATTACCATGAGTTTACTAAAAACAATATTACGAAGACACTGAAAATGTTTATTGAAATGCAAAACATGAAAACAGCTTATAACATAATATACCAATAATCATGTAGCCAATGATTGTACTTGGGTTACATGTAATTGTGTCTTGGGCAGCTAAGAAGGCTGGAAAATTAAATATCAGAATGTGTAATATTCTATAAATTACAGAAAATCCTGCTTCACTTGTAGGGGACTGATGAATAAATTCTCCATATATATTGCAATCAACTAAAGCTTGGCCACTAAAGGGCTCCTTAGATACAGGAGCTTGGCTCCTCTTCGTGGGTCAAAGCATGACCAATAGTTATTCCTGGTTTAGCCACTAGGTGTGTATTAATATAGCATTTTGCCAGCCCCTTTACCTGAGAAGGCAAGAAATGTTCAGTAGAACCTAGACAAGGTCAGGTCTAGCAAGTAATTGACTACTCACTTTAATAGATTACTCTAAGTGTGATAGACAGTCAGGGCTATTTATCCAAGCAGCACATGCTCCCCAGAGGATTGAAATGGGAATAAGGTCCCAGGTACTAATTGCCCAATGGTAGGGACTACTGGGCAAATTTATATAAGGTCGAGATGTGTTTTCCCAAAAATTGAGAGAATAGAGTTCGAGGGTAGTTTCAATAAAAACTCGAATTTTTTTTTTAAAAAAAACAAGATATTCTGAGATTTATCATGCTTCTGAAGCTTGAGTCCATATATTCTCCAGCTAAAACCAATGGCGGAGGTCCTGTGAACCATCTGAAGGTGTTTTTAGCCTTCATAATTTTTGGGTTTTTGTTGGTAATTTACACTCGAAAACTTGATCGATTCGAGGTATTCTATCTTATTTCACAGAAAACTCAATCCGTTTTGAGTATTCGAGTCCCCCTCCCCCCCCAATTGCATTCATTCGAGTTTATTTACATTCGTTTTTTATAAATAAGCAAAAATTGAGTTGAGATTTCATTTGAGGTAGAAAAAGTCTCACATACCTCACAAACTTGACCTTTGATAAATCTGCCCCTAAATATCAGAGTTAGGGTCCATGTAGGTTAAATCCTACTGATGCCTGCCTATATTAATTTGTTGGGATTAAGGCACAAGGAGAGAAGCACTGGCCTGAAGAAAGGCTGAGAAGCCTGAAATTTAGTTGGTGCACATGACACTAAAGATCAGATTTAGATTGGCCAGTTTCACAAATTTTTGAATTTATTCAAAATTTTTGAATTTATTCGCCAGGCGCGAATTCGCGGCAAATTTGCACGATTCGCCAGCAGCGAATAAATTTTTCGCTGCGCAGAAAAAAACGGACGCCGACGTCAAAAACGCCCACCGGCGTCAAAAAAGCCCGCTGGTGTCAAAAACTAGACGCCGGCGCCGTTTCGCAAATTTTTCGCCGGCGCAAATTCGCCCATCACTATTCACAAATATTGCTATTATACAGGATGAAGAAGCACCAGAACTGTGCAGCAATTGGCTATAATATTGTTATGGGTAAGGACAATGCTACCTTATGCCCACTAATGCTGAGCTCTGTACCTGGTACAGAACACAGCCATAAACTGATGCTTCTTTGGCCCTCAATGCTCTTGCACTTGCACCTGGGGTCTCTAAAAATGACTCCCCTTAAGTTTTAGTAAAAAACACAAGATTTTATGGTCCTGCAATAGTCAGACAAGACTTGTGTCTGCAGGGCAAGCCCTTGCAAGTGTTTTACTGCGGTGGTGCAACGTTTCGGGGCTCCGCCCCTTTGTCAAGCAATGGAGCCCCGAAACGTTGCACCGCCTCAGTAAAACTCTTGAAGGGGCTTGCCCTGAAGACACAAGTCTTGTGTGCTAGTGTGGTTATTTTCTATGCAGTTCACTGGGAGGTTGCCGTATCCTCCAATCACTGTGCACCGAGCAAACCCTAATATTTACACAACGGGTGTGCGAGTGTACTCTTCAATTGAAGCCTGCAATAGTCAGCCCAACGTGTCCATCACTACTGATGTTCATCATGTGATATCTAAAAAGGATTATGAACTGAACTGTAGGGTACAATTAAGACCATAGAAGGCTACAGTGGCTATTGAAGATAAGTGAATTTTTAACAGTTCTCTAATATCAAAAAATTATATTATGATGACTTAAAGGCCTGTTCTTTAGCCCAGTGAACATAAAAGACATACCTGCTATTAGTGTATTTGAAAGCAGATAAAATGTTCTGAACATTACTGTGAAGAGCAAGAATTTTAAAGGCAAGAAAAACGGTAAAGGTAAATAAATAATGAGGAAAATATTTATTTGTCATTATGATAAGATTTTCTGATAGGTTGTTTATTGTAATATAAAATATGTGTTCGTTTTCATTTACAACATACAGATCCCCTTTAAGGCAGGAAGTTGCTATCCAGCAAGAGAAAAGCAGAAAATATTGGACATATAATAAAACAAGGGAACGATGTCATGAAAATTGCAACAAAGACTGATTTACTAACTGTAGAATTCAAATAATTTTCTTGAACTTGATTGAGAAAAGATACCTCAAATATAAAAATAAAAACACATCTTCCAATGTGTTGGCTGTTGAAGGTTTAATTTGCATTTCCGTTATGATATTAATGGATAAATATAGAAAATTCAAATTGCGGAAAAGGTCATGATCTTTACTTTTGATCGATTTTCCCATATTAACCTATTAAAATATAATTACAAGGTTGCATTTACTGGTTTTAAAGCATATATATAACTTGTTGGTATGGGTTACAAGACTTGATAAAATCTTTGTATTACATTGCTTAACAAATGTATAAGAGCAAAGCTATTTGTAGAAGATACCATTCAATTTAGGTGCAAAATTTGAAAAAAGACAACTTTACTATGTTTTATGTATTACTACATGAAAAATGCTTCTTCAAGGCTCCTCAAAGCTTCCTCTGCAGTCACATCCTTCCAGTCTTCAGGCAATTGAGCGGTGTCTGTCAAATAAGCATCTGCAAACTGCCTATTGAACTCTTTGAAGATGTATTTCCAGTAATCAGATGACTCCCCGATTTGTGTAGGCTGAATGATCCAGTCTTGGTAGATGGTTTGGTATTCTTTGTAGGGATGAGGCTTCCCATTTGTTTCTGGACTTACAAAATACAGTTCAGTATCAACATCAGTAGAACATATGGATGTGGTAAGAGAATCAGTTTTTTTCCAAGTGCACTGAGCCAAACCCTTGGGTCTATGAGCAGATGCAAAGTGCTTTTTATGGTCACTACCTGAGGCCTCACAGGGAACTTTACAGAATGGACATTGTTTTATACAGCCACAGACGGACTTGAACACTGCGTTCATGGGGTTGATTGATAACTTGCAAAGCACTGATTCAGTACTGGATGATTTCATTTCTGATGCTAATTCTTTTTCTGTCTCAGTGAGATACAACTGAATGCCATCTGAAAAACTCTGGATATCGTCTTCAATCTGAAAAATGACAACAAGAATATTATTCTGTGAAATGACCAGATCATTTCTAAGCTTCTTGCACAATTCTTGTAAAAGGTCAGAAGGGGTGAGAAGTCCTACTGATCTGAGTTCTTGGAGAACCTTCCTGACTTTCTTGCAGATTCCTGATAGAATGTTTATTTGCAAAGTTTCAAGTTGTTTGGACGTTTTGTATTTTCTCAGTATTTCTTTTGCAATCCAAGATTTCACAAACTTCTCATACCTGTTAATATAGTCTATATACTGGTGAAGGTCTTTCTCTTCTAGAAGATTCTTGAGCAGAGCAAACTGGAAATGGCGACTACTAGAGAACTCTTTGAAATTTCCACTGTGAAAAATATCGTCGATGATTGCTTTCCCAAGGTGTCTGTTGATGTGCTCCATTAAAGCTGGCTTCAGACACAGCTCACAGAAACTTTTAGCTCTACATTGAAGATCATTTTTCTCTAGGTGGAAAAGACTTTCAAGGCTTGACAAGTAGTAGGGTTTCAGTTTTTGAAGATACAGTTTTGGATCATTTTCTTGCACAAACTTGTCATGCATCGCTTGAAGTTTCAGGGCTGCACTTCCCAAAATATTCAGTTTAATGTCCAACTCAAAGATATGTGTTGTGGGTAAATTCAGAACATCTTTCTCTCTCAGTGTCTTATTGATCATGTTAAGCAATTCATGGCAATATATGCTGTCGTAGCCATTGTTTTTGTTGATTTGTTCTGTAACATAATCATTGCATCTTCTCACAAGAGATCTAGAAAGCTCATCTATTTTATTATGGGATGCACTGGTAAAATATTCTTTAATAACGACCAATGGATTCCAGTTTCCAGCTATGTGATTCTTCTCTATCTGGAAAGATTGTTTTCCATACTCAGATATTATTTTTACTGTAAGTAACTTCTCCTTTATGACAGCTCCCTTATTATCCATGTCCTTAATAAGACGTCCTAGCATCTCTTGCCCTATGTTGAGTTTCTTTATTTGACACATTGGCAATTCTGAGATGGCTTTTGTCCACATGGTTTCAAACATGCCTTTTGCTTTCTTCTTTCCAATATTTTTGTTCTGTCTGCACTTTGTTAAAAGACTGCTGACTTTTTCTTCGATTAACTTTTGGTATTTGCTCTGGACTCCTTGGAACTGATCATTAGATTTTTTCCGTCTAATAATCTCTTCGATTTTATTAGACGCTGAATTGTCAAGCTCCTGCCTGAGACATTTCACACTTCCTAAAAATTCTTCTCGGTAACGTTCAATCAGATGGACATTTCCAGTTGAACTTTTGTAATAATCTTCTATTGATTTCAGCATTTTTATTTCTTCACTTTTTAAAATTTCAGATACTTCATTCTTTAACCTCACATTAATGTCTGGTTGTATTTTATCAGCTGTCTGATTCTTAGTTGTGGTTTCTGCATTCATGATCCAGGTATGAAGTTGCTTGCGGAAGTTCCATTCCCACTCTGAGTATTTTACAGCAAGCTTATCATATGCTTCTGCCACTAGGCTATTTTTGAAGGCAAAGATGAATTTTTCATGCTTTACTGCACTCCACAAGCTTTTAATCCATATTATAAGATCATTAATAGTCTGAGGATTCTGAATTCCTTTATGTTGTTTTATCAAGTTGAACAAATGTTTTTTTAATGAATAAACATTTTCGCTGTATCCTGTGTTTATAGAAGCCATGGGAGGAACACCATACCAGAGCCCAGGAATGTACCAGTTATCTTTCTCATGATTATAAGACATTATATCACTGAATGAGGTGATACCACTCTTTTTCTCCATTTTTGCTGCCACTTTTGTCATTTCATTCAGCTGCTCCAGCAGTTTCACTCTATCTCTCATGTTCTTTTCAGGAGCAGACACATCACTGCAGTTGTGATGAACAAACTGACAAATTGGTTTCTTCCCAATTTCTTTCATTCGGAGGAAGGCATGAGCAACAATTTGCAAAATATCTCTCATCTCTACTATATTTTCCATAGCCATGTTGATTACTGTGATATCACTGAGCCCAACCACTAGAGTTGCAAGCTCATTGTCATGTTCATAGCTGTCCTCCAAAGGTCCAAGTTCTGGAGCCTTCAGACCTTCAGTATCAATCACTAGAATAAACTCACAGCCCAATTCCGCTCTGAAGTTTTCTTTCACTTTAATCACGGTCATGAAGGCTCCTCTTGTGCAGCGTCCACTGGCCACAGGAAACTGCAACCCAAACATAGTATTCAGGAGGGTGGACTTCCCTGTGCTCTGTACTCCCAGCACAGAGATTACTCTCAGTTTCCATCCCTTTCCTGTCATGGTGTCCAGTTCAGACAAAACGTCTGTCACCCACTGCATGGGGACATTGGAGGCATCTCCATCTATCAGCTCTAATGGGAAACCACCCAGTAGGAGCTTAGCAGCTATTTCAGGCAGTCTACTAAACTTCCTCTGGTTTATATTAATCAGCTTGTCTCTGATGAGTGAACATTCTGACTCATAAAACTGCCCCAGCTCACGTAGGAAGTGTTCAACTCCCAAGGAACTGTCAGATATCATATGATCTATCTGCTTTAGCTCTGTATGATTACTTATTCCTGTACTGTAAATTTGACTGTATTTTGTTGATAAGGTTGACAAAATATCTCTAGATGTCGAATCAAGACTAAATTTCATGAATTTTAAAAAATGAATCTTCTCAGTGTCAGTTAATTGAGTCATTGCAGTTATAAACTTATTCATGCCATCAGGCATGACCTGTTTGTGCTGTTCCTGATGGAGCAGTGAACGCTTCTTTTTCAGATGGCACCTATATTCTTCAGCATTTTGAAGCCCTTGTTTTTTCATTCTACAAAATTCTTTCTCTAACTGGGACAGTTCTTTCCACAGCTGTCCTTGTAGCTTCATATTCCTTCTTTTATATCCAGCCACATCACCAATTTCGTTAGTAATTTCCATGACCCATTTCTTTGCTTTCTGAAATTCTTCAGAGTTCTCATCGACCCTGATTCCAAGCTTAATCGCTTCTTCTGATATGTCTTCAAGTTTTACTCTCCTACAGGAATTCTTCATAAGGTTACTCATAATGTTTTGCAACCTTTTGACAAGTTGTGTCTCGTTAATTTTTTCCTTGTTTATTATATGTGCTGGTGTAATATTCAGCTCATGAATCAGACTTTTGAGAAAACCCAAGGACTTCTTATGTTTATCTTTCTCACTACTTGGATGAATAATGAAACAGACAGGAGTCCTACATTTTTTGCAGCTGGAGAATAGTCTATAATCATTGTCAGAAATAGTCTCAGCAAATATAAACACTGCAGATGAGACTTGCATTAGGAACTGGAACTGAGTCCAGTTAGAGTCCAAGTTACCACGAAGATTTGTAACTGCAACTGGTTCGGGAAAAATATCAGAAGTTTCTTTACCTGCAGGAAAATACCATGATATTTCCACTAACCCACTGGAGATCTTCTTTTGAATGTCTCCACCATCCATGTTGTCATGTAAAAAGAAGCTATGACCTTGCTGAGGTGGGCTAAGCACTTGATTGAGGGTTTTAGATTTGGACATTTTGTTTTGGCCCAGTCTCACAAAAGAAAATATAGGCATGGATATGTTCACTACACTGTCCTCTTTAAACCCTTTGGTCTCTGCTAATGAATGAGGTCTCCATCTTTTTACTATATCTCTCATTGCCCAGAGCATGAAGGTGTAGCCTAGTCCATCGCCTGCAGGGAGCAATAGTGGGATGGCAAACTGGCACATGCACATTTTTAATGCAATCTCCTGTTGTAAAACCGAATTCGATTTGTGTAGGACAGCACATAAGACATCAAGGGGATGCATAGAGTCTGTAGGATTCTCATCAACCTCAAACTCTTCAAAGATATCCTGATTTGGATTATCTTTACTACTGTTCAAACACGCAGTGTTTCTTGCTTCTTTGTTTAGGGCCACAAGCCTTCTCAGGAAGGTCCACAGAAGATCTTCACCAGTGGCAGAATGTACCTCATCAATACTCTGTGGCCCAATTTCCAAGATATTTTGAAGGCTGAACATTGAGGTGCTATATTCATTCGCACTGAGATGTGCCATCTTTACGCTCCACAAACCTCCGCTTTCTAGGAGAACACATGAAAATTAATTAAATCATTAAAGGGCACTATGCCATCTGTAAATAAAGTGCCATCTGTATTATCAAGGATTAAACCAAGATTGTCTATCACTGTTCAATTACATATTTCTCAAGCTATGCAGGGTTTGCAGCCCACTTAATTCAAAAGGATCCTCCATTGAGGATCTTGTCTGCTCCGTGTACACCAACCTCCCTGTTTTTGCTACTGGAGGCATTAAAACATGTCTCCTCTACAGCTTATTTCAGTTAGTATTTGGTGCTAGAAAATATATTTTTTTAATTGCCTTCATGACCAATCTCATGTACAAATAAAAGGGAGGTGAATATGCACCAAGTAGGCAGGATCCTCAGTAAAGTAGGCAATTGCCACTTTCCCTGGAGATCTGGAGAAAAGCTATAATATAATGGCTACTTTAATAAATCATAACTGATGTTGCTAGACTAAGGCTTACTTAGAATGGCATGCAAGTACTGCCATCAGTCAAATGTTTTTGAGTGAAAATAGAAATCACTGGAGGAAGAATTTGGCGTGGGGTTTAGTGCATGAAATCCAGGTGGACTTAAGGTGCAAGCAAGGGCATGAAAGACATATGTGGTTATTGTTTGGGACCAGGGTTAGGTTAAGATGCAGCTGTATATTCTATGGTCTAGTGGCCACTTGTAACAAATAACCCAATTACAGCTATTAACCCAGGCCCTACATCCCTATCTCACGTCAAATTAAAAAAACATTATTTGGAGTCAATAGTGGTGCACTTTTAATTTACAATAACTGTTTGGTTAGAAGGTGAGGCAGCTTTCTTTCCCTTTCCTAAAGCTGTGACCCTAAGCTGAAGCCTTTGTAACACTTTATATTTAGATGCTTCCTGTTAGAATGATCAATTCATTAAAAAATCTGTCAGTACTGAGTAACTACCACAAAAAATACTGAGGCTTTACAAAAGATTGAATAAGAAAAGCTAAAAAAAAATACAGGCCTCAACAGAAAGGTGTAAGTCCCAATTCAGGCACTGGGTCAAGTTCAGGGCAGACAGCAAGGCATATATATGCAGGCAGAAGTCAGGGCTAGCAAAAACAAGCAGAATCTAATATCAGGCCAAGAACAAAACTGGGGAGTTAGAAAGGGGACAAGGTCATGGCAGGAACAGGCTAGATTCAGGAGCAAGGAACAAGGTTTTCAAGATACAGACTATAAGATTTCAGGAGCTAGGAAGAGCAGGAATGATAACCAGTGTAAAAGAGAGGCATGCTTAAAAAGCCCCTTAAATTAATTTGTTGCCTGTAACTGGGTCACAGGTGTTTTTTAGGGAACACAGACTGGTGATTATTATCATACTTCAGACCAAAAACACAGTGAATCCTGTGGTTCAATTTGGAGAAGCAGAAGCCAGCCTACATACTGTCCCTGGTTCCAGACCAGGGAGTTGCAAAGATTCCCAGAAATTAGGTCAGCCAAGCTAAAGGCTGACAAAGTTGCTGCCATCTTTCCTGTGAGAAAGCCAAACCACCTTAAATATGAAAGATCTGAACTCAGACCACTTTTCATGTCCATGATGTACACTCACGTGCAAATTGGCACATTCCTTGCACATAAAAAAATTGTCAGTCACATAGAAATCTAGTAGATAAGACCGAAGCGATCCAACTAATGTCCATAATGACAAAGTCCTCCTCTGAATGACTGTACACTCAAGGGATAATAAACTTAACAACACCATGCAGTATGAGAAATACTTTAGAAATTGGTTTGGGATTAAGTCTAATTCTTCAGAATTCAGCCAAACCAAATTCTAGTCATTGATGTTACTGGG
Source organism: Xenopus petersii (assembly GCA_038501925.1). Classification (NCBI taxonomy): domain Eukaryota; kingdom Metazoa; phylum Chordata; class Amphibia; order Anura; family Pipidae; genus Xenopus; species Xenopus petersii. The sequence continues at coordinate 6,859,941 of CM076688.1, forward strand.
CCCTGCAGCAAATTCAATTTATGACACCAAAACATTGGCAAGTTGACCTATTCAACCGAGATGGAAACTGATAATATTGAAAATGTCAGTAATTAAGGAACAATTAATTAACAAGTCCTGGGACCCCCTGTAACCACAGGGTCTGCATCCTCTGTAGTTATGTCCATGCTAGTCATCAAAACTCATGTTCAAAGTTTCAGACAGCTAATCTGATTTCTTCAAACTACATTCTTTCTACAATTGTATAGGGTTTTTGTTAAATCTGGTAAATTAGGGTTTGGATTACATTGACAGCGATTTCAAACACCATGGAATCATTTTCAGGTGACCACACTCCCTCACTCCAGGGTGGAGCTTAACATGTCTGCATTTGATACTCAACTAAACCTTTTTTCAAGAATTTAGTACTGGCCCTTTATTAGCAGTATAGGCAGAGCAAAAGTTCAAAGAGTTTGGTCTACCCACAGCCTGATTGAAAAGTGTTATAGGGGGTGTGGCTATCTGTCAAGCATGGCGGATGTGAACTAGAGGAGCTCCAACGAGATCAATCCAGATCCACCATTACAATCAGCCTAAGAACAAGGGGAAGCATGGAAAAAGTAGAGAACAAGGAGGAGAAGATGGCAAAGTGCTCAAAGCAACAGATAATCAGCACTTACTCAAACAATTCTTCACTCTGACAGACCGATCCAATCAGAATCATCAAGGGTCCAAGATGGTGCAGAGACGAGAGAGTAGTCCTGGGGAGGAGTCAAAAAGGATATCTGTAAGTTCAGACTGCATCGCTTTGGCTTATTTTAAAAACCTCCCGGCAAAATCAGACTTTACTGAAATGCTCTCCCAAAATAAAAACCACTCTAAAGGAATAAGTGGCTTTCCTTAAAACCATGATTTTCTCCCTACATATCATGGTGACTGAAATAGAAACTAGAAGCCCGGCAGTGGAAGGAGTAGAAGCACTTACCCAGAAACGTAACTGGAGGGGGGCGGGCCCTGGCGCAGGACGCGCAGCGGGCCCCCGCCCCCCTCCGTACACCCGGAAACTATCCAGTAATGTGCGCCGCGCAGCGGCGCGCGGACTGCCGGGGGGCCCTGAGGGGGTGCGGGCCCTGGCCCGCTCGCACCCCCTGCTCCCCCGGTAGTTCCGCCACTGCACTTACCTCTGTGATCTAGACCAGTGCTGCCCAACTTCTGTGGTACAGAGTGCGGAAATGTTTCTGGCTTACATGGTAGAGGGCCTATAATGGAAGTCAGTGTTCACCACTCCCCCTTTTAAACCACAACCACAGTAAACCACACCCACATTACAACATGAACTTTTAAGATCATATCCACATTAACGGTGGTAGCACACCAAAAAAACCAAATGGTTGGTGCTCACACAGGAAGCACTGGGCAAGCAGAGAATGACACACCCAAGCAACACTGGGCATGAAGAGTATGGCACAGAGAGGGAGGGAAGGAAGAACAGAGCAGGAGACAGGGAAACCTATCAGGACTCAAACATGGACAGTTCATACTGTGCTACATACAGTGACACAGTGCTGGTGCTCCATTAGCATTTTGTATGAGTGTGAACAGATGAACAATGTGGCAGTTCCAATCTGCGTATCAGGTGTGAACAGTACAGGCTTTAGGATATAAACAATAGAGGTGTCACAAGTGTGAACAGTGCAGGAGGATCACAGGTGTGAACAATACAGGGGATTAGTTTGAATTTGAGGTTTAAACAATGCAGGGGCCAGTTAATCTCTGTAGTGATACCTTTTAAAATTTAGTGAGTCTACTGAGTGCATACTGAGACTCTTATTTCATTTATAATTTTATTATTAGGGATGGGCGAATTTGACCCGTTTCATTTCGCCAAAAATTAGCCGGAGGCAAAATGTCGCAGACGCTTATTTAAGTCTATGGACGTCAAAAAAATGTTGTTGAACGACGCCCTACGAGTATGGGTGTCATTTCTGCAGCGAAACAAGGCAAAAAAATTCGCCCATCCCTACTTATTATCTTTAGTCTCCTGCACCGTCAGCAATTACTGACAATGTAGACTTTTTTGCGAATTACCCGGTGTGCACAGCCACTCTCAATTATATCTCTAATACTTAAACCTAAAAGGTGAATCCACCCTATTAAGGGCTCTTACTCATGAGCGTTTTTACCTGCGCTCCCCTGCGTTCCGTTTTTCGGCGTTCAGCCGCAGGGGAGCACAGGAATAGACGCATTTCATTTTTTCAAATGGGGCTGTACTCACACAGGCGCATGTAGGCGCCGAACGCAGGAAAAATGCAGCATGTTGCGTCTCAACCTGCGTTTGGCGCCTACATGCGCCTGTGTGAGTACAGCCCCATTTGAAAAAATGAAATGCGTCTATTCCTGCGCTCCCCTGCGGCTGAACGCCGAAAACGGAACACAGGGGAGCGCAGGTAAAAACGCTCATGAGTAAGAGCCCTAATACCATTAAACTGGAGAAACAACAAAGCACCTACAACAGAGAACTGGTTCAAAGTAATTAATGAGCTGCGACTGATGGAAGAAATAACGTCTCTCGGGGGCAATTACTACAACTACTCTGGCTTCCGTGCAAGGAATAGGGATGTAGCGAACGTCGGAAAAAAAGTTCGCGAACATATTCGCGAACTTGCGCAAAAATGCGAGCGGTTCGCGAACGGTTCGCGAACCCCATAGACTTCAATGGGAAGGCGAACTTTAACATCTAAAAAAGACATTTCTGGCCAGAAAAATGATTTTAAAGTTGTTTAAAGGGTGCAACGACCTGGACAGTGGCATGCCAGAGGGGGATCAAGGGCAAAAATGTATCTGAAAAATCTGCCTGTGTGTGCTTGGAAGAGTGAACCAAAGAATAGCCGGAGAGCACACCTTTAAGTATTAAAAGGTTTCCATTTTTATTTCGCAGACAATCCTGCACAACATGTTTCGGCTAAACTGCCTTCATCAGGTGCATAAATTACAGTGAAAAAAACAAGCTATTTACCCTTTCACCCCACCAACAATTCCTGCACAAGCTCCATAGTCTGGCCAGGTGCAGGTAAACATCTGGATTATATCTGTACTGCCATCTTGTGGCCTACATTGAATAAACACCATTAAAGGAGTAGCAGTGTAGATTCATTCAAAGTGTAACAAAATGTAGCATATAACATTGTAATCAATAGTAATTAAAGTAGTTTCCTACCAGTTTAGTAACAATTCATTCACAGTAGTATACAGTGAAAAACCAGATGATACGTAATCCATGTAACATCTGTAAGAGAAGGGAATCAATTTATTATTGTAGTAAACCTTCTTTATAAAAAGCATTTATAGCTCATTGCCTCATTCATTCCTCGAGGTTCCACAGTGTCCATCCTGTGTATCCAACGTGCTTCAGTTTGTAGGAGGAGACGTTTACGATCACCACCTCGTTGGGGTATATGTACCTTTTCCAGAACAAGCCACCTTAGTGTCGCTGCGTTGTGTTTGTTGGAATAAAAATGTTCACCCACTGGTGTATGTGTCTTTTTATTTAGTGGATCAAAGTTAGAAATTGAATATTTATGTTCCCTGATTCTGATCTTTACCTGTCTTGTGGTCTGTCCAATGTACATTTTGCCACATGGACATTTCAGAGCATATATAACAAAATCTGAGTTGCATGTGTGGTAGTCCTTAATGGGAATCTTATGCCCTTTGTGAGGATGTGTTATATTATCACCTTTAATTATAGAACTACAACTCCCACAGTTTAAACAGGGGAAAGTCCCACATTTTGGGGTGCTCAGAAACCTGGTATTGGACTTCATCTCTTGGATGTCCGTTTTCACCAGTCTATCAGCAAGATTTCTACCCCTCTTATAGGAAAAGAGTGGCATAGACCTGCAGTATCTGCCCACAGTAGGATCTTTTTGCAGGATGGACCAATGGTGTAGAACAATTTTTTCCAATTTTTTGCTCAATGGTCCAAATTGGCTTACGAACGGAATACGTGTTTCGACCATTGTTTTATTCTTACTGCCTGTCAATAGGCTGTTCCTGTTAATCTTGAGAACATCATCTCTTATTTTACACAGGGAATGGTAATCATAACCTTTTTCCACGAACTTAGTTATCAGTTTGTTAGTACTACAAATGTACTTTTCATCAGTTGAGGCAATCCGCCTCACCCTCAAGAATTGGCCCTTGGGGATGCCTTTTATAGTATTCGGCATATGGTAACTATCAGGTCTTAAAATATTATTTCTCTCAGCAGGTTTGGAGTATAAGTCAGTGGTAATTTGTCCATTGACATTGGTCACCTGTACATCCAAGTAATGTATACTTATCTGATCAAACTCTGCTGTAAATTTTATGGAGTCATGTTGGGAGTTTATATATTCAATGAAACGTATCAGTTCAGGTTCACCAGACTTCCAGATAATGAAAATGTCGTCCACATATCTGAAGTAGCAGTGTATGTGGCTTGTGTACAATGGATTATCAAAAATAAGTTTTTGTTCCAGGGCCGCCATGAATATATTTGCATAGCTGGGTGCTAGATTACTGCCCATCGCGGTCCCTTGGACCTGTATGAAGTATTCATTCCCAAATCTGAAGTAGTTATATTTTAGCACCAGGGTTAGTAATTCCAGAAGGAAAAATATCATGGAATGCGTATTTTTTGTTTGCAAGAGTGCTTCTTCTATGTAGTGTATCCCCTCCTCATGTGGAATGGATGTGTACAATGACTGAACATCAATACTACATAGAATCCAGTCTGCAGACAGCTGGCCCATGTTCTGTAATTTGTGCAAAAAGTCAGTTGTATCACGCAAACATTGGGGTATTTTTTTGACTATATCTTGAAGGTATGTATCCACGAATTGAGACAACGGTTGTAAGATTGAACCTACACCCGATACAATTGGTCTACCTGGAGGATGTTCAAAATTTTTATGGACCTTGGGTAATAGGTAAAGCACAGGAATTCTTGGATGTGTTACCGTCAGAAAGTCTAAGTTTTTTTTAGTGATAATCCCACTATCAAATGCCGCACTGGTACAGAGATCAATCTTTCTCTTTATATCCCAAGTGGGATCATTCTGTAATGGTCTATAGTGTGCCTGATCACGTAATTGGGTATATGCTTCGTTGACATAGGCTTCCCTATTTAGTATTACGGTAGCCCCCCCTTTGTCTGCTTTTTTAATAACAATATCTTTGTTCTTACAGAGGGAATCAATCGCATCTTTTTCTTGTTTGGTAATGTTATGTCTCACTTTTTTCTTATTCTGGCTATCCCATAATTGCTCGGCCTCATTTAATACAACACGTTCAAAAGTGGTAAGGGCCTCATTTTGTATATCTGGAATAAAATCACTTCTAGGTCTTAATTTATCAGACGAGGGTATTACCATATCAGTGCAAACAGTTTCCTTGAAGCACATTTTCAATTTGATCCTGCGCAAAAATTTAAACAGTTCCACCCTCCAAGAAAATAAGTCTGGTGTGTAAACAGGAATAAACCCCAAACCTTTGTTAATAATGTCGTTTTCAGACTGAGTCAATGTATAGTCAGAGAGATTAATACAAAGGTCATTTACCTCAGACCCTCTCACGGTCTGTAGAACTGTCTCTGAGTGAAAGTCCGTTTCGATCGACGGTATGCGCCTTCTCTGCCAAATCCTCCGTCTGTATCCCCTGCTGCGCTGTTTTCCTGGTCCTCTCTGCGTCCGCCTCCAGTACGTGGGCGCCGAACCTGTGAGACATAACATTACCAAACAAGAAAAAGATGCGATTGATTCCCTCTGTAAGAACAAAGATATTGTTATTAAAAAAGCAGACAAAGGGGGGGCTACCGTAATACTAAATAGGGAAGCCTATGTCAACGAAGCATATACCCAATTACGTGATCAGGCACACTATAGACCATTACAGAATGATCCCACTTGGGATATAAAGAGAAAGATTGATCTCTGTACCAGTGCGGCATTTGATAGTGGGATTATCACTAAAAAAAACTTAGACTTTCTGACGGTAACACATCCAAGAATTCCTGTGCTTTACCTATTACCCAAGGTCCATAAAAATTTTGAACATCCTCCAGGTAGACCAATTGTATCGGGTGTAGGTTCAATCTTACAACCGTTGTCTCAATTCGTGGATACATACCTTCAAGATATAGTCAAAAAAATACCCCAATGTTTGCGTGATACAACTGACTTTTTGCACAAATTACAGAACATGGGCCAGCTGTCTGCAGACTGGATTCTATGTAGTATTGATGTTCAGTCATTGTACACATCCATTCCACATGAGGAGGGGATACACTACATAGAAGAAGCACTCTTGCAAACAAAAAATACGCATTCCATGATATTTTTCCTTCTGGAATTACTAACCCTGGTGCTAAAATATAACTACTTCAGATTTGGGAATGAATACTTCATACAGGTCCAAGGGACCGCGATGGGCAGTAATCTAGCACCCAGCTATGCAAATATATTCATGGCGGCCCTGGAACAAAAACTTATTTTTGATAATCCATTGTACACAAGCCACATACACTGCTACTTCAGATATGTGGACGACATTTTCATTATCTGGAAGTCTGGTGAACCTGAACTGATACGTTTCATTGAATATATAAACTCCCAACATGACTCCATAAAATTTACAGCAGAGTTTGATCAGATAAGTATACATTACTTGGATGTACAGGTGACCAATGTCAATGGACAAATTACCACTGACTTATACTCCAAACCTGCTGAGAGAAATAATATTTTAAGACCTGATAGTTACCATATGCCGAATACTATAAAAGGCATCCCCAAGGGCCAATTCTTGAGGGTGAGGCGGATTGCCTCAACTGATGAAAAGTACATTTGTAGTACTAACAAACTGATAACTAAGTTCGTGGAAAAAGGTTATGATTACCATTCCCTGTGTAAAATAAGAGATGATGTTCTCAAGATTAACAGGAACAGCCTATTGACAGGCAGTAAGAATAAAACAATGGTCGAAACACGTATTCCGTTCGTAAGCCAATTTGGACCATTGAGCAAAAAATTGGAAAAAATTGTTCTACACCATTGGTCCATCCTGCAAAAAGATCCTACTGTGGGCAGATACTGCAGGTCTATGCCACTCTTTTCCTATAAGAGGGGTAGAAATCTTGCTGATAGACTGGTGAAAACGGACATCCAAGAGATGAAGTCCAATACCAGGTTTCTGAGCACCCCAAAATGTGGGACTTTCCCCTGTTTAAACTGTGGGAGTTGTAGTTCTATAATTAAAGGTGATAATATAACACATCCTCACAAAGGGCATAAGATTCCCATTAAGGACTACCACACATGCAACTCAGATTTTGTTATATATGCTCTGAAATGTCCATGTGGCAAAATGTACATTGGACAGACCACAAGACAGGTAAAGATCAGAATCAGGGAACATAAATATTCAATTTCTAACTTTGATCCACTAAATAAAAAGACACATACACCAGTGGGTGAACATTTTTATTCCAACAAACACAACGCAGCGACACTAAGGTGGCTTGTTCTGGAAAAGGTACATATACCCCAACGAGGTGGTGATCGTAAACGTCTCCTCCTACAAACTGAAGCACGTTGGATACACAGGATGGACACTGTGGAACCTCGAGGAATGAATGAGGCAATGAGCTATAAATGCTTTTTATAAAGAAGGTTTACTACAATAATAAATTGATTCCCTTCTCTTACAGATGTTACATGGATTACGTATCATCTGGTTTTTCACTGTATACTACTGTGAATGAATTGTTACTAAACTGGTAGGAAACTACTTTAATTACTATTGATTACAATGTTATATGCTACATTTTGTTACACTTTGAATGAATCTACACTGCTACTCCTTTAATGGTGTTTATTCAATGTAGGCCACAAGATGGCAGTACAGATATAATCCAGATGTTTACCTGCACCTGGCCAGACTATGGAGCTTGTGCAGGAATTGTTGGTGGGGTGAAAGGGTAAATAGCTTGTTTTTTTCACTGTAATTTATGCACCTGATGAAGGCAGTTTAGCCGAAACATGTTGTGCAGGATTGTCTGCGAAATAAAAATGGAAACCTTTTAATACTTAAAGGTGTGCTCTCCGGCTATTCTTTGGTTCACTTGGAATCTTTTGCAATCTGGCATGGGGACTGCGGCTCGTTGAGAAGCACTAAACACACGGATAATCACTATAAGGACAATTTGATATTGAATCTGTGCTTGGAAGAGATAGTGTAGGGGGAGAGCTGTTAGTGATTTCAGGGACAGATGATAGTAAGTTTGCTGGCTAGTAATCTGCTTGATACTGCTCTGTATTGGAGGGACAGAAGTCTGCAGGGATTTGAGGGACATTTTAGCTTAGGTACAGCGATGGATACGGATTACGTAAAATTTATTATGGCTGCTTGAAAAAAGTCACTCCGGTGTTTTTTCTGGAGACGGTAATATTATGGATATTTAGACAGAATGTGAACAAGGTCACACAGCTAGATGGCTGTTGGTTGAATAACACACTGGGCAAAAAATGCCTACAGGGCAAATAATGCCTAAAAGGTCAACTTATACACTACTACAGCGATGGATACGGATTACGTAAAATTTATTATGGCTGCTTGAAAAAAGTCACTCCGGTGTTTTTTCTGGAGACGGTAATATTATGGATATTTAGACAGAATGTGAACAAGGTCACACAGCTAGATGGCTGTTGGTTGAATAACACACTGGGCAAAAAATGCCTACAGGGCAAATAATGCCTAAAAGGTCAACTTATACACTACTACAGCGATGGATACGGATTACGTAAAATTTATTATGGCTGCTTGAAAAAAGTCACTCCGGTGTTTTTTCTGGAGACGGTAATATTATGGATATTTAGACAGAATGTGAACAAGGTCACACAGCTAGATGGCTGTTGGTTGAATAACACACTGGGCAAAAAATGCCTACAGGGCAAATAATGCCTAAAAGGTCAACTTATACACTACTACAGCGATAGTAAAATAAAAAAAAGTAAAATAAAAAAAAAATGAATATTAAAAAAAAAAAATTACAGTTGGTGCTGCTGAACTACTAGGAGCAGCAGATTAGCACACCAGTCCCACTCCCCAACACTGCTAGACTAATAGCACTGGGCTCTTATAGTAGTAGTAGTAGTAGTAGTAGTAGTAAAACAACAAAAAAATAAATAAAAGCAGTCCTTACAAGGACTACTGTTATTGCAGCAGTCAGCAGATGAGATCAGAAGCAGGACAGCTGCCCACTGCAGCTACATACAGAGCACTGCAGTAGAAGGTAGATTACTAGCCAGCAAAGCTACCTAAGCTTAAATGTCCCTCAAACCCCTGCAGACTTCTGTCCCTCCAATAACAGAGCAGTATCAAAACGATTACTAGCCAGCAAACTTTCAACTGTCCCTGAAATCACTAACAGGCAGCAGCTCTCTCCCTACACTATCTCTTCAGCACACACAGGCAGAGTGAAAAAACGCTGCAGGGCTTCGGTTTTTATAGGGAAGGGGAGTGGTCCAGGGGAGAGCTTCCTGATTGGCTGCCATGTACCTGCTGGTCTGGGGTGAGAGGGCAAAAAAAAGCGCCAACAATGGCGAACCCAAAATGGCGAACGTCGCGCGACGTTCGCGAACTTCCGGCGAGCGCGAACACCCGATGTTCGCGCGAACAAGTTCGCCGGCGAACAGTTCGCGCCATCTCTAGCAAGGAATAGATCAACAGAAGGACATAAAGAGCCAAATACAGCAATAATATCTCATGGATAACATCCCTCGTCACAATATAATACAGAGAGACCCTGTTTCAGTACATTTCTACCGAATCTACACGTCAGATTGTTGTGATAATTAATAAACTGAAATAATAAGTGTAAGAGAAAAATGACACTGACCTAGTACATCCTGGGAAACCATTCTTGAGAATCTGAAATGCTCATTCTGTGTTATTGTCTTGAACTATATCAACAAAACCTGGTTAAAAAAAACAAAAATATTGACCGAAACTTGAACAGTAAATGGGTTGATGATGATGATTCGTTGAAGAGCCTCAGACAATACGACTGACAATAAAACAAATGCTTGACAGTCAATATTTGTAGAACAGGAAAGGGTCATTGTTTAGACCAATAAAAATAAAATTAAATATGATGACAAAAACTGAAAAGGTGTCCAGAATAAATCCATCTATAACTAGAGGGGATATTCACTAAAGTTTGATGTATTTCCCCATTTAAATATCTGTATTGTGTGCTAATAACAGTATGAAGGTTTTTCCTGCTGCTTACGAAGGCATTTTGAAAGAGATATGACAGTTAAGAGAAGGGGTGGATGGGAAGAGGTGGAAAGAGTGGGAGAGGAAAATGGGAAGAGTAGAGAGAGAAAAAGCCCAGTACTTATATGAATGAGTACTTGAGTATTGAGAGTGATGGGAGAGTAAAAAAAATAAAAATTGGAGTAAAGAAAGAGCAAAAGAAAGAGAAAAACACTGTACATTGAAGCCTTCTGGAGTTCTCCTGATCTTACCTGAGCAGTCGTTGTTCTGCTGTGGCTCCCTGTTGTCAATGTGCTGCCCTGAACTCTCCCAACTTCGGGAAATGAAACTGAAAGAGAAAAGTTTAAAGTTTTTTTTATATCTAACCTGATACTAATTGTTAGGTAATGGTTGCTTAAGTTTCAGAGTGACCTTTGCTTTCAATTGTCTATAGACCAAATGAGCCGATGATAAAAAAAAAATGCAGAAAATCCACATTCAGTTCCATTGTTTACAGAGCCCGTCCCAGTCAAGGAAGAAAAAAAACAAATGTTTAATCAGAAAGAATTTTTTTATACATGTGCAAATATTGTTCTGAAGTGCGTTTGTTTGTGTAATACATTTGCTTCCATTGATTGGATAAATAACACTGTTAAAGTAAAAAGAGAGACATTGGTGAGGAACGGAAATGACAGAAAAGAGCATAAATGGGAAACTGGAACTGGAAAACAGAGAAGAAAAGTAGTATCAGTAGAGACTGGAAGAGGGATCAGTGAACTGAAGGCAATATATCTTGACCTGGCACCTAATCCCCCCATGCTCTACCTGCTTCTTCCTCACCACAGTTTTGCATACAACACCTGCCACCATTCCAACCACCCCCATTCGCCATATCCATCAGGGGTTGCCTCCTTTTCTGGAAAAAAATACCGGCCTTTCTATATATTTATCTTTTTTCCCAATTAATTATATTGAGATAAACCATAATTTTTACTGACCAGGCCAGTAAAATATCGGCCAGGTGGCGACCCTAATAAGGGATCCACTTCTACTAACCCATTCTTGAGCTTGGAATAAGCCAGGGCTGATGGGAGCATTGAGACTACACATCTTTATTTATTTTTTTTACCTATTTGCGCCCCCCTTCCAACGGCTCCTAGGTAGGTGCCTACTCTACTCCCAGCCCTGAGAGGGGTACAGCAGAAGAAAGAAGATAAAACTTTGGGAGTAGAAGATAAGGGAAATGGTGGAGGGAGAGTGAAGATCATAAAAAAGGTAGGGACCAAAGTGGCCCTTGAAAGAGATGTGCGCCTTTTCCAGGTTTGACACACGCATGCACATCCCACTGGTGAGGTCATTCTTGGCGTGAAATTCAATTATTTAAAGGGGAAACCGTCAATTGCACATTGTCCAACATAGGTCTATTTTCTGATAGTTACTGGGTGTGATTCTTGTCTGATTATCTGTTCTTTGAACCCTACCTGTTCCTGACCTCTTATTGTGTTGCTGCCTGTACCAACCTTTGCCTGTTCCTGACCATTTTGTCAATCCTGACTTTGTATTGTGTTTCTGTTTGGTTTGACCCCGGCCTATGTCCTGACTACGCCTCTGATTCTAAATTCTGTACTGCACTGATACTGATTGGTATCAACCTCAGCCTGACCTTCAAATACTCTCTCTGTTCCCTGTCCTTTCTGTATAGGTTATGGTTCCCTTGTCTGCCCAGAACCCCCCCCTTGGTCCTCTCACTTTAAGACCTGGTAGCATCTGAGTAGCAGAGGGCCCCTTCCGAAGTGAAAGGTGGTTCTTAGAGGCAGATGCGTGAGCCAAGACTGGGACCTTGGGGTTTGTTCTGGGTTTCGGGATACCATATGTTACAGTACATTGGGCATAATGAGGAATTGGCCACAGCCCCTTTAAATAATTGAATTTCGCCCAACAATGATGTCACCAGAGGCGGACAGAAATTAAAAGGAAGCATACATGCATTGGTGTGTCAAACCCAGGAGTGTAGGCAATGCCATCCCCTCTGCCCCCACTAGACCACCAGGTATTCTCACAAGGGGCAGAGAAAAAGGATGAGAGCAGGTTATTAATAAAAAAAGAGATTAAGAATGGGGAGATCAAAAGTTAAAGGGGATCAGGGCAAATATGTGTTATGGAGAGAAAAAAGGAAGGAGGTCAAATGAAAATTTGTATGATGGGAATAAATATGCAAGAGAACAAAAACATAATGAGGGAAAGGGATAATGGAAAAAATTTATAGCAGCAAATAAGTGGAGAAAGGGATAGAATAAAGAGAAAATGAATTGAAGAGGAGAGAAGAAACACAAGAAAACCAGAATGAAATAGCTGAGGTGGAAGAAAGAGTTTTCTGTTGTCCTGACTGGCTCCCCAACATCTAAGTGCAACCATAAATGGCCTCCCATATCTATAACTGATTCATTATAGTGATGAAAGCTGAATTCATGGGTTTGCCTCTCTTCTTGTAGGGCTCTTCTTCTTGGAAGGGCTTGTTCTGAATATTTGGCAGAAACCGTTGCCCCCTCTTGTCCATTCCATTGAATCTGGCTGCATGCACAGTATGGAAAGCCTAATAGAAAGTTCTACTCTGTGAATGCACCTGACCAAATCCCTAACCAGCGACTTGTGAGCAACATGATCCTCACCAACCCCTTGAATGTTGCTCCCAGTGGCCTCAAAGCTGATGCCTATTTTTAAATTCCTGGCTTGGAGGTGAATTTTTGAAGTTTAAAGAGCATGTTTACTGTGAATCAAAGCCTCCTGTAGGCTGCCAGTCCACATAGGGCTAGCCAATAGCCAATCACAGCTTTTATTTGGCACCCCAGGGAACATGTCATGCTTGCGTTGCTCCCCAACTTTTTTGTAATTAAATATGGCTCATGGGTAAATAAAGGTTGAGGACTCCTGAGGAAACCTGGGACCAGAGAAAAACATGGTGGCAATTCACCTTGTACCCAGGCAGGATGAGCCACCCTAGGGTATGGAGGGAATTGGCATTGAGTTCTGCTTCCATTCTAGCACGTTTGCACTGATAAATAATGAACTTTCTTATGTGTCAAGAGTCAATCTATATAATTACAACTGCTGTCTTGCCCTGACCTAACTTGTTTCACTAAACATTAGCAGATTAGCTCTCATTGTGTTTAGTTATTCATTAACCAGTAGCCCTTTCACTGCGTCTCCATTGCTGGGTGGATGGAATAGAGTTTATTCTGGTTGAACATCTTCCTCATTCCAGTCTATGAATAAACCAGTTGTTTACAGGTTTCTGACACCGGTGAGAGTGGAGCAAGAGGGGGGCTGTTCTGTTTAATTGTTGAATAGAAATCCTCTTCTTTATTCCCAGTAGCGAAGTCATTAACTTCTGCCTGATAATTGTGCTGGTGGTTAATATTTCCTGTCTTAGGAAACCCCAGGAAGAACTGCTTTGCAGATACTATGGGGTGTGTCCCTAGCGCTATATAAAGTTCTATAAAACAAAGGAAAAGAAGGGTGCGCTCCCCTAGTGTTATCCCTTTTTAGAATATTTCTTTATTAGAATAAAATGTGCTTCCAAGATTGGAGGCATCAACAGCTCATCAGTTAGCAGCAAGAAGAATCAAGCCCAACGCGTTTCATCACCAATAGATTGATCAAAATGCTCCTTACTCACTGAAAGTACTGGTGACACTGGGATCCAGCTGGGTGTGGTGGCTTGCACCTCTTAAGAGATCCGTGAGTAAGGAACATTTCACTCGATCAATTGGTGATGAAACGTATTGGGCTTGATTCTTCTTGCTGCGAACTGATGAGCTGCTATAATTTGTTTAGCAGTTGGAACATCTCAGCAGTGTTGGACTGGCCCAGCAGAAAAACTCCCAGTGGACTCGGGTATCAGTGGGCCCTCCTGCTCACCTAGCCTTTTGCCTTGTATGTCTATACCAAGGCCATTCTCCATTTGTATATGAGAACAAAGATAGGAACTTAAAATAAAAAAAATTATCAAATGAAAAGATGAAGAGAAAGAGAAGGAATCAGAGGCAGGCCATTGGTTGAGCATTATCATAGCACATATTTGATAGCAAATCAAAAATTTGTTGTACCATGTTAGTCAAAGTCATGAGTTAGAGATGTGGCCAGTTCATCCATCCATTTGCCCTTCAAGATCAGGGTTGCACTAAAGGGGGACTTGGAGAAATCAACCTTCAGCATCTTTAGCAGGCAGGAGTTGAGAGGTGCAGTCGCTCCATACAGAATATATTATAGCAGCCTCTGCAGGCATTACTTGTGAGAAGGACTTGGAACCTCCATGATTGCTGTACTTTCTTAGGACCAGGCATGAGTCCATCTCTGGAAATACAAGTATGGGACCTGTTATCCAGAATGCTTGGGACCTGGGGCTTTCTGGATAATGGTTCTTTCCATAATATGGATCTCCATACCTAAAGTCTAATAAACTATTCATTAATTAAACCCAATAGGCTGGTTTTGCTTCCAATAGGGATTAATTATATCTTAGTTGGGATCAAGTACAAGCGACTGTTTTATTATTACACAGAAAAAGGAAATCATTTTTAAAAATGTGGATTATTTGGATAAAATGGAGTCTATGGGGGATGGACTTTCCGTAATTCGGAGTAGTCTGGATAATGAATTTCCGGATAATGGATCCCATACCTGTAATATGCCCCATGCAGTCCACCATGCTTACTTGTACTGAAGATTGTGTTAAACATTAAAGGGATTCTATCATAATTTCATGATGTTTTTATTTCTAAATGACACAGTTTACACTGCCAATAATTCACTCTAGGATATAAAATTTCATTTCTGAACCAGCAAGTGTATTTTTAGTTGTAATATTGGTGTGTAGGTGCATCTCAGATCATTTTGCCTGGTCATGTGATTTCAGAAAGAGCCAGCACTTTAGGATGGAACTGCTTTCTGGCAGGCTGTTGTTTCTCCTACTCAATGTAACTGAATGTGTCTCAGTGGGACCTGGATTTTACTATTGAGTGATGTTCTTAGATCTACCAGGCAGCTGTTATCTTGTGTTAGGGAATTCTATTGAAAGTAAAAACATTACATAAAATTATATAAACAATTCAGAAACAGAAAAGCATCACATTAACCAATGAAACATAAATTAAATTAAAGTAAGTTCCCTTTATCACAAAATCCTGTTTAGTTTGTGCCTGGCACCACCACTTTCCTCACCCTCCAGGTCAATCTCAATATCCTCCTCTAGGGACTCCCATTCCTCCTCCTGACTCAAAACCTCCTCCTGCCCCTCTTTCCTCTTTCTGTTCCTTTTTCCCAAGGCCCCAGCTTTCCGCTTCTCTCTCTTTTCTTCATCTCTCAGCCTCTCCTCATCTTCCTCAGAGAGATCTCCCCAGCTTTTACCTTCTGGCAGAACAAACCTATTGCCAGTTGTTAGCACCATTTTGGGGGGATGTTTTTCTTTTTAACTGGGGCTTTCTTTCCCACCACTCCTCCCCTCTACTAGGTTGACTGGCGCTCTGCTCACCCTTTTCCTTGGGTAACTTCTCTGCTGCCTACCCACCACCTTACTGCATGGGGCACTGGATTCCAGCTGTACAACCTCCCTCTCTGATCCCACCACTTCACATATTGGGGCACCGTCCTCCACAATCTCCATTCCCTGGCCAATTTCTTCCTGTAAATTAGGGCAATCTCTAACAATGTTGTGCCAGGCATCAGGGCAAGAACGGTGGGCATGTCCCAACTTCAGGCACAAATTGCAGCAGATTTCATGGCATTCTTTACTGGGGTGTCCAGTTTTACCACAGAGGGCGCACTTCACCACTGGGCTGTTAGCTGCAAAGTGCCTGTTTGAGCCACACCTGAAACATACCCTGGGTTGGCCAGGATAGAAGCAAACCCCCCTGTCCTTACCAATAAAGAAAGAATTGCGAAGGTGTTTGGGAACATGGAAATTCATGTGCAGTTTGATCTGAATCTTCCACCCTCCTATCCAGAAACCCTCCTCATCATACAGTGGGGTAAGAGGGGACAGGACAGTGCATTGCCTCTTTAGCCAGACCATCACATCTTCCGGGGGGGAACACAGTGTCTTAAACATAATGGTGACAGTCTTGGTCTCAGGCCAGGAGACTGGGATCACACTAAACCCCTCCCACTCTAGAGTGCCTCTATTACCCTCATATTTGCGCCAGAACTCATCCAGCTCCTGAGACAGTTTGAAGCTCAGATTAAACTCAGTGGCTGTGACACTTACCAGGGTAAGAAGAATTTCACCGGCACACAGGAATTGTAGTAGCAGGGCAAGCCCTTGCAATTTTATTATGCAGTAGTGCAACGTTTCGGGGTCAAGCCCCTTTGTCAAGCATAGTGTGGACAAGTGCAGACATGATTTAAAGGGTGTGCAATTAACAAATTAGCATATTTAACAAGCATTGCTGTGAAAAAAGTTCTTTGCATTGGAAAAGATTTTTACATATCAAGATGCCATTTAAAATGCAATGTTAAAGTGAAAGAATATGCATCCAGGTGCCAATTAACAATACACTGATATAAAGTTTCATAGTGGAAAATGCAGTTAAAAAGGACAATGTTAAAAGATATCGCAGTAAAAACCTGTTTAGTAGAAAAATTTTGTGAAAATATTATCAAAAATGCCCATCAAAAAGAACATAATAAAAGATCCGTTAGAGTCCATAAGTGGTAGTCCTTTATTTTGACTTCACGTAGTGCTGGAAGTGATGAAATATAAAGGTGAATATCTAAGAGAAAAATTTTTTAAAAACAATATGGCAACACAAAGGCCATGAAAAAAAGTTAAAACTGTAACAGCTAAACAGATTCGATTAAAAGAGTAACAAATACTTAAGATTCCTCTATCACTGGGCACCAGGATAAGAACCTTTGGGAGTGTGTGGTGTGCGGCTTCTCCATAGTTTATTGGAGTGACACTTACCATCCCAAACACGTCTGCAGGGGTAAAGCCCAATGACTCTTTGATGAGATTTCTGGCTACAAACCTGCGCCCCAGGAACTCACCCCTTCACCCACTTAATTTTCACCTCATTCTTCCTCCTACTGGCCTGACTCTCACCCACCTCAGAGACATTCTGCCTAAACAGTCTCCTACCACCCCAAACACCTCTCCTCCTTTGTGCCCCTTCACTCTCACTATTTACAGGAGGATTCCCTGCACCTTCTGTGACACTGCTTTCACCATCTAGGTTCTCTCTTACTGCAGCGTCACATACAGTTTTATTAGTCAGTGGTGCAGCCATGCTAGTACTCCCCGCAGCCATGTTAGTACTCCCTGTAGCCATGTTATTACTCCCTGCAGCCTTGTTACACTGCACACTTGCACCTGACACACTGGCACTGGGCTCACTCACTGCACTGGGCATGCTCACACCCCTCCAAAATGTTCCTTTTCTCTTCCTAGCCATTAATGTCTCTCAGGACCCTGATTATTTGGCTGTGATTGGGCCCAGCTCTGCCACAGGTTTTAAGGTTTCCTCCAATCAGGTCTAGAATAGGGTCTACAGTATAGAACCCTAAGATCTCATACCGCGGCCATTTCGGCAATGTCAGGTACATCCTGGTCTTCGGATAAAACAGTACAAAGATTTTTTAAAGCCATTCTCAAAATTATGCCTCCGGGGGTCAAGACACTACCGGTCTGGAGTCTTCAATTAGTCCTAGGTTCCTTTTCCTTGCCTCCATTTGAGCCCTTGGAGTCAATTTATTTTTGGATCCTTACGCTAAAGATCTTGTTTTTGTTGGCCATAGCCTCGGCATGCAGAGTTGGAGAATTACAGGCTCTCTCCTGTGCTCAGGATCACATTTCATTCCTGCATGATAGAGTCATCTTAAAGCTGGTTAAATCCTTCCTTCCGAAAGTTGTATCAACCTTTCACTTAAGGAAAGGGCTCACTCTTCCCATCTTTCTGGAAGATATTCAAGGATCTAGAGCAAATTGATCCAGTGAGGTGTCTCAAGCGTTATTTGGAGGTTTCAGGCCCCTTTAGAAAAACCGACAGGCTATTTGTTATTCCAGCAGGAAGCAGGAAAGGATAAGCGGCTGCCTCTTCAACCATCAGCAGATGGATTACCCTATGCATTTCCAAGGCCTACCAAGTGCAGGGCAAGCTAGCTCCAGAGGGTCTGACGGCTCATTCTACCAGGGCAGTCTCTTTGTCCTGGGCAGCCTTAGCAGACATCCCGGCATCCCAGACGTGTGAAGTTGCCTCGTGGGCCTCGACTGGAACCTTCATCAAACATTACAAACTAGATTTGTCCTCTTCAAGTAACCATGCTTTTGTTACAGGAGCCCATCTGGCTTTTTCTAGTCAATAAATTATTTGTAGCATTTGGTTGTGTTTTTTCCCACCCTAAGGGAAATGTATGGCTCGGTATATCCGGTTGTAATGCTGATATGGAGTGGCCAGGAAAGTGGAGAATTCCTATCATACTTACCGTAATTCTCTTTTACTGGCAACTCTCCATATCAGCATTTTCCACCCCAGACAGTCCAGGTGCTTGGTATTAGACAAGGTAGGTGGGCTCAAGGGTTGGTCTTAAAGATTATAAGAAGGAGGGACATTCTCTCTCTCTCCATGGCTCTTTGTACGGTGGAATTTTTTCCTCTATTCAATTGCTACCAAGCAATGATCCTGACGAGAACCACTTCATACTATTGGCCTCACCAAACAAGCAGATCTTATAGCATATGGACATGTGCACAGTAGATTCACTCTTCTGCCAGATCCATCTCCAATAGGAAACCGTTTCTTTCCTGCTAAGCTGCAGTTTTCCATCCTCGATTGTTTTGGGATGAAGCAGTGTTGTTTTTAATTCAGGTCTCTGGGGTCCAGACCCTCCTGCAGAGACACAGTTTTATCTTCTGTGATCACTTGACTGTTCCCCCAAGCACTGGGGTTGGTCACGTCAGCCTTATTATCATCATCATCATCATTTATTTATATAGCGCCAATAAGTTAATCAGTGTTTTACATTGGTATGGTATTTGCCTCATGAGTGTATCACAGGGGGGACCATTGGGGTCGGTGAAAATATGATTTGTACCAGGGAATTCTACTAGACTCTCAAATACATCTGTTTAGAGCTGGGCCAAGTAATGTTGGTGCTCAAGGCAATATCACTGTGGTTTCCACTTTGGTTGGAATGTCTCCTGCCCGGTTTTCTTTATTTGGAAAGCCAGGCAGGAAGTTTTGACCCGGGCAGCTCTTCAAAATACCGGGCTGTCCGGGTCAAAACTGGACAGATGGCAACCATAGCCTACCCCCAGTTCTGACCCTATATCTAAGAACTGGCCCAGTATAGGGTTGCCACCTGGACAGCTGCTTTTTGGAATGGCTGTACGGATGAAATGTGCCTGTCCAGATTTCCAAATTAGGAAATCCGGACAGGACATTTAAGTGAATGACATGGCGATCAGCCAATCACTGATCGCCACATCATCAGTCCCGTCCCCTACATCACCTGCCCCACTCCTGACATCATCGATTCTGCCCCTAACATCACTGCCCACCCCCGACATCACCTGTCCCTCCCCCCTGCTCGGTTTCCCAAAACAATAAAGGTGGCAACTCTATCCCAGCAGCTGATCTTTAGTTTTAGCTAGTCATAGTCCAATCATTCTCAGTAAGGCTAAACAAGATCCTAGCAACCAGCTGCTGAAATTGCAAACTGGAGAGCTGACAGATAAAAATCTAAGGGGCAGATTTATCAAAGGTCGAAGTGAAAATTTGAATTAAAAAAATTTGAATTTCAAGCTAATTGTTGTATATTTTGACTAGGGAATAGTCCAAATTCGATTCGAATTTGAAAAAATTCGAAAATAGAAATTTATCATGTACTGTCTCTTTAAAAATTCAACTTCGACTATTCACCATCTAAAATTTGCAGAATTGTTGTTTTAGCCTATGGGGGACCTCCTAGAACCTATTTGGAGTCAATTGGTGGACTTTTAAAAATTTAAGTTTTTTGGGGGGAAAAACTTTGATTCATGCGTTTTGAATGCGTTATTCCTTCTATTCATATGGTTCGAATTCAGATGAATTAAAATGAATATGGACTATTCACCCGCAAAATAAACTTTGATTTTTTTTTTAATAAATTTCGGTTGCTCTTTTTTAATTCGAATTTCGAAGTTTTTCAAATTCGAAATTCGACGCTTGATAAATCTGCCCCTCAGTATCTGAAAAATCACAAATAATGAAAAATGAAAACCAATTGCAAATGGTCTCAGAATATCCCTCTCTGGGGCTCATTTATAAACTTCCAGATTGGTTCTGGAATTGAATATATTTGCCCTGCGCATGGTTATAATTATAAAGCTGAATAAGAGTGGTGCAAACGGAATTTTTCACAATGCGAATGTCTATAAGGGTTTTTTAAAGAAGTCAAAAATCGCAAATTTGCGAATATTTATGCGCACACTCTGCGACTGAATTATGCCACAACTTTGGTGGCGGAGAAAATATTCGCAAAACTGTTTTGGAAAGTGCGAATTCAATTTACTGTCAACGCTATGTTCGCACACAACAACCTCGCTCATTGGGTGCGCTCACGCAAACTCCCGTCTCATTGGGGCGCCATTTGCGAAAAATTTATTCACAATCCGAATTTGCAAAAAATGGAAAGACAGGCAGAGCAGTGCAATAGATTAGCGTTCAGGAAAAAACATGGGCAATACAACCGTTTGCGAAAAAATATGCACTGCGCGAAATTTATAAATGTCCCTCACTCTGTCTCTTTACAATTTAAAGGTGAACAACCCCTTTAATTGTTCCTCATATCCAGTAAGCATGAAGTCTGTAGAACATGTGGCATTTAGGAGAAGAGAACTCGTCTGTATGGAGCAAAGCCAAGTGGGCAAGTTTCATAGGTTTCCTATAAGAGCAAAGATTTAGTGAATGAGCCCTTAGCCCTTATCATTCACATCTCACTCCCCCACTTGTCAGCCTCTCCCTTCTCCTTTGGGTGCAGCCTGCAGTGATGTGTATTTATATGAAGCTCATAATGATATTCATGGGGAATGGAATGAAGGTTGTTATACGTAACTGACAGTTTAATGACAGTTTAATGACTATATAACTCCTTATTACATAGGACCCCTAATACTGTACATGATATATTTGCTGCAGTGAGCAGGAATACATAAATCAGCCTAACTGGTAAAATACTTGTCAAGGCCAGTTATAGATCCGTTAACCAGAAACCCATTGTCCACAAAACTCCAAATTACAGAAAGGCCGTCTCCCATAGACTCCATTTTTTCCTTTTTCTCTGTAATAATAAAACAGTTACTTATATATATAATTAATCCTTATTGGAGGCAAAACCAGCCTATTGGGTTTATTTCATGTTTACATGATTGTCTAGTAGACTTAAGGTATGAAGATCCAAATTACAGAAAGATGCTTTATCCAGAAAGCTCCAAATTACAGAAAGGCAGTTTCTCATAGACGCTATAATAAAGAAATAATCCAAATGTTTAAAGATGATTTCCATTTTCTGTGTAATAATAAAATAGTTCCTTGTATTTGATCCCAAATATATAATTAATCCTTATTGGAGGCAAAACCAACCTATTGGGTTTATTTAATGTTTATATGATTTTCTAGTAGACTTAAGGTATGAAGATCCAAATTACAGCAAGATCCATTATTCTAGCGATTTGGATAACAGGTCCCGTACCTGTATTACAAATATACCAGCAATATAGTCGTAATATAGTTGTAATATACTAATTAAGTTCAGCCCCTGGTCCTGGTAGTTTGTCTTTAAATTAGTATGTTATATAATGACCAATTCTAAACAACTTTTCATCTGGTCTTCATTTTTTTCTTTGTTGTAGTTTTTGAATTATTGGCCTTCTTCTTCTGACTCTTTCCAGCTTTTAAATGGGGGGGGTCACTGACCCCATCCAAAAAACAAATACTCTGTAAGGCTACAAATGTATTGCTATTGTTACTTTTTATTACTCCTCTTTCTATTCAGGCCTCTCCTACTCATATTCCAGTCTCTTATTCAAATCAATGTATGGTTGCTAGGGTAATTTCAACCGTAGCAACCAGATGGCTGAACCATACTTCCCAACATTTTGGATATAAAAAGAGGGACAAAAAAGTTTTTGGACTACGCCAGTTTTTGTGGCCACACCCCCTAATTACCATGTTCATTTTACAAAATTTGGCAGGTTATGTTTTTTTTTCAATTACAGTTTTGCTAATGAAGGTAAATTGCCCTTTAAGCTGTGAGTCTAACTTCTCCCAAGGGACCTGTTGTCTTATATTGTTACAATTACTTATTTGCTTATCTCAACATGTTTACAAAAGTATCTATCCATATTAAGTTAGAAACGTTGTTTCTTTTTCTGGCTGTTCAGTGCAGAGAAAACAGGACATTCCAGTACAAACAAGGGACTGCGGGTTGAGCTGTCAAAACTGGGACTGTCCCTCTAATTGGGAGGTATGCTGAAATTACAAACTGGAGAGCTGCTGAATAAAAAGCTAAATAAATAAAAAAAACACAAATAATAAAAAATGAAAACCAATTACAAGTTGTCTCAGAATATCACTCTCTACAGTATACTAACAGTTAATTTAAAGGTGAACAACCCCTTACATTACACATGATAACGGAAAATCATATCATACTTACCGAGATTTTCGTTTCCTGTTCCTTTCACATGGCAGTGGGCACAGAAATGGACTTAACAAGCTTAACTTAAAGGATGGGAAATAAAGAACCATAATCCCATATGTATATGCAGAATTATTTTGCGGATCAGAATGAAATGTGAGATGTGCATGGCGATTGCTCTCATTGACTCCTTCTTGAAGGTTTCAACCTTTAAATGTTGATTGAGGGTCTTTAGGTTGAGAATTAGGGATGTAGCGAACTGTTCTGCTGCGAACTAGTTCGCGCGAACTTCGACCGTTCGCGTCCGCTGAATGTTCACGAACGTTTGGGAACGTTCGCATTTCGATTCGAATACAAATCGTTCGACCATTCGACCATTCGAATTCCTTCGACCACTAAAAATCGAACGATTTCCATTCGTTCGAACGATTGTAAGCATTCGATCGAATGAAAAGCATTCGATCGAATGGCTTCGATCGTTCGATTCGAATGAAAATCCTTCGATCGAATGATTAAAATCCTTCGATCGTTCGAATCGAACGATTTTAGCGGGTGTTCGAAGTTCGCGAACTGTCCGCGAACGTTCGCATTTTTTGCCGGTGTTCGCGAATGGCGTTCGCGAACACCAAATTGGCAGTTCGCTACATCCCTATTGAGAATCTCCCGAAATGCTCCATTTTGCTTTTGTCTTAAAAATAGGTGAGAATATGTGCCTGAGAAATGCTCTTGCATTGGTACTTCCTCTATGACTCTTTTGGTTAGAAGATCTGATAGGGCAATTTGGACGTTTTTCATGTCTTGTTCTGATCTTTTCTTGTCGATGACGCAAAGCTTCTTTTGGGGGTGCTTTTTAGTTGAAGAACATACCCCCTTGAAATTGTGTTGAGAACCCATAGATCTGTTACATGTTGAGCCCACACTGCCCCAAATGCTTGTGTTCTGCCTCCCACTTGGGCCAGAGGGGCTTGCGCACCTTCATGCTGACTTCTTCTCTGTTTTTTGTTCTCTTTTTTCTTGATTTTGAAACCTGGATCTCCAAGGTTGTCGAAAAAAAAAGGTTTTCCTGGCTTATACTGTTTTGTGTCATGAAGGGAGGGTTTTCGACCCCTGGACCAAGTCCTGTAGGGTTTCCTATCTTTTCTATCCTGTGGCAGAAAAGCAGATTTCCCAGCCGAAGCCTTCGAAATAATCTGGTCTAAGCGTTCTCCAAAAAGGAATTTTTCCTTTAAATGCTACAGAACATAGATTGTGCTCAGATTGGGAGTCTGCTTGCCATTGGCGCAGTCACAATGCCCTTCTGGCCGCAACTGCCATTCCTATTTACTTTGCTGCCATTCTCGATCCATCGAGTGAAGCCTCAGCTGTAAAATTGTTGGCTGTCTTTATATCTTGATATCCAGTATATTTTCTTTATCTGCTCCTGACTTGATGGCATTTTCAATATCTGTAATCCATATGTTATTAGCTCTAGCCAGTGAGGTGGTTGCTACGGCGATCTTGCATGCCATCCCTCCTACCAAGAACATCTTCTTTAATATGGCATCTTGCCTTCTTTCCATGGCATCCTTTAAGGACACTCCTTCATCCACAGGTAGCGTAGTTCGTTGGGGTATTCTGGTAATAGCGGCATCTACTTTGGGTGTGGACACCCAGTTTTTCACGTCTTGCTCTGAAAATGGATACATTTTAGTGAAGCGTTTGGATTCCCCCGGTTTTTTATCTGGGTTTTCCCATTCAGATCATTGTATCATTTTAGAAATTACTTCATGCACTGGGAACACTTGAACCCTTTTACTTGACTTAAACATTTTATCTTGCTTTGGTATAGGAACTTCCTCATCTAAGTCCAATGTAGCTCTCATGTGTCTTATCAGAGGTTCAATAAATTCAATGTTGAATGTTGTATCCTCTGTCTCTTCTGTTTCTGAATCAGAGAGAGGTATTTCACCTTCAGAGGTGCTTGAGTCTTCAATATCCGCAGTTCCTCTAACTGAGGTCTTACCACTAGGTGGTGTATAACCCTGTTTAGTCAGGTTTTTCATGACTTTTCCCATAACTTGATCCACCATTGTAGCCATGGACTGTTTGAAGGTGGATTGCATCCAGTCCATCATGTTAGCCGTTTGTTCTTGAGCCGGTTCGCTCGCATCTGGCATTTTTTTCATAGCCTTTTATCTGGCATGGCAGGATTGTCACAAGCCATGCATTCTTTTCTGGAATAGTCTCTCTCCATTCCATGCTTACCCTCTGGAGCTTGAATGTGAGCGTCTGTGACTCATTACAGCCTGCAAAACATATGCACATAACAGGTTACTTTGTTTAATTAACCTGAGCTCCCAGCGTTGAAAAACTCCCATAGGTAACTACTTACACCTGGAATTCAGTAATACAGTTGTAGGGATGTGAAAATCTTAGACACCCTTACACTTTACAGACAGGCACATCCCTAGTAATATGGACACCTCAGTGGGTCCTTATGGGGACCTTGTGCTTATGTAACCCCTGCAGTTCACACAGTGTACACCAGATGGCACTGTGCCAGAGTATAAAAGGTTTAGGAACCATGTGCTCTGGGTCCATTGCTTTAGCCCAACCAAGCAGGCTGGAAGGGAATGGGTAGTGTCGACCCTAGGCGCCTTGGCCCTAGTAATTAGATAGCTATACTCGTTTTATAGATCACTCTAGGAGTGATAGAGGGGTTATTTAGTTGAGCAGCTCAAGGCTCCGCCGAGGAGATTAGAGGGATTAAGATCCCAGGGTATTACTGACCCAGAGTAAGGAACCAAGTGTTGAGATAGGGATGATAGGAACTCCCCTAGTCTGCCACTGGAAGATATCCTGAAAACTGGGCAATACCCTTCCGATGCTGTCAACTTACTCTCTGCTGTATATTCCCTGGCCTGTGGGGATTCAGCCTATACGTGCTGTGAGTATATGCTTCCTTTATGCTGCTTGTGGATCAATGTGCTAAATGATCTCTGTGCTATTGTTCAATAAATATTGTTTTTGGTTCAACTGTTAAAGAACTACTGGCGCCCATCATTGTGCTCTCGCATCAGGTTACAGTTACACTACACCCTTGCCTCCACACCGCTGCGAGGGCTTACCCCTGAGAAAGAGAGCTCATCTGTGGTCTCAGCCCACCAAGGAAAGTAGCTAAAACTGCCCTAGCACAAGTCAGTTTACTATAGCGCTACACAGTCAATTCACACTGTTCAGCCTTCAGAAGCAGCAACCAGCCACATACAGATTCAATGTAGTAGCTCAGAGATTTTAAAAACATTTTTTGGCACCATCCTGTCCCTTTAAAGGAACAGTAACATCAAAAAATGAAATTGTTTTAAAGCAATAAAATATAATACAGTGTTGCTCTGCACTGGTAAAACTGCTGAGTTTGCTTCAGAAACACTACTATTGTTTATATAAATAACGTAGGGATGTAGCAAACTGCCGTTAATGTGTTCGCGAACGCCGTTCGCGAACACCGGCAAAAAAGCGAACAGTTCGCGAACAGTTCGCGAACTTCGAACGCTCGATAAAATCGTTCGATCGAACGATCGAAGGATTTTATTCGTACGATCGAAGGATTTTCGTTCGAATCGAACGATCGAAGCTATTCGATCGAATGATTTTAATTCAATCGATTGCTTATAATCGTTCGAACGAATAGAAATCGTTCGATTTTAGCGATCGAATGGTCGAATGGTCGAATGGTCGAACGAAATTTTACTTCAAATCGAACGCGAACACCAATTGGCGAACGTCGCGCGACGTTCGCGAACATTCGGCGGACGCGAACAGTCGAAGTTCGCGCGAACTAGTTCGCCGGCGAACAGTTCGCTACATCCCTATAAATAAGCTGCTGTGTAGCATTGGGGGCAGCCATTCAAAGGAGAAAAGGCTCAAGTTACACAGCAGATAAGCTCTGTAGAACATAATGTTCATAATCTGTTATCCACTATTTATCCTGTGCCATATAGCCGTTTTTCAATTATATATAAACTATAGTGGTACTTATCTGTTATCTACTGTGTATTCTGTGCTTGAATGGCTGCCCCCATGGCTACACAGCAGCTTGTTTATATAAACTATAGTAGTACTTATCTGTTAACTACTGTGTATCCTGTGCTTGAATGGCTGCCCCCATGGCTACATAGTGGCTTGTTTATATAAACTATAGTAGTACTTATCTGTTATCTACTGTGTACCCTGTGATTGAATGGCTGCCCCCATGGCTACACAGCAGCTTGTTTATATAAACTATAGTAGTACTTATCTGTTATCTACTGTGTATTCTGTGCTTGAATGGCTGCCCCCATGGCTACACAGCAGCTTGTTTATATAAACTATAGTAGTACTTATCTGTTTTCTACTGTGTACCCTGTGCTTGAATGGCTGCCCCCATGGCTACACAGCAGCTTGTTTATATAAACTATAGTAGTACTTATCTGTTATCTACTGTGTATCCTGTGCTTGAATGGCTGCCCCCATGGCTACACAGCAGCTTGTTTATATAAACTATAGTAGTACTTATCTGTTATCTACTGTGTATACTGTGCTTGAATGGCTGCCCCCATGGCTACACAGCAGCTTGTTTATATAAACTATAGTAGTACTTATCTGTTATCTACTGTGTATTCTGTGCTTGAATGGCTGCCCCCATGGCTACACAGCAGCTTGTTTATATAAACTATAGTAGTACTTATCTGTTATCTACTGCGTATCCTGTGCTTGAATGGCTGCCCCCATGGCTACGTAGCAGCTTGTTTATATAAACTATAGTAGTACTTATCTGTTATCTACTGTGTATCCTGAGCTTGAATGGCTGCCCTCATGGCTACACAGCAGCTTCTTTATATAAACTATAGTAGTACTTATCTGTTATCTACTGTGTATCCTGTGCTTGAATGGCTGCCCCCATGGCTACACAGCAGCTTGTTTATATAAACTATAGTAGTACTTATCTGTTATCTACTGTGTACCCTGTGCTTGAATGGCTGCCCCCATGGCTACACAGCAGCTTGTTTATATAAACTATAGTAGTACTTATCTGTTATCTACTGTGTATTCTGTGCTTGAACGGCTACCCCCATGGCTACACAGCAGCTTGTTTATATAAACTATAGTAGTACTTATCTGTTATCTACTGTGTATCCTGTGCTTGAATGGCTGCCCCCATGGCTACACAGCAGCTTGTTTATATAAACTATAGTAGTACTTATCTCTTATCTACTGTGTATCCTGTGCTTGAATGGCTGCCCCCATGGCTAAACAGAAGCTTGTTAATATAAACTATAGTAGTACTTATCTGTTATCTACTGTGTATCCTGTGCTTGAATGGCTGCCCCATGGCTACACAGCAGCTTGTTTATATAAACTATAGTAGTACTTATCTGTTATCTACTGTGAAGTAAACAGATCAGTTTTATCAGTGCAGGGCAACACTACATGATATTTTCATTACTTTAAAACACTTTTAGTTTTTGGTGTTACTGTTCCTTTAAGGCATACCTCCCAACATTTTGGAAGTAAAAAGAGGGACAAAAAAAATTTTTCCGCATGTAGCGCAGCAATTTTTTGACCACACCCTTTCTGTGGCCACACCCCCTAATTACCATGTTTGTTTTACAAAATTTGGCAGGTTATGAAAGTTTGAAAATATTTCTCCTTATCTAAACTGTGTTTTTGTGTCTCAAAATTGTTACAGAGTATCTTATTTGCACCTGTTAGCTGTTCTGGGCTCTCTGCTAAAAGCCAATTAAGTGAGAAACTTTGTTTTTTTTTCTGGCTGTTCAGTGCAGAGAAAAGAGGGACTTTCCAGTACAAATGAGGGACTGCGGGTTGAGCTGTCAAAAGAGGGACTGTCCCTCGGAAAAAGGGACAGTTGGGAGGTATGCTTTAAGGCTTACCCGGAAGTGCATTCAGGATGGACGTGAGTAATGGGCACTTCAGCGTCTTATTGCGCATGTGGCATTGCGAGTTATTGCGCTGTTGGCAACGGATGGCCATGAGCCCACCGGCTCCTCCTGTCTCGGCTCAGGAGCTTCAGACAGAGGGAGAGCAGCTCTGCTGGGTAAGAGGGTATTTTTCCACGACAGGAAGAAAAAGAATGGGCGCAAGGCGCGGGGAGTTCCTTTAATGTTGTCATTTCCTGTACCTTTCTCACGGCCGGGGGATTAACCCTTTGTGTGCCCACTGCCATGTGAAAGGAAAAGGAAACATTATTGCACAATGTAAATCTGTATTCCTTGAATTTCTATTACTCTGGCCGGGAATGTTTGTGCTGAGTGATAATGAGATAAAGATAGAGGAGATATCAGCTGACATTTCCCTGTAGTTAACACCCAGTTACACCCACATACAGGAATGTGAAAGTGAAAGAAAGAGACAGACGTGAATTTGTTCTTTCACTTTACTCCATATTCCCCTCTGGGCTCGGCTGCACATACTCGTTACTACTGGAGAGCTGCTGGGATACAACAGGGGCCCGATCGGGGGCCACAGAGCCATGGCTGAGATTACAGACATCTCCGGGGGTAAGAGCATCTTATTTTCACCCCTGAGTAACACTTACAATGTGCAGTTATAGACAGGCAGGACTGGGGTTTTGCAAATATGGCTGGGCCACAACTCCCAGCACTTATAACGAGTCAGCTACTGATCTCTCTGGGGCAAATTCACTAAGGTGCGAAGTTGCGCCAGGCGCAACTTCGCCGCACTTCGCCGCAATTCGCCAGGCGTAGTTTCTCCAGCCCTCCGAAAATTCACTAAGATGCGAAGTTGCGCACAGGGGTAGCGTAAGGTTCCGAAGTTGCGCTAGTGTTGATTCGCTATGTAAAGCGAAGTTACGCTAGCGAAGGCTAATTTGCATACGGTGCGAAATTCAAATTTCAATGTAGGAACACGTATCAGCACTACAAATGCCTAGAAAACCTTCAAATCAGCAAATAAAAATGTTATTTTGCCCTACACATGTGCCCACTGTCTAGGTAAGTTGCCATGAGTCAGGAAATGTAGGGGGGGGAAGGGGAGCCCCAAAAATTTTTTTGATCTTTTTCAGCCTATCACCCATCATGTAGAAAACACGCCAGCGTTTTTTGGGACTTAGAAAAAAAATGACTTTTTTTGAAACAATCCCTATCTACTCTATTGCGCTTCGCTGGGTCTGAGGTGGCGAAGGAAGTCTAGCGTAAAAGGTAGCGTTCAGTACACTGCGCAAGTTAGTGAATTTGCGTAGTTACGTCACTAGCGAAAATTCGCCTGGCGTAAGGATGCGAAGTAACACTAGCGAAACTACGCCAGCGTTCGTTAGTGAATTTGCGCAGTAACGAAAATGCCAAACGCTAGCGAATTAACGCTAGCGTTCAGCGCTTAGTGAGCCTCTGTGTGACAGCATTCATTAAAGGGCAAGTTTACCTTGCATAATGCCACCCTGACTGCACTTAAGAGAAGTTCATCTCACCTAAGAATCCAGCAGTCACTTATAGGGAAACCAGGGTAGAAGCTCATTGGCAGGAGCACCAGTGAAAACAAGGCTTGATGGTTCCCTGTATATAACGCCCGCTACAGGCAAGTGCTAAACTGCAACATCATTGAAAAACTGTTTTTCTTTTGTGCATTCGCTCCATTCTCCGGTAATACCTTCATGACACATTTTGCGATGGACGTTATTTGTAACAGTAATTGCAAATGAAAAATGAAATCATTCAGCAGGGCAAGCCCTTGCAATTTTATTCAATGCATGGTGCCATGGATGAATGATATCCTTGTGTGCCGGTGACCTTCTTCAATTATCGAATAAGGGGTTGCCGATTTCCCTATCACTGAGCACCAGGAGGAGAGAATTGTGCTGCGCCGTTTATTCCCAATCATTTTTGAGGTATGGTATAGAGCAGGACTGTCCAACTGGCGACCCCCCCTTCTGTGGCCCTCCAGATGCTGTGTCTGTTTACCATATGTAAGATTTAAAAGGTATAACTACAGAGATAAACTGGCCCCTGCATTGTTTAAACCTCAAATTCAGACTTTAACCCCCTGTATTGTTCACACCTGTGATCCCCCTGTATTGTTCACACTTGTGACAACTCTAATGTTTATATCGTAAGGCCTGTACTGTTCTACCTGAGACCCAGACTGTTCCAGACAGAATCACTCCCAGCTCCCTTTTGGCAGCTGTTGGCACAGGTACATATTTTTGGGCAATATCTTGGCTGCTACTTGCACAGGTAAACAGATGATATGATGGATATTTGGCTGCTGCTGGCACAATTACATATATGGAGGCAATAGTGTGGATTGTTTGGCTGATGCTGGTACAGGTACAGATTGGGGGCAATATAAGGGATTGGCTACTGCTGGCTCAGGTATAGATTGGGGCAATATGGTGGCTGCTGGCACAGGTACAGATGTTTGAGGGCAATATGATGGGGTTTTGGCTACTGCTGGAACAGATACAAATTGGGGCAATATGATGGATTCTTTTGGTTGCCGTTGGCATAGATACATATTGGGGTAAAAATATGATGGATGTTTTGTCTTATGCTAGCACAGGTACACAGATATTTGAGGGCAATATGCTGGCACAGGTACAGATTGGGGCCTGGGGGCAATCTGAGGGATTGACTGCCATTGGCATAGGTACAAATGGAGGCGATATGATAGGTGTTGGCACAGGTACAGGGGGCTATATGACTGGTAAGTTGGGAAATGGTAATGCAGGACTGGCTGGGGGGGCACTGATTGAAGCCTTTGCCTAGGGTGCAAAAATAACTTGGCCCGGCCCTGCCTCCCTGTGTGTGCCATTCTCTGCTTGCCCAGTGCTGCTTGTGTGTGCCATTCTCTGCTTGCCCAGTGCTACTTGTGTGTGCCATTCTCTGCTTGCCCAGTGCTGCTTGTGTGTGCCATTCTCTGCTTGCCCTACGCTACCTGTGGGATGTAAGCCTGTTAGGGGTTTGTTCTGGGGTTTGTTAGCATTCGGAAAGTGTTGTTAAGGGCCCCTAAGGTGTTTAATCATGTGTTGGGGGGGTTGTTGTATTATCCACAGGGGAGGATGAGGCATATGGATTTTAGGGTATGTTTTAACATGACTTCAATTTCTCACATTTGAGTGATGAGGGATTTGCCTGCAGTGAGCACCAACCATTTGGTTTTTTAGTGTGTTACCCCCGTTAATGTGGATACGATCTTAAAAGTTCTTGTGGTAATGTGGGTGTGGTTTACAGTGGGTGTGGTTTAAATGGGGGAGTGACCAACACTGACTTCCCTCCTCCACATAGGCCAGTAAAATTTTGGCCCTCGGTACCACAGAACTTGGACAGAACTGGTATAGAGCAATTAGAAATTGGATCTCTGTGAGTCCCAGACTGGATGCATCTGAAGGGCAGTGTGTAAGGTGGATAAAAATGGTGTTATGGGAAAAGTGCAGTGAATGATGATGTAACTGTAAGAATGTTTGTTATGTGTATGTATGATTTTTTTAATGTTGAAAATTATAGTGTTAAAAATGTATTTACAGGGTTTGGCCACAAGAGGGCAGTAGGTTCTCACTAGTTATATAATAGTGTTATTTAAAGTGTAATATTCTCCCCAGGCCACTAGAAGGAGCTAAAGGGAATAGTATAAATAGGGGTAAACAACCACGGGAGTGACAGTTGATAGGTGGGCGTTGTCCAGTGAAGAACACCTGCTGGAGGAAAGAAGAGCCCAGCCCAGAAGTAAGGAGTAGGCTTAGCCAGAGTGAGGAAATTTGTGTTATAGTGGGCACTAGGTGTACAAGGCAGTTAGGAAAAGGGTAGCAAGGGCAGCTAAGAGCCCCAACCAGGAGTAAGTAGTGAGATCCCATCGAGGGCGGTGGAACAGGTATTCAGAGGTAATACCAGAAAATCCTGTGAGTAAGAAAGCTAATTCTATGGCTATGTGATATGTGACTGAAGACTTGACTGTCAGTGTGAAGTTGCATCAACAAATTGTAATTAAGAAAATAAAAAGAACTTTTTAACTGCTTGCTGTTGCCTATTACTGTAAGTAACCCTGGGCCACGTACTTACAAGTGCTGTATGCAGAGGATTGCACAGGGCAAAGGAGGAAGACAAAGGGGATCCCCCAGAGCTGACAACCTAGCAAATAAGCAATGTGAGGAACCCTGCTGAAAACAATTGGATGTCACGTACAGCTAGGGTTGCCACCTGGCCAGTATTGCTAAGCCTAGCCAGTAAAATACCAGCCAAGGCCAGTATTACAAATTTACAGGCAATGCATTAAACGGGTAATTTAAATCCCTATTGTTACGCCCCCGGCCCACCTCAGATCTGCCCC
Source organism: Xenopus petersii (assembly GCA_038501925.1). Taxonomy (NCBI): domain Eukaryota; kingdom Metazoa; phylum Chordata; class Amphibia; order Anura; family Pipidae; genus Xenopus; species Xenopus petersii. The sequence continues at coordinate 6,893,202 of CM076688.1, forward strand.
CTGTTCCGCCTCAGATCCACCACTCTCGGCTCCCCTATTCACCTAATCCAAGCACTGCAGTCCCTTCTTGGCCAAACCGGATTTAAAACTGAGTGACTCTGCCCCCAAAATGACAAAACGCCACCCCCAAAACAGCACAACTCCGCCTGAAACATCACAACTCCGCTCCCGAAATGGTACAATCCCGCCCCTCTCTGGCCTCATCCACTACGTCACCAGCCAGTAGGGCCAGAACTAAAAGGTGGCAACTCTACGCACAGCGCACACACTCGCAATACACACGCATACGCAACACATACGAACTCTACCCATAAATGCCCAAACCTTCTCCTATGATGTCACTGAATGCTATTGCGTATGCTCATTATGGAATTTAAACAGAACCTTGAAAAATTGGGGAAAATCTGGAGAATTCTGGAGAATGTTGGGAGACAATTAAAATTGCAAGAGCTTGCCCTGCTGAAACTGGGGGTGTTCCCTTTCATAAATGAACCTGATAAGTTGCCCTTTGTACTACTGGAAATATAAATGTATAAACGTTGTTGTACTCCCTGGTGGCTGCTGTCTCGGCTGTGGTGCTGGAGAGCTGTGATTATTATTATTAATATGTATTTTTGGAGCTCCACCAACATATTTCTCAGTGCTGTAAAATAAATGTTTTTATACAAAGGACATACAGAATTACATACATAGCAACCAGTAACACAAGGTGAAGAAGGCCCTGTGCAAAAGAGCTTACAATCTAAACGGGGAAGGGATTAAAACACAAGGTGTGGGAGTGGGCAAGATCAGAAATAAGTGTGAAATGTAGCATATGGTATTGCTAAACCTCCCAACTGTCCCGTATTTCACAGACAGTCCCGATTTTGACAGCTCAATCTGCAGTCCCAGATTGTTACACTTTCTCTTTGATCTAATGGACTGAACAGCCTGAAAAAGATAAAAAGTTTTTAAAACTCGATTGGCTTTTGGCAGAGAGGCCAGCAGGTGCACTTGGATACTTTTGTAACAATTTTAGATAAGCAAAGAAGTAATTGTAACAATGTATGATAAGCAGGTCTCTTGGGGAAACTGTGACTTGCAGCTTCAAGGGCAATTCACCTTCATTAGCAAAACTGGAATAACACATAAAAACCACAGAAATATGTTTAAACTTTCATAACCTGACACATTTTGTGAAATGAACATGGTAATTAGGGGGGTGTGGCTACAAAATGGGCGTGGTCATAAACATCCACACCATTTTCTAAAATGTTGGGAGGTATGAAATGAGAATTTCATAAAATGTATAGTCGTTAAAGGAAATGGTTTGAATCAGAACAGATTGGAGTCTGGCATCATATAGAATTCACCATTCAGGATGAGTGGGATTTTTAAAAATGAAAGGGGTGGTTTATCTTTAAGTCAAATTTTAGTATGATATAGAATAGCTAATTCCAAGCAACTTTTCAATTGGCCTTCTTTTTTTATAGTTTTTGAATTATTGCCTTTCTTCTGATAGTTTCCAGCTTTCAAATGGGGTGTAACTGTCCTCGGATCCTTGAAAGACTTTAAGAACATACCACTGGTACAAAAATAACTTTCTTTATTGGTAACATCATCAGGATAGGGAATCAGGAACAAAGATGATGATTTTTAGCAATGTTGGTACGATACAAGTGCAGTAAGTACACGTAGAATGCGTAGAATGTGTAGAATATGGAATGTGGTAGAACTAGGGGCAAACATACAAAAAGGAGTATTCAGTATATGTTCTAACATATAATCACTAACATTGTCATTAGCAGCATTAATCAGTACACATAAACAAAGATAGTTCACCTATTTTCGCCTCATAGGATCTTTAGGGCAGTTTCTCTACTCTGGCATGCTCTCTGAAGATTCTGTCTCTAAGATGGCTTCTGGCATGTCTGGCTAGATTCTAGAAGATCTCAGAGAGGCTGGGTTCTGATTGGACTAGATTGTCAGGTGGCTGGAGTACTCAAATTAACCCTGTAATGTCCTGTGCCTAGCTGGCTATATTATAGCTGCTGGCTGTTACTTTACACACAAATGAACTTTAACAGCAGGAATAACTTTTCTGCTTGCCATACAACAGAGCGTATAAAAGGTATATATTGTTCTGTACTGCAAACTAGCGCTAAGTTGCTATAAACTTCTCTTATATTAACAGTCACAATGAATTATGCAGTTCAAATGTTAGATTGGCTTGGGCGGGCAGCTACACTCCCACCAAATTACCTTTAATTTATGCATTCATTGTTAAGTTGGGTTGCATAAATTAAGGTGATTTTACTTCTTTCTTGTTATGCATTTGATCATGTTCTTTATTATTCTCAATAAGAACAACCAATTTTTGGATAGGACGTTCTAGAATGAGTGGAGTGGTGAGACGTTCTCCTTTCTTACTTAATTTGGAATCTCCCATCTGTAATTTCACTCTTCTCACCAATCCATCATTGTCTTTCTGGACTTCAAGAACTTTAGCGATTCTCCATCGATTTCTGGGTATATCCTCTTCTTTGACGATCACTATGTCATTTATTTGAACATTTCTCCTAGGAGTATGCCATTTTTGTCTGAGAGTGAGATTAGCTAGGTACTCCTTCCTCCATCTGTTCCAAAACTGTTCGGTCAAATATTGCACACGTCGCCATCTCTTTCTGGCATACAAATCTTCCTCAAGGAACTTGCCGGGTGGTGGCTGTATGGGAGTGGACTTTAGGTGAAGCAGATGATTTGGAGTCAGGGGATCTAAACTTGTTGGGTCATTGATATTATCAACTGTCAGTGGACGACTGTTCACAATGGACATTGCTTCATAAAATACAGTTCTCAGAGAAGCATCATCTATTCTTCCAGCACTCTGCTTCAGTACTGAACTCAGAACATTCCTTACAGTTCTTATCTGACGCTCCCAAACGCCTCCTGTATGGCTTGCATCTGGAACATTCATACAAAAGTCACATTGTCTCTCTGCCAGAAACATGGCTATCCTTTCTTTATCTACTTCTTCTAAAGCTTTTCTCAACTCATTCTTAGCTCCAACGAAGTTAGAACCTTGGTCAGATCTGATTTTTCTTACGGTGCCTCTAATGGCTATGAAGCATCGAAGGGCATTGATGAACACATCAGTTGACATATTCTCCAACATCTCTATGTGGATTGCTCTGGAGCTTAGACACGTGAAAAGTAGACCATATCTTTTGTGCTCCTTACGATCTTGCTTGGTGTAGAATGGACCAAAACAATCCATGCCACAATAAGAGAAGGGAGGCGATGGTTTTACACGATCAATGGGTAAATTTGCCATTCTTTGGTCTTCTGTTGGTCTTCGAGTCTTCCGACACAGTACACACTGTTTTATATGTTTAGCTACAGTTTTACTGCCATTCACAATCCAGTAACCACCATCTCTCAAGTAGCTCAAGGTTAGACCTCTGCCTTGATGTGAGGACCTTGTGTGATGATGATCAATTATCAGGCTTGTAAGGGTAGAATCCTTGGGAAGAATCGCTGGATGCTTCACTCTGAAAGGTAAAGGTGCATTTTCCAATCTTCCTCCTACTCTTATTATACCATCCTGTAGGATAAGATTAAGTTGATGCAAAGGGTGGTTGTTGGGAAGCCTTCCAGGTTCTTGACTGAGCATCTTTAATTCCTCTTTGTAAAATCTCTGATGTATGAGTTTTATAACTGTGTCCTCAGCTTTCATTCTTTCTTCAACGTTCAAGGGTTCAATCTTCCTAGTTCGTCTTGCCAGACGCTGAATTCGAGCAACTACATTTACTACTGTAGTCCACTTGGAGAATCGTGATAGTCTTTCGAGCATATCGTCCTGGCACTTGGTTATTGTGTTTAAGGCTTGAATGACCTTCACTTCAGGATCGCACATTGATAGTTCTAGGCAATCTTTGTTGGGTACTATTTCCCTTTCCCATAGGAACTTCGGGCCTGTAAACCAATTTGAGTCCTTCATTTCTGAAACTTTAAGACCTCTTGAAGCATGATCAGCTGGATTCCTTTCTGACTCAATGTAGTACCACCGGTCTGGATCAGTAATTTCTCTAATTCTTTGAACTCTGTTCGCCACAAAGACATGAAATCTTCGAGCTTCATTATTTATGTAGCCTAGAACCACCTGTGAGTCTGTCCAAAAGTACTCTTCATCTACCTTGAACTCTAATTCGTCTCTCAGGAACTTGCTCACTGAAGCAGAAACTACAGCAGCTGCTAGTTCCAGTCTTGGTATTGTGAGAACATTGGTAGGTGCAACTCTGGTCTTGGCCATGACAAGGGAGCAATGTACCTTTTCATCTCTTATCATCCTGATGTAGGAACATTGGCCATAACCGTAACTACTAGCATCTGAGAAGTGATGCAGTTCGATTCTCTCATACTTTCCAAAGTCGTAGGGTGCAAAGCACCTTAGTATTCTGACTCCTTGCAGATCTTGTAAATCCTTAATCCAACTCTCCCACCTTGGCCTCAGTTCTTCTGGTATAGAGTCATCCCAACCTAGCTTCTGTCTGCACAGCTCTTGGAGTATTCCCTTTCCTCTGAGGATCACTGGGGCTAAGAATCCCAATGGATCATAAATAGAAGCTACCGTGGAGAGAATATTGCGTCTTGTTGCTGGTTTCTCTTCAATAGAGACCTTAAAGAAAAACTCATCATTTTCCACATCCCATCTCAGGCCAAGTGCATTCTGGACTGGAAGATCATCGTAGTTGAGGTCTACATTTTCCATTGCTGATGCACGTTCAGATTCGCAAATGGATTCCAACACTTCTCTGTTGTTTGAGATGAACTTGTGAAGGCGCAGATTTCCCTTTGCGCACAACTCTTGAGTTTCTTTCACTAATTTGATTGCTGAGTCAGCAGATTGCAGGCTTACAAGTCCATCATCAACATAAAAGTTTTTTTCAATGAAGTTTGCTGCAGATGGATAATTTCTTTTGTATTGATTGGCAAGGTGTTTCATACCGTAATTGGCACAACCTGGGGATGATGCTGCTCCAAACAGATGAACTTTCATGCGATATTCCACAGGCTCTGTATTAGTGTTTCCATTCTCCCACCATAGGAACCTCAGGAAATCTCTATCTTCCTCTTTCACATGAAACCTGTGGAACATCTTTTCAATGTCACACATGACAGCAATGGGGTATTTCCGAAATCTACCGAGAACTCCAGATAGCATATTCGTGAGGTCTGGTCCCGTTAACAGATAATCGTTCAATGCAACACCATCATACCTTGCTGAGCAATCAAACACCACTCTTATCTTGTCTGGTTTCTTCGAGTGATAGACACCTTGATGTGGAATATACCAAACCTTCCCCAGGTCTGGTTGATGGTCAGCTCTTTCTGCATCTCCGTCTTGTATGATGCCTTCCATAAACTTGAAATAGTCGCTTTTGAACTTTGGCTCTCTTCCCAGCTTCCTCTCTAAACGTCTTAGTCGTACTAAGGCAAGATTCTTATTGTATGGAAGGTCAGGGCATTTTTTGAAAGGTAAGGGCATCTCTAGATGGCCTTGTTGGTTTAGCTGAATGCCTCCTTCCAAGATGTGTAGGAATGTTATATCTTCTTGAGATATGCTCTTTTCCTTTGAGCTGGTGTCTGCAAAGTCGGACTCAAGAATCTTGATCACTGTAGCAGGACTTGGGGTTAGTGACATCTTGACAGATATGCGATTACATAACCCGGTTACTTGTCTTGAGCTTGCAGCCTGTTGTGGTCCTCCAACAATGCTCCATCCTAAATCAGTTTTGATGGCATATGGTTCATCATCACCTCCTGTTATTATTTGTCGTGGCATCAGTGCTTTAGAACAGTCATAACCTATCAGAAGCCCCACACGGTACTCCTTCAGAGGGGGTATTTTATGAGAGATGACTGATAGGTGCTTCCACTTTTGGGCTGTTTCACAGGTAGGTATGTGTTCACGATCAAGGGGTATGAAGTCTCTTGTATAGACCGGAGGTAGATCGATGGTGACATCTGAGCAAAGTCCCTTGACTTTTAGTCCTGTGACTCTTTGACTATCTTCCAATGAGTCTTTTCCCATAATCGTTGAGAGCTTAAGCTTCACTGGCTCCATTGCCACTTGCAATTTCTCACAGACTTCTTGATCGATAAATGTGTTACTACTTTGTGTGTCTAGTAATGCATAAGCAAGTACCTCCTTGCTTTCTGTTCCTGGAGATGAGATACACACTGGGATGATCATTGACGTATTCTTACTCTCACTTTTAAACATACAGCAAGATAGTGTGGATATGATTTCTCCCTCAATGAGAGTACTGAGTGTTGAAGCTTTATCCCTTTTTGGGCGATCTTCATGTAATGGGGTTGGGTGACGTCCTTTACAAATGCCACAGGTGGCTCTTCTTTTACAGTCCTTGGCACTGTGTCCCTTTCTTAGGCAACCAAAACAGAGTTGGTTATCCAGTATGAATCTTTTCTTCTCCTCTACAGACCTTTCCTTCATTTGTTGACATTTGTAGATGTTGTGATTCTCTCCACAGAACATGCATTGAAGAGGTGTGTGACTCTCTGTCTGTACTTTCTCTTTATTTGGTACATCAATGACCTTAGGCTTATTCTCATTGGTATCATGGTCTTTAGTCATTGTATTGACTGCAAATGAAGTTGCCTTTGCACGTTTTATCTCTCTCGTTGGCTTTCCTTCCAAAGGTTTCAGAATGTGAAGGGATGACACTGGATTGCATGCTATACGTGCTTCTGAATTGACAAATAAAGAGAACTCTTCAAAACTCGGATACTCCTTGCCTTGGTCTAACTGTTTAGTTACATGACGATTCCATCTTGAGGTCACCCAATCAGGCAGCTTAAGTAACATTTTCTGGTTTTCTTCACAGTCATTCAGTACTTGCAAACCCTTTATGTGAGGAATGGCGTTGCTACATGCTTGCAGGAAGTCACCATACTCTCTAAGCCTAACATACTCTTTAGAGCTTATCTTTGGCCAACTGTTAAGTCTTTCTCTAAAGGCTCGCTGTACTACAAAGGGATGACCATACCGTGCATTTAGCTTCTCCCATGCTTGTTTGTAGGCTTCTTCATCCTTCCTGTAGAAGCTACCTTCAAGAGCCCTCTTTGCTTCTCCACTAACATACTTCTGTAGGTAGAACAACTTGTCTGCTGGATTGGAGCAGCGACGTGCAATAAGTGCTTCAAAGCTTGTACTCCACTCTATGAACTTCAATGGGTCTCCTGAGAATACAGTTGGTTCAGGAGTTGGAAGTCTTGTAAGAACCATTGTCTCATGTATTGCTTGGGCAATAGCTGCAACATTTCCTTGGTCACTATGATGACTAGTGGGGATAGAAGGACAGGGATCTGTTCTCTCACTACACACTGACTTAGATTTCCCTTTGTTTTCCTCAGTGAGGATAGAAGGGCAGGGATCTGTTCTCTCGGGAAGTACTGCTCTGGATCTATCACCATTTTCTTTTATTTCCTCTTCAGTATATACTCTAAGTTTAGCTTCCATGACCTCGATGTCTCTTTGGTTTTTTAACTTTTTTAATTGTTTACGTTGTGCTTCGATAACAGCTTCCATCTCAATCTCAGCTCTTTTAGCGGCAAGTTGTGCAGATGCTTCTACTCTTTTGGCTGAGGTACTTGTGCACTTAGACGAGTGGCTAGAATGTTTGCTAGAAGATGCTACTCTTGAAACTGTAGATCCATATACAGACTTTGCATAATCCCTTTTATAAAGCTCTAGTAGCCTTGTCCTCTCTGTCTCAACATCAAAGTCGGTTTCAATTGATCGTATTCTCATAAGCCCTAATAAATCTGCTGTTATTGCAGTGCATGTGTCAATCTTCCTCTTAAAGTCCTGGGAGGGTGCTGTGTATGACCTTAGCTCATCATATATTGTCTTCATATCTAACTCATGCTTCTCTACAGCATCCATCATGTTGGATAATTCATCCTCTGCACACTCTTGTTTTAGCTTCATGCGAACCTCATTGGTATGCATTTTCCATTTTACGTACATTTGGTTGAATTTCCTCTCTCTTTGTGCAGCCTCTTGTTGCATATATTCTAGCATTTTTGGGGTAGGTCTTCTCTCACGAGATGACTGTCTCAACTGGCTTATCTGTTCTGAGACTGCTTGAGACTCCCTAAGCTCAGCTTCTAAATTCTCTATCTTAGATAGGTACTTTTTTATGTCACAATTTATCCTTTCTATCTCTTCAGGATCTGTCTCTGCCTTTAAATTTTCCCTCAACTCTAATACCTTCTGTTGTAGGGAATATCTCTCACTATTGAACGCTTCACCCTCTAACAATGGCATTGAATCACTATAAACAGACATTTTGACTTGAAAGAGTTAAATATCAGTTAAACACAAAGGAATAAATAACTTTATTCAAATTCACATAAAGTCCTTATAATGCAAATATCTCTGGATTCTCTCAAAGTTCTTATTACCTTTTATTCAGTGTCTCTTAATGTGCCAAAGTCAGCACATAACCATCAATAAGGAATAAACAGGAAACTCTGACCTTAATGTGAAGAGCAGGATACAGTGACTTGGCTTGCTGATTCACACAAAAAAGTGTCTCTCTATAGAAGTTAGGAATCACTCAGGATCAGTCTTTGTAGAAGTAGATGCAAGGTGAGGGACTTTGGCTTGCTTGCAGTTGCTTACAGGATGCTGTGTCTTTACTTGTAGAGATGCAGCTGTCAGAATTGTTGCGCTGCTTGTGTGCGATGTCTCTGGGTGAATTGCAGCACGTGGTTGTTTCAGTCTGGGCGGTAACACGCTTGTCGATATGTGCACTCTCACTGTGGCAATGCTCTGACTCTGAAGGCCGCAGGAAAGGCATACATCTACTTGGGTGCAATACTGGGCTCTATTTGTGCTTCTTCTGTGGTATTTTGTCAACTCTATTGCCACAGAAAAGGCAGGTTAGCTTTACAGGGCTGTTTAATCTTTTTTTTTTTGCACACTGTCTCTTTAAGAGCTTGCAATTACACTCTGAGGCACACTTGATATGGATTCTGCTCTAGCTCTGATGAGGTGCGTCTTCTCGCCTCCTCAGAGGGTAATAGTTCTACTGTAACTGTCCTCGGATCCTTGAAAGACTTTAAGAACATACCACTGGTACAAAAATAACTTTCTTTATTGGTAACATCATCAGGATAGGGAATCAGGAACAAAGATGATGATTTTTAGCAATGTTGGTACGATACAAGTGCAGTAAGTACACGTAGAATGCGTAGAATGTGTAGAATATGGAATGTGGTAGAACTAGGGGCAAACATACAAAAAGGAGTATTCAGTATATATTCTAACATATAATCACTAACATTGTCATTAGCAGCATTAATCAGTACACATAAACAAAGATAGTTCACCTATTTTCGCCTCATAGGATCTTTAGGGCAGTTTCTCTACTCTGGCATGCTCTCTGAAGATTCTGTCTCTAAGATGGCTTCTGGCATGTCTGGCTAGATTCTAGAAGATCTCAGAGAGGCTGGGTTCTGATTGGACTAGATTGTCAGGTGGCTGGAGTACTCAAATTAACCCTGTAATGTCCTGTGCCTAGCTGGCTATATTATAGCTGCTGGCTGTTACTTTACACACAAATGAACTTTAACAGCAGGAATAACTTTTCTGCTTGCCATACAACAGAGCGTATAAAAGGTATATATTGTTCTGTACTGCAAACTAGCGCTAAGTTGCTATAAACTTCTCTTATATTAACAGTCACAATGAATTATGCAGTTCAAATGTTAGATTGGCTTGGGCGGGCAGCTACATGGGGGTCACTGACCCCATCTAAAAACGAATGCTCTGTAAGGCTACACATATACTGTTATTGCTGCTTTTTATTAATCCTCTTTGTATTCAGGCCTCCCCTATTCTTATTGCAGTCTGTTATTCAATGGTTGCTAGGGGCATTTGGACCTTAGCAACCACACTGGTAAAACTGCAAACGGGAGAGCTGCTGAATAAAAAGCTAAATAACCCAAGAACCACAAATAATAAAAAAATATGAAAACCAATTGCAAATTGTAGTGATTTATTCGCCAGGCACGAATTTGCGAAAAAAAATGGACGCAGGTATCAAAACATGGATTTTTTTTCTGCAGAGCGAAACGGCACAAATTCACCCATCACTAGCAAATTGTCTGAATATCACTCTCTACATAATACTATGGGGCACATTTACTAAGGGTTGAATATCGAGGGTTAATTAATTCGAATTCGAAGGATTTTGCGCAAATACTTTGATCGATCGAAGTAAAAAACGTTTGATCGAACGATTAAATCCTTCGAATCGAACGATTGGAAGGATTTTAATCGATCGATCGAACATTTTTCCTTCGATCAGAAAAAGCTTAGAAAACTTACGGGGAAGGTCCCCATAGGCTAACATTGTAGCTCGGTAGTGGCGAAGTAGGTAGTCAAAGTTTTTTTTAAAGAGACAGTACTTCTACTATCGAATGGTCGAATAGTCGAACGATTTTTACTTCGAATCGAAGGTCGAAGTAGCCTATTCAATCATCGAAGTACCCAAAAAAAACCTTCGAAATTCTACGTTTTTTTACTTCGAATCCTTCACTCGAGCTTAGTATATGTGCCCCTAAAAGTTAATTTAAAGGTGAACAAAGGTGAAGGTTTCCCTATGTGGGTTATTCTGCTGCTTGCCATTTTGGGTTAGTGAATGACAATAATAACATGATTATACAATGAATATCTAAAACACAAATATCATTCCTGGTGTTTCTTTTAGTTACAGTGAGTGGCCCAAAGTTACCCACAATGTTGTGGACATGAGGTGCAGAAAACGCCTACATTGTCTGACTTTAATTCTACTCAGCACATTTCTGGGGATTACATTGCTCGGGACCATACAAGGCTAGTATCATCAGTGTATGTAGTGATGACAGTGGGAACTGCAGTTCAGCAAGAGTAAAAACACAGGTCTGTTGTATTTATAGATATGATCTCCTCTTTCCACAGGCAGAAAAATGGACATCATGGAAATCAATCTAAAATACTGCATAGTCGCAGCTGTATTTACAGTGGGATTGGTCTGGCTGATATTCAGTAAGTACATGACGAAATCAATGCATGAAAAATGTTCAACCTCGCACATTTGAAATCTATATACGTAATTGGCTGGATTCTATTTTAAAGGGGAACTATCCCGAAAATGATTATTTTAATTAATATAATAAATATAAGCTTCCTCATACTGAAACAAGAAACTTTCTAAATACAATCAATTAAATATTAAATTTTATCTTTACTATTCCTCTCTCAGCATCTGTTTCTCTTCATTCTCTTTTCATGCAGCAGTTGGGTGTCAGATATTCATTGATAGGGATGCACCGAATCCAGAATGCGGTTTGGGATTCGGCCAGGCAGAACCGAATCCGAATTTGCATATGCAAATTAAGGGCGGGGAGGTAAATTGCGTGACAAAACAAGGAAGTAAAAAATGTTTCCCCTTCCCAAATAGGATTTGGTTCGGTATTCGGCCGAAATCTTTCGCCAAGGATTCGGGGGTTTGGCCGAATCCAAAAAAGTGGATCTGGTGCATCCCTACAGTTAGATCCAATAGGGGGAATGTAATTAAAAACTTTGCGATGAAGTCGTTGAGGTCTTTAATTTGTCAAAAAGGACGCAAACATGTTCAATAGCGTTCACACGCGTCTTTGTAAAGGTTTTTTTGTGTTTCTGAAGTTTATTACATTCCCCCCAATATATCTTATAGGGGGGCTTCTTTCCTAGCAGATGTATTAGAGCTCACTCAAATAACTGATTCCAGTACAAACTAAATCTAACAAAATAACTGCCTTTTGCACAAATCCTGCATGTAGAGAGACATGATGTCTGGTGAGTTTAATAGAGTGAGCTCTAATACATCTTCTAGGCAAAAGGAGCCCCCCTATAAAATATATTGGATCTAACTGTCAATGAATATCTGACACCCAACTGCTGAATGAAGAGAGAATGAAGAGAAACAGATGCTGAGAGAGGAATAGTAAAGATAAAATGTAATATTTAATTGATTGTATTTAGAAAGTTTCTTAGAAAGTTTCTTATGTCAGTGTGATGAAGCTTATATTCAATTTTCATTTTCACAACAGTTCCCCTTTAAAATAGACATTTAGGGATCAGTTTACTAAAGTGCGATTAGTAGCCAGAAAAAAAACACCATAAAATCCGCAGATTTGTCTGAAATTTTTACCGCCACCCAGACAGTGGCATTATGTGAAAAAAGACAGAAATTGTACAGTAAAAGAGGAATATGGTCAGTTTTTTTTATACATAAGCAGTGAAAATGAGTGATTGCACTATGAAAGAATGATACTTATACATGTATTTATAGTGAATTTATTAGATTAAACATTAATATTGTCTTTAAAAATAGCCCCTTTATTGGAGCTCCCTATAGATGTTCGCTGGTCCCTGTCTGTGTTTCAAATGAGGGGTGGGCGTGTCCTAACGGTCCCTGCCAGAAGCACAGTAGGAGGGGACAGCCAATCACAGCCCTGCAGTCACACAAGCACAGACAGGCTTCAGTTCCCTATCAGGTCCTGCTAGCTGCTGATTGGTTCCTGTCCTACAGTGCAGTGAGCTGAGTGCACAGCCTGGGAATTCAGGGAGCAGCAAGTGGAAGAGAAGGGAGGGATTATTAGGGTTTTTGCAGAAATATTCAATAAATCAGCCTGAAACACTACTTTTTTAAGCACAATTCTTCTATATCTAAATGAGTATAATGCACTGGTACATTCTTATTTTTTACACAAAATGTCTCCTTTAAGAAAAATGTATATAATGGGCAAAATCATTTATTAGTAAACATGTAAGCTGTGTTAAATTTTGTCGCTAGAATATTCTCAGCTGATACTAGGCGATGGGTTATAGACCATTTTTACGAACTAAACGGACCCCTTCGTGGGATATTTTCAAACTGGCCTTTCTAATGCAGGGACACTTCCTGTTTGCATGCCAAGCCTCATTCTGAGTTCTCATACCAGGTGACTTATAAAGCTGTTTGTTGAAGCAAGTGGGGGACAGGGTGTATATTAGTTACACACAGCCCAAGGGATTTTGATTTTTAATGGCTGTAGCAGTTTTCTAAGTCTCCTAATTAGTATTTTGAATAATACATGGCAAGTACTAGGAACAAATACCAGAACAAACACCATGGCAGCCTGTTGCTAATGTGGGTCATTATTATGGCAGCAAAAGAAAAATGACTTGTCGTTCAGCCACCGGACACTTATTCTGTATTTTATTTATTAATATTTTATTTATTTGTTACCAGTTTTACCAGTGACTGGTTTTCAGTGTTATCAGAGAATAAAGGATTGTATTTTATTTCTCTTACCTGGCCCCAAAACGTCATTCCTTGCCCAAAGGAAATAAAAACTTGTGTTCGTGTCCAAGGTGGAGAAAAATTCTCTTTCAAATTTTTGGTGAAAAGAACGCTTTGAACATAAGGAAATAAGAAAAAGTGTTTTCATTTCATAATGTTTTTTTTTGTAAATAGTAGTTACTTTCCAAAGAAAAACAAAAAGGACTGAGCCCTCTTTGGCCTATAGAAATGAAAGCCCAGGTATTTCTTGTCTCTCCTCAGGCACTGTCTGTTTTACCAGAGAAATGATGGAAGTCAAACCACAAAGGACTGTTCCTTGTTTTTCTAGGTTTAACTAAATCCATTTTTTATCTTTGCAGAATATTTGCAAAAAAGAGAAAAAAAGAAAAGAAATTGTGATGAAGAGACAGGTAAGCTCATGGGCTACAAAACCACTGTCCATTGGCACTCTCTCCTCTAGCTTCCAGGAAGACCTGACGTTCCCAGGCCAGTGGTTTTCAGACATTTTTGGTCCCCTCCCTTTGAGGTGCAAGTTTTTGTTATTCATAGGGTTGCCACCTTTTCCCCAAAAAAATTCCGGCTGGTGGGGGCGGGCACAAAAAGGTGGCGTGACGTGGCATCAAAGGGGTGGGGTTATGTCACAAAGGGGCGGGGCCACGGCACGGCCAGGACAAGAACCGAAGGACAAGGTAAGTTTTACAAGGGATGGGGGGCTGGCCGAGGGGGTCTTTTTAAGGGTATTACAAATTTACCGGCAGCTACATTGCCGGTAAATTTGTAATACCGGCCCCGGCCTTGGCAGGTGTTTTACCGGCTAGGCCGGTAAAATACCGGCCGGGTGGCAACCCTAGTTATTCATGAGGTTACAGAGATAGGAAAGCATTTCTGTGTCAGCAATTCCTTCCAATGACATCTAGAGCAGAATTTTTATTCTAACTTTTTTGTCAGTGTCCAGGAAACCTCACCCCAACTGACCCTTACCACGACCACTTAGCCATAGCTTGGGCCCCCCTGGGGCAGTTCACAGCTGCATAATTTAAAAATCACTGCCTTGGGAGGGGCTGTAGTTAGGGTTGCAAACTGGCCGGTATTTTACCGGCCTGGCCGGTAAAAATTTTGGTTGATCCCAATGTTATTAATAGGGAATAAAGATAAATATATAGGAAGGTCAGTGATCCCAATGTTATTAATAGGGAATAAAGATAAATATATAGGAAGGTCAGTGATCCCAATGTTATTAATAGGGAATAAAGATAAATATATAGGAAGGTCAGTGATCCCAATGTTATTAATACGGAATAAAGATAAATATATAGGAAGGTCAGTGATCCCAATGTTATTAATAGGGAATAAAGATAAATATATAGGAAGGTCAGTGATCCCAATGTTATTAATACGGAATAAAGATAAATATATAGGAAGGTCAATGATCCCAATGTTATTAATAGGGAATAAAGATAAATATATAGGAAGGTCAGTGATCCCAATGTTATTAATAGGGAATAAAGATAAATATATAGGAAGGTCAGTGATCCCAATGTTATTAATAGGGTATAAAGATAAATATATAGGAAGGTCAGTGATCCCAATATTATTAATAGTGAATAAAGATAAATATATAGGAAGGTCAGTGATCCCAATGTTATTAATAGGGAATAAAGATAAATATATAGGAAGGTCAGTGATCCCAATGTTATTAATAGGGAATAAAGATAAATATATAGGAAGGTCAGTGATCCCAATGTTATTAATAGGGAATAAAGATAAATATATAGGAAGGTCAGTGATATGATCCCAATGTTATTAATAGGGAATAAAGATAAATATATAGAAAGGCTGGTATTTTTTTTCAGAAAAGGTGGCAACCCTAGCTGTAGGTGGGATAGTTTTGTTTTCGCCACCAGAGATCTATATTTAATGGGCATTAAAGGGCATGTAAAGGCAAAAAAAATAAAATCCAATTTTTACTTTCTTTAATGAAAAAGAAACCTATCTCCAATATACTTTAATTAAAATATGTGTACTGTTTTTGTAAGAAACCTGACTGTATGCAGTGAAATTCTTCCTGCATTTACTGCTGTGGATAGGAATTGTCAGACAGTCCCTAACTGCTCTGCAGGGAAACAATCATACTTATGAACAGCAGGGGGAGCCCCCGCCTTACTTCCCAGCCATGCAGAACTCAAGCAGCTTTGTTTCAAGCAGCTACTGTTTCCAACTCCAGCTGCAGGGACAAAGATCATGGAGCCAGATTTAAACAGATAAACTGGGGTTCTGTTTGGAGGATTATTTTGCTGCAGCCACTGGTTCTGCGGAGTTGGAGAAAGTTTGTATTAAACAATACAAAAACTATAAACTTCACTTTAGATTACATGACAACACAGGGCCCAGTGCAGTCTGTATATTCTGATTATTAATCAGTCTTGCTGTATCGGCTTCTGGCAGATATTATTTGACTTGTGCTGTTTTGATCATATGACGATCCCTAAGCAGCCCAGACCACATTGAGCATGTGCACAGTCTTGGTCTTGCAAAGATGTATAACAAAGTTACAAGATGGTGACCCCCTGTGGCCAACTTTGAAAGCATAAATCATTTGTTTGATAAGGCTTGTGGTGCAGTAAGTACATGTTTATGTTTACTATACAAAATACAGCATTTCTAGCCTTATTCTATTTTACACTTTACTTCCCCTTTAAGAGAGAACAACATGATGCTCCACCCTGGATCTTCTTCTGCTAAGGTGTCCTAAGTAGGGCTCCACAGAAATGAAGGGTCACTACAGGATGCAAGTGGCACAGGTTAGCCATGGTTAAGCATTTGTGTGGTACCTCATACAGATCCTACAGATATTAGTGTGGATTTTAATGATTTAACAGCAGCAGAGGTCATATCTAACCATAGCTGCTGACACACATTATAGCCCAAACAGCTAGCAACCCTTCTTTAATCCTTCTTCAATACTTTTCTGACTACCAATGACCCCTCCTGGCATGTGAAAAGCAGATTAATCCTCAGGTTAGCTATTTATACCATTGCCTGGCTGCTAGTTTATGTGCTTAACTGGTGAACAGTTAATTATTAAGTAAAACACAAAGAATAAAATAGGAAGACCATTTGTAAATTGTCTGGTGGGCCTGAAGTCTCAGTGCAACACGGCCCAGATACCCCAGTCCAGTTCACAGAGGAGGAACATCAAGAGGAGTTATTCATGTCTCACAATCCATATAGAACTACATTAAAGGATAAGTAAACCTTTAAAATAAGTGAATGTAAAATTGATGAGAGTGCTATTCTAAGCACCTTTGTCATTTACATTGATTATTTATTTTGTTTTTATTCCAAGATATTAAGGGATACATGTACTGTTAATATGAATGAATTTTGTTCCAACAGCGCCACCTGCTGGTCAGTTTCTGATCAGTCTGACAAAATTCATTCATATTAACAGTACATGTATCCCTTAATATCTTGTAATAAAAATAAAATGAATAATGAATGTAAATGACAAACGTACTTAGAATAACACTCTCGTCAATTTTACATTCACTTATTTTAAAGGTTTACTTATCCTTTAAATCAAAAAAGGAGTAAAGAGCAATCACATCATTTCAGATGTGGAAAAATTAATGTGGTCAATTTACCATGAAATAAAATTAGTGAAAAAAAATCATTAGTGCCAATTCATATAACTGGTTAATCAAAAAAAGTACTTGCATCAATTCATATGTGAAAAAAGTTTGATAAACTCAGTGAAAAAAAAAATCCTCAGTGCCAATTTCATATACCTAATTGATTATTGTGCATTTGAATGTAATTCATTGTGTATCGTTAACGTACATGTAATAAATAAAGTGCTGTATTGGAAATTGATCTGAACTATCTCTTAAGTGATTCTCAATCCTTATGTCAGATTTGATGTTCTCAATTAAAACGTAACATTTAAATGTCTCTATTAAAATGTAAAAAAAGGGAAAGAAAAACTTTCAACCACGCACGTTAATGGGAAGTAGGGATGCACCGAATCCAGGGGTCGGGATTCGGCCTTTTTCAGCAGGATTCGGATTCAGCTAAATCCTTCTGCCCGGCCGAACCTAATTTGAATTATAATTTGCATATGCAAATTAGGGTCAGGGAGGGAAATCACATGACTTTTTGTCACAAAAGAAGGGACTAATAAATGTTTTCCCCTTCCCACCCGGCAGATTCGGTATTTGCCGGAATCTTTTGCGAAGGGGGTTTTGGCCAAATGCAAAATAGTGGATTCGGTGCAACCCTAATGGAAAGGGAAGGGGAATTTGGAGAGAGGTGGTTAAAGGAATTCTAAGAGTAATTCATATTTTTTACAGATACCGGAACACAGAGGGGCCGATTCACTAAATTCGAGTGAAGGGTTCGAATTAAAAAAAATTCGAACTTCGAAGTTTTTTTGGGCTACTTCGACCATCGAATGGGCTACTTCGACCTTCGACTACGAAAATCGAACGATTCGAACTAAAAATCGTTCGACTATTCGATAGTCGAAGTACTGTCCCTTTAAGAAAAACTTCGACCCCCTACTTCGGCAGCTAAAAGCTACCGAAGTCAATGTTAGCCTATGGGGAAGGTTCCCATAGGCTTGCCTGGGATTTTTTGATCGAAGGATTTTCCTTCGATCGTTGGATTAAAATCCTTCGAATCGTTCGATTCTAAGGATTTAATCGTTCGATCGAATGAAAAATCGTTCGAACGATCGATCGCAGGATTTGCGCAAAATCGTTCGACTTCGATATTCGAACTTGAACGATTTTAGTTCCTAGTCGAATATCGAGGGTTAATTAACCCTCGATATTCGACCCTTCGTGAATCGGCCCCTAAGTGGGTGACTTCAATAATAGAAGGGGTGGGGGGAGTTGCTTGATGCAATCCATATTTATTCCACGCAACAGACATTGCTGATTGCGGTAGAGACTGAATGTGCAGTAGAATTTAGAGATAAGGATGAGGCCATCAATTATTTAGGTGCCTATGAGAGGACATTGGGGCAGATGTATCATGGGTCGAATATCGAGGGTTAATTAATCCTCGATATTCGACTGCCGAATTAAAATCCTTCGACTTTCGAATATCGAAGTCGAAGGATTTTGCGCAATTCGTTCTATCGAACGAACGAAGGAATAATCATTATAATAATAATTTAATAAGTATTATCCTTCAATCAGAAAATTGTTAGGAAGCCTATGGGGGCTAACATTGGCCTTGTTAGGTTTTAGGTGGCGAACTAGGGGGGTCGAAGAAATTTTTAAAGAGACTGTACTTCTATTATCGAATGGTCGAATATTCAAATGATTTTTAGTTCGAATCGTTCGATTCGAAGTCGAAGGTCGTACTCGAAGGTCGAAGTAGCCAAAAAAGATCATTCGAAATTCGAACTATTTTTCCTCTATTCCTTCACTCGAACTTAGTGAATGGGCCCCAACGTGTTAGGGAGAGTTTTTTGGCACATCATACTACACCCTTTACCCGTGGAATCAGTTGCAAAGGAACAGGATTTTTGGATTCAGACTTTTTGCATCCTCAGTATAATAAATCTCGAAAAAATCAGAAGTTTTTTTCCCACGAAAAATTTGGATTCTATAGGAAAAAAAAAAAACTAGGATTTTTCAAGTTTTTGGCATTTAAACTTTAATAAATAACCCCCCTAAAGTTCAATTTAATGACTAAATACTGAATAGGTGATGCTTTGTGAAGAATTGGATTTCTGTTGTTCCCGGGACCTCATACAAAAGCCAAGAATCTGTGTTTTTCTTAAAGGAACAGTTCAGTATAAAAATAAAAATTGGGTAAATAGGCTGTGCAAAATAAAAAATGTTTTCAATATAGTTTGTTAGGCAAAAATGTAATGTATAAAGGCTGGAGTGACTGGATGTGTAACATAATAGCCAGAACACTACTTCCTGCTTTAGAGTCACATTTAAAGGAAAAAATTAAAGGAGGAATTAAAAAAGAAATTGTTTACTTCATAAAAAGGGAGAAATATCATTACCCCATTACCTACCAACTTTCACTTTCCAAGATGCCAATCTCTTGTTCTAAAATAGGTATCTGGTGGTACTTGTGATACCCCAGTGGGATTCCAGTGAATGAAGGTTCATTCCCAGTGGCACTATAAGGTATAAGGGGACTATAATACACAAAAGCCATGAATATCTTGTAAATTATATCCTTATAAACGGCGAGTTCTGATGTCATCAGTTATAAACGGTGAGTTCTGATGTCATTTCTGTCACATGACTCACTGAAACTTGTGTATTATAATAAATAAAGTACCCCCAGTTGAAAAATATTAGGATATTAGAAGTTACCTCGGAGTTCCATGACCTGTATAAAAACACTCAGCCTTCGGCCTTGTGGTTTTTATATGGTCATGAAACTCCTCGGTAACTTATAATATCCTTATATTCACTATTCACTTTATTCACTATATAAGGTACTTTCTCCTGGCTATATCACCATGTGACTATTTGTAACCTGTGTGCCCATTGTGTCAATACAAGAAATTTATCAAAATAATGGCAACATTATTCCAAAAGTGTTTTGCTATAGCGGAGACTCACTGAGGCTTCCACTTCTCATTATTAATCAATATGCCCCTACCTATCTCTCAATAATCCTGAATGGTATAGCTCCGAAAACTACAAAGCAGTGATAATACAGTACCAGTAATAATACAGTATCAGTACATCATGGTATTCACATACAGTGTTTCTCAAGGTTGTTTTTAAACCATAAAATAAAATCGTCTTTACACAAGCTTTATAATTACCGTATATACTCGAGTATAAGCCGTCCCGGGGATAAGCCGAGGTACCTAATTTTACCTCCAAAAACTGGGAAAGCTTATTGACTCGAGTATAAGTCGAGGGTGAGAAATGCAGCAGCTTCTGGTAAGTTTCAATCAAAAAATTGAGGGTTTCTTCTCCCATTGGAGGTGCCGGCGTCTCATTTTTGGATGCCGGCGACCATTCTTGGATGCCAGCAAATATTCTTGGAGACTATTCTTGGACGCCCGCGACTATTCTTAGGCACCAGCGATTATTCTTAGACGCCGGCGACCGTTTTTGCGCTTGACCCGAGTATAAACCGAGGTAGAGTTTTTCAGCATATTTTGGGGGCTAAAAAACTCGGCTTATACTCGAGTATATACGGTATGCTGTAAATCTACTACCTGATGTTTTTACATTACCTATCCGACCCCCTATGTTCTTTCTCTATTCGGGGGCTGCCATATTTGTGCAGCAGGAGTTCATTAGTATTAGAAACTCTGACAGATTGAAAAGGAACAATCGTGTTGTAAAGAAATTCAAGTGACAATTGCTTACAAAAACAGACCTAGTAGTGTTAAATGATCAACATGACCTGTAGGCAACTTTTAGGGGCAGATTTATCAAGGGTCGAAGTGAACTCGAGGGAATTTAGAAGTAAAAAAATTCGAAGTCATTTTGACCTTCGATTTGAAGTAAAATCATTTGACTATTCGACCATTCGATAATCGAA
Source organism: Xenopus petersii (assembly GCA_038501925.1). NCBI lineage: Eukaryota > Metazoa > Chordata > Amphibia > Anura > Pipidae > Xenopus > Xenopus petersii. The sequence continues at coordinate 6,914,117 of CM076688.1, forward strand.
GTACTGTCTCTTTAAAAAAAAACTTTGACTTCAATACTCCGCCAACTTAAACCTGCCGAAATTGCTGTTTAGCCTATGGGGGACCTCCTGTGTGTTTTGCTAAGTTTTTTGAAGTCGAAGGATTTTTTGGGAGAATCGCACAATAAAATAGTTTGAATTGAAGTACGATCGTAATAAGATCAGAATACTATCGTACGATGTATAAAATCCTCCGACTTCGAATTCGAATGTCGGAGGATTCTATTCGATGTTCGGATTTTGACATTTTTTCTACTTCGAAATTCGACCCATGATAAATCTGCCCCTTAATGTACATTGCTATTTTGAAGAGTGCAATACAGTTCTATAAAAAAAACATTGTTCTCTTTATCTTCGCAGGATGCTGCTCCTTCTTTTCTTGCAAGTCTTCCTGTATTTCCGGTAGTACGGAAGAGTATAAAGCCAGTGGAATAGAAGGTATAAAATAGCAAATGTAATGTTTGTTTTTGTCTGACGTTTTTGCCGTTTGGAGGGACTTAATGAAAACACTCAAGCAGTTCTGGAATTAAATCTGTAATACATGTACTGCAGGTCCCAAATGCAAATTAAAATTGAGGCTTCAGTAATATTACGTCTTTCCTTGCACTTTGTGGACATACAAGGGATTATGGGAAGACTCTGTTGTCTTGTGTAGTAGTGATAAAACGTTAATACCCTGAGGGACAAATCAGTACCCCTAACACACACGTCATGTTCTGACTCCATAGTAGTTGTCTGGGTTGCACATTGTTTGCATAAATCCACCCTAATAATATTTTAGACACAGGAAAGCTGTATCTTTCTGAAGAAATCTTGTCTATTGGGATTTCTTAAATGGAAGAAAACCTTATTACAAGAAGAGGGGTCTGTAGTTTGTATGAGAAAGGCAATCAAGCCGATGTGGCTTCTTTAATAGTACAACCGATATATTCAGCCTTCTAATGGTTTCACTGTGTGTGATTTTATGTTATCAGTACCTGACTCTGAAGGTTCAAACAAACAGTTGTTGAAGCCTCGAGACAGAGAAACACAAGTTTCCCGAGACAGAGAAACACAAGTTTATTTTCCACAACATGGTTCTTCAAAACATTCTGATGGTAAGGATTTGTTCTCCATTTGCGGTTTGCTTTAGCCAACACAACGTTTATTTTTTTGTGATTGTAATGTTATGTTATCGTTCGGTTGTGACACAGACGATACAATGTTGTTGCACCATAAAGGCAAAGTAACCCCTGCAGAATCTTTACAACAACATGGATCTTCAGAACATTGTGATAGTAAGGCTGCTGCCACACAGGAACAGAAATCTGCATGCTGAATTACGCCGGCTGAAAATCAGCTCCTATGTGAACAGTTGCCTCCGCTCCTATCTGCCCCCCGTAACCATTGTGTCGACTTGGGTGCAGACATGAGGCTGATTTCAGTACGAGAATGTAAACTCTTGTGTTTCTTCACCAATATCAGGATGAGGCTACTGCCCACATAGGAGCTGATTTTCGGCCTATGTATATCAGCAGGCAGATTTCAGCCCTACTGTGGCACTAGCCTACGGGTTTGTCCTCGATTTACTCTTGACTAGCTGTGTTTGTTCCCATGATTTATCCCAGCAATTGCTCTTCTTGTATAACACTCATTCTGCAGGTCCTATGAAGTTCATATTTTCATAAATTGGGAAAAAATACCCATTTTAGTGTCCTGGTGTTGGAAGTTTTATTGGCTCTACAGCAAAATATTAAAGTATTCATATTTGATGTTTTTTGCAAATCCTTTTTCCCTTTCTAGTGTTTTCAGATAATTCTCGAAATTTAAGGTTATGTTCTTCTCAAAAAGTGAGTGAAATAAAAGACAATCTACATCAGCAAAATTAGTCCACCAATTGCCCATCAATTATTGTAGTGGGTTTCTCAATTTTTGGTTTCCCACTGCTCACATTATAATGATTTCCATTAACTGGCATTGATATTCAACTGGAGCTATGTCACATAACTGCTTGAGACAACTGATCCAATGAACCTAGGCTGGAACTTAACTGTGTGTAACCACTATCTGTGGGTAAAATGGGTCATCTTTCCCCTAAAATTTGAGAGAGGAGGCCCTGTAAGCCCATTAAATGTATTTATGCCCGTGATTGCAGAGTAACAGAGAGAAGCTTCTTCGTACGGCTTCTCTACTAGTACAGCCATTAAATCTTGTCTTCTCTGCTAGTACAACCTTGTCTTAAGCTTGAGGGTTAAGTTATAATGTAAGGAATTAAGAATTTAGTTAATTAAGAGAAAGGGAGAAATTTTTTCATTAGCCCTTTCCTACAAACTTTCACTTTCAAAGATGCCAACCTCATGTTCTCAAATAGGTATCTGGTGGTGCTTGTAATACCCCAGAGGGATTCCAGTGAACATCACTAAGGTCCATTCCCAGTGGCAGTCTGGGGGCTACAATTTACTTTCTCTTGGAAATATCACCGTGTGGCCATTTGTAGCTTGTTTGTGCCAATTGTGTCAATATTAGAAAGTTACAGATACCAAAAGAATGACACCATTATTCCAATACTGCTTTGCTGTAGAGCCACCTCTCATTATTAATCAATATCCCCCATATAATTATCCTCTATTGTGTCGATCCTAAAGCTACAAAGCAATGTCCCTACATAACAACTAGCAGAGGTATCTATTCAGTGGTTTATGGGATTAAATGATAACAAAACAGTGTGCTCTAAAAGGCAAGTTGACAAGTATTTAGTACAAGCTGATTTTTGGTTCCAACATGGAATTTAGTGAAAAGTTTAGTTCCTAAAGGTTGCCACACATGGGACGTCGCCAAACGAGTGGATCTCCCTCCGATATGCCCACCTTGAGGTGGGCAATATGGTGCTAATCCGGCCCAACGATCGGATCCTAGCGAACGCGAACGGCCGGTCGGGACCACATCAACGAACAGATGCGACCGCGATCCGATGGGATTTTTAGTCCCATCCGTTTGAGATCTGGCCGACTTTCGGCCAGATCTCGATCAGGGAAGCCCGTCGGGGGCCCCCATACACGGGCCAATAAGCTGCTGACTAGGTCTGTCGGCAGCTTTTATGTCATTGAGAGGACCAATGGATTTAGTGAGGCCACCAAGAGAAACACAGGCAGTAAAAAGCCAAATTAATAATACAGAACCTGTACTAGTAGTACATACAGTGTTTCTCAAGTTTTTATGGTGGGCATCTACTGCCTGATGCTGTTATATTACCTAAACCATCCCCCATGTTCCGCTATGAGGGGGCTGACATACTTGGTCAGGAGGAGGAGTTGTTAGAAATTCTAAATGACTAGTTGAGAAGGACATTTGGTTTGGCAATACAGTCAGGTTTAGGACCTTCAAGTAACTGTTACTTACAGAAGCAGACCCATCATAGGTGCCCCTGAGTCTCGTCGGCCCAGTAATGAAAACACACAACCAGTTCTAGAATTGAGTACCTAATGTATCTTTAATATATGTGGTGCAGGTCCCAAAAAATCGAATTACTGGAGGCTACAGTAAGTACAGGTCTATTCTTGCACTTTGTGGTTATAAAATTGAGAATCTGTTGCCTTGTATAGTGCAGGAGTTGCGGGTCAACAAAAAGTTTCCCACAACAAACCTAACCCATCCTCTCCTAACCTGACCTGGAGCACCGCCAATACTTAAATACCCACACAAACTTATATAAACAATGGCAATTTGGCAAACAGGAGGCTGGGAAATTGGAGCATGCTGGCATTGCAGACAGGGTTGGCCAGTGGAAAGGTTTAGGCCAGCCACTTGACTGTGACCCACTGAAAGAGTTTTGCACTGGCCAAACCTGCCTGAACCACAGGTTAATCCATGGATTATTATTAATTATTAACATGTATTTTTTTATAGTGCCAACATATTTCACAGTGCTGGATCCCACAGGTTTTGGCCCAGCATATGCAACACTATTGTATAACATGGTATTTATTTATGTTGTACCAAGCCTACACAGTGCTTAATGCTTTGCCTGTCAAGCACATACAGTATATACTAAGGCTCTAACTGGCAAGAATATATGTGGTGCAGAGGGTTAGGAGAGATGATGGCACCCTGGGCAATGAGCCAAGAAGGTTCTCATGTAATCATCGCAGGACCGGCCTCCAAACAGCAGACATGAATATATTATATGTCTGTTGTTTGGCCTACGCCTTCCTCTGCCTACTCGCTACAAGCTGTGAGGATTCTGCAACACTAGGAATTCCATTGTTCCCAAGGACCCTCCATCTGTGTCTAAACTAAAGTTTTAAAGCTCTTTGGGGAGGGATGGGCTTTTTTCCACACATTTGCACAATTACATGAGCACCCACACACTTATTTTTAAAACTAATTTAATTTATTTATTCATTTTACCATTTTCTTTTTTACATCAAAACTGTTTATTTGGCAGTGTGACTATTGGATTAGGTATTTTGACTACTAATTAAGCTGCCAGGTCAGTGATTATGTTATTTTATTGATTTGCACAATTTTGGGGGTTTTATGGCATTTATCCCTGCATTACTGTTCATGACATATTTTTACAAAAGCTTTGCAGTTTGGTAGTTTGGAGTAGAAAAATGTTTCACCCATTTTGTAATTGTCAGAATGTGTACTTATGGTTTTATGGGGTCTTGGTACAAGTAGGGGGTCTTACGACACAGGCGGGAGGCTTTGTTTGCAGAAGCTGAGTTCAAAACAGAGAACATTCATTTGCACTATATTATTTTTGGATCCCTATAGGCCACCTGCTCTAGTAAATACATGCATCTTTGGCTTCAAACAGTTCAGTAGACCTCTGGTGTTCATATTTAAGGTGATTTGTGCAAAGCAGTGCAAGATAAATGCTGCAAATTGCAAAACTTTTCAGAAATGTCATAAAAACACTAACTTTAGTAAAGCTTTGCAATTTGGTAGTTTGGTGCAGAAAGAAGTCTTTACTTCATCAAAATGTGTACTTTCTGAAAATATATGGCTTTCTGGGTTCTTTGTACAGTTAGGAATGTCCTACAACTCGATACACTAAGTTGGCAGCCAAAAAATTATATATAATTATATAAAATTAATATGCACTGTTTTTATTGTAGGTTTCCTACATACCTTAGTAAATCTATGCATACTGGAAATCAAACTGTTCAGTAAAAAAATATTCAGTGGGATTTATCTTTGTATGTAAGATATTATGTGAGATAATTGCAGCAAACCAATATTTCAGTTCAGTTTTCAGTATAGTCAGTTTTCCGAAATGTTATCAAAATTGCTAACTTTAGCAAAGCTTTGTAGTTTGGTAGTGTAGACTAGAGATGCATATTTTTCAATTTGTCAGAATACGTACTTTCCAAATATATTTGGTTATCAGGGGTCAGAGTACTTTTTAGCAGATTTTACTTCACAAAAAAACAGGTGTTATGTCAACCTCTGCCATTCAGATTTAGGGTGGTTTATCTTGGTGCCTAATGATATGTAGGAGATCAGATGTTGCACACTGAAACCTTTGAAGCAATTTTCAAAACCGCTTTTACATGTAGGAAAGCTTTGAGGTTTGGTACTTTGGAGTTGAAAGACATATTGTATTTTGAATTATATATATACTTTCCAAAAATATATGGTTTTCTGGGCTGAACTTTACCCCAGATAAACTGTATTTAATTTTTCAGTAGCTGAAATTAAACCTATACACATTGGGTATCAAACTATTCAGTAGACCCCTGGCCTTTATATTTAGGGTGTTTTATCTTGGTACCTAATGACCTGTAGGATATAGGATTCTATTTTATAAAAACTGGTAACTTTAGAAGAGCAATGTGACTTTGTAGGTTGTATTAGAGAGACACATTTACCCACTACTGGTACTGTAAGAAAACCTAATCTCAAGAAGAGGGGGTTTCTTGTTGTGTTAGAAAAACAATCACATTCATATGACTTCTCTATTAGTACAACAAATAAATCTTGCCTTGAGACACTTTTTAAGTCTTCTAACTGCTTTATTGTTTGTAATTTTATGTTGTCAGTATGTGACCATGAAGATACACATTTGTTGGGGCTTGAAGGAACATCGGTTCATCCTCCAAAACATGGTTCTTCAAAACATTTTGATGGTAAGGATTTGTCCACTGTTCGCTGTTTGCTTTAGCCATTTAAACTGGACGTACCTGCAGACATAAAATCATACAATTATCTGTTTTTGTATGATGGCGCACTGATCCCACCCAATATTCATAGGATGCTATGGATTTCGTCAGTTCAGGGATCTGGCCGTGTTTGAACATTGAGTATGTGAAGAGGAGCCACACTTGTTATGGCAATTTGTGCACTTTGCATGACTGAATGAAACAATAGAAAGGCAGCCTCCTGCATACACTCTCTGTACATTCAGCCTATGGGCCCATCAGTCCAAGAGCAGATTTTAAAAATTATTCATATTTCTGTTTTAACTCTTGGGAATGTGTTTGCCTCAATATTCTGTTTTTATATTCAGATAACCCCATATATGAAAGTAATGTTCTTCAAGGGCTATCTGAATATAGTAATTCATCATTTGTGTATAAAATGCAGTGTTTCTTTTGACAAGGGACTCAGAGCAGCACTACTTTGGGGGTTTACTGGTATATTTAGATGGACCTTTCTTATAAAGTGTACTTAGTTTTAACCTTTCCTTCTCCTTTAATGCATTTCACTCCAGTGTCACAGCAAAAGATTCCCAAAGGATCTTCTGTCGCTAGAGAGCCGGAAGGTAAAAGAATATTTAACATGTATTTGTAATATTCACAAAGGGTAATGCACCCCTACTGTTGTTTATCAAGCTATTAGAAGCAATGATATATTTTTAATCAATTTAATGAAGCAGAGATTGTATGATATTGGCAAGAGTTTAGTACGCCAGCTAACAAAAGACAATTTGCATTTCTGGACTAGAGGGAAATACTTTGCTGTGCAATGTGCAGTTCCCTGTGCAAGGTGGCATCCAGGCAAGGAAAGGGCAAACGGGTTAAAAGTGATCTAAACCCCCCAAAAAACACCTTTTAGACCCCTGGCTTTCAGCTGAGCAGTACTCTTGAAGGTTCAGACTGTCAGTTGGGTTACCCCCATTCTTTATTTACTGACCTAGCCAGTAAAACACCTGCCAAGGCTGATGCAAGTTGCTGCCCTGGCCTGCCCACTTAAGCCCTGTCCATCCAATACTAACCTCTTACTTTCCTGATCTCCCATCACCCATCTGCCTGTTTGGCTTTACTCTGCTCCTTTGTATCAACACCCATTTATGGCGCAATCCTGTCCCTTGCATTACCACTTTGTCATCAGTAAGAATGTTTGAAGAAGGTTGCAGCCATAACTGTCATGCACTTTCTATGCACAACATTCTTTCGGTTAAGTTGATGACTTACATCTCGCCAGAGGCCTGGTATTAGTAAAAATTGAAATGTCTCAGAAACCACTAAAAATAGAACATTCATGTAAATTGCAAAAGGGAGAGCTGAGATGCCACTTCCCCCTTCTACATCAATAATACAAGAATCCAGCGAACTAATAGATTACTGGCATCATACTTAAGGTAATCGATCTTGACCTATGGAAATGTTTTGTATTTTGTGACTATTTCAGAGCAATTACCTCTTGTTTGTTTATTTGTTTGTTTTTATTTTCTAAATCCTTTTCTTTCTCTTTACCTTTGCATTGCATGTATGTACCATCCTAAGTCACCCTACTTTTCATTCAAGACCTCTGGAAGGTCTAAATGTTTCCTATTGATGTACATGCCTGACTCTTAATAAAAACAAGTTAAAAAAAAAAAAAAAAAATACAAGAATCAATATTGTCCTTAGGACTGTTATTGAACAAAGGGGGCAGAGTTTAATGTAATGTTGAGGGGAAATGAAGTACATTGCACCAACATTTTACACTTATTTATAAAGAGGCAGCAAGTCTGTGCAATTTTTTCCTATTTCCTGAATAAACTAAAAGGAACTTGTAAAGATACCTGCATGGGGGAAATACAGGCCTGTTCCACCCCCCTCCCCCCAACATTTGAAAATGTGGGGCTGAAAATCAAATGTTGGGGCTTTTTTCGGCATTGAAATGCATACTCATACACTGACGCCAAAATCCACTGATGCCAGTGGGGCTGATTCTCAGCTTGTGTATAGCAACTGGTCAACATTTGTGCTCCAATAGCTGCAGATGGGAACTCTGTATGAGGACACTTCTCCTTAAAGGGGACCTGTAACCCAAAAAAATCATTCAAAATCCTATTTTATCACATCAGTCAAGCAAAATGAACTTTAATTACACTATATAAATTATTTGAATCTTGTTTCCTTCAGTCTGGGAATTCAAAAGGATAGCAAGCAGGCAGCAGCCATTTTGTGGACGCTGTTTTTAAGGAAAGCCTTATCATCTCAGAATCTTGTTTGTGCACCAGAATGGGGGACCTGATGTCCATCCCCATGTCCTGGCTACACAATTAAATGGTAAAGAGAACGGGGGAATGTGGGGAGAGAAGTGACATCTAGGAAGTGCTGAATGGAAAGTGAAAGTAATTGTCTGCCCCGCCTCTATGCCCATGACATAGAGGAGGAGCAGACAATATTTGATTGATGTTTAAATGAGTTTACAACAGCTATGAATGCTTTAATAAAAAATAGAAATTGGATTTCATGTTTATTTTGAAAAGGACTTTTATTATATACCGATTTTTGTTTAAGTAACAAGGTCCTGAAAGGGGCCTGTCCCCAGGGTAAATAAAATAAATCATGGGTAAGACGAAAATGAATAAAGTATACAAACCTAGTTTGATTGTCTTTTTTCTGTAAGATACTAAAGGCAAAATTTACTTAGTTGAATTGTATAAATGGCATTGGAGTTATTTTGTTCCCCTAAGACTGAAGGAGGTAGCACTGATTTCCAGCTATATTTATCCCCAATAACCTGCAGAGGTGAATCTTTATTTGTAGCTAAGGTATCCCCTAAAAGAAAAAACTTAGAGACTCTACTAATGATGGGCTCTCAGGCAGATGTGTTTTGAAGGAATGTCCCCAGGCTCCTGATGGCCAAATTGACACTTCCATTCCTAAATCCAACTCCTACCCTATCCCTATGGATGATTTGGAATAATCAGGTGTCAAGTTTCAGTTTTTCCTTTTTGCCATTTATCACATGAACAATATCATATTTGTCTGATGATGCACAGTTCTTCTCATCACATCTTCTCTTTTGCCTTCCCTTTCTCCATTTCATTCTCCTTCCTACTGTTCTCTGACCCTCTGTTCTGCTCCTTTTGTCCTATTATTTTCTATTATATTTCCCATTCTGTTTTAATTATCCCTTCTTACACAGGGAGGGTAAATGGCCATCTACAAACATAGAAGTCCAAGTATAGGGGGCAGATTTACTAAGGGTCGAATATCGAGGGTTAATTAACCCTCGATATTCGACTAGGAACTAAAATCGTTCGACTTCGAATATCCTACGATCGAAGGATTATTCAATCGAACGATTAAATCCTTCGAATTGAACGATTCGAAGGATTTTAATCCAACGATCGAAGGAATATCCTTCGATCAAAAAAAACTCAGGCAAGCCTATGGGGACCTTCCCCATAGGCTAACATTGAGTTCGGTAGCTTTTAGCTGCCGAACTAGGGGGTCGAAGGTTTTCTTAAAGAGACAGTACTTCGACTATCGAATGGTCGAATAGTCGAACGATTTTTAGTTCGAATCGTTCGATTCGTAGTCGAAGTCGTAGTCGAAGGTCGAAGTAGCCCATTCGATGGTCGAAGTAGCCCAAAAAAACTTCGAAATTCGAAGTTTTTTTTAATTCGAATCCTTCACTCGAGCTTTGTAAATCTGCCCCTAAGTGTCATGCATTCACTTATTTTGCAACAGAAAACCATTTTCAGCTCCTAAATCTCAAACTGAACCGAAACATGAAATTGAAAAAAATATGCTAAGGGTTGTAGTTCAGAAAGATCTGTGAACCCCAAGTTAATAAACAGTGATGAATGCCTCAGACTGCTGTATATGTTAAGGGTTGCTTAAAGTTTAGTTTAGCCTGGTTCTACCATAAAGAGAGAATTACTATATACTGTATACCTTAACTTCTTTAATCCTTTTGAACTTGGCTAACACAAATAATAAGAGGTGAATGGGTGATATTTGCCCTTTGCTCCCCTCTCAGGCTTCATGAAGCTGAAAAAGATTCATGTTGCTTTTTTTCACTGATTTGTAAAGTAGTAAAGGTGGAATGCTGTAGGTTCCCCTTAGTGGGCTCAACCTTCTAGCAGCCTAGTCCCATCTCATCATAAAAAAATGACAACGGCTTCTGACACAATAGATGTATTGCCACACAAAAAAATATCATGTGCCCACTCACAAACTTCTGGTATTTTGTTGCAGGAGAGCAAATCACAACTCAAGCTCAAATTGCATTTGAACAGGAGACCTTACAAGCTTCAGGACCAGCATCAATGTATCCTAGCCTGGAAACACTCAATCGTCACAAACCAGAAGGTAGAATTTAATGGTTACCTGTTTAAAAAACAACTTTTTATTGGTTGCTATGAGTTACTGCACCTGGGCAAACATCATCAGTTTAGATTACATTTTCCAAGTGAAATCTGGGGGAAACTATAAAGATCTGGCACACAAGGTGCACCTTGCAAGTACTGTATGTATTTAGGCCATGCCTACTTTTTGACCACTTTCCTTTGACCACACCCACTCAAAGTCTGAGCTTCGAAGTTTAATGAAAAGCAGAAAATGAATATGTTTGCTTGTTATACATTGAGACTGTGGTATCCCTGTTGTTGTGTCAGTGCAAAAGCAAATATAGCAATAGAAATGTGGGGCGGGCAAGCCAAAGAATGGGGACAATCTTCAACCAATAGAGGCAGGAGGTGCTTTTTATGGGACACTTTTTCCTGGGGACCAAGTTTCTGAAACAGGGCTGTTCCCCAGTGTGTGGACTGATGGTAACTCTTGGTAAGAGGTACTAAGGGTAATGATACTCAATGTGTTTTTCTGTAATTTTGTCACCTCTACACTTGTGTAATTGCCCTAAAGGCTAAATTAAAAGGTTTTCCCTGATTCCCAGTCATAATCATCCTCAATAAACTGTAGGAAGCTTTATTTGGAGCTGAGATATCAGTTCTTGTATTTTATTATTACAGTGACGGAATCTCCTGCTGATGATCAAGAACCCAGGAAACGGAGAAAACTAACAGACTCTACTAATGTTGAGCCCTCAGGCAGTGATGTTTTGCAGGAAAGCCCCAAAACTGATGGCCACGTGGAAATTTCCTCTCCTGAATCCAACTCCCACCCTATCCCTGTGGATGCTTTGGAACAATCAGGTAGCAATTCTCAGTTCTTCCTTTTGGGATTTTATCACATGACTAATATCGTACATATCTCATGCTTTGCAGGTTGATAAAGGATTGTTAAAAAAAATATATATATATATATATATTTATATTTAGTTCGAGTGTTAATGTGCCTGTGTGCAGGGTCTGCAAACTTACACACCACTCAATAAAGATCCGCACTCTCAGGTCTTTTATGAATATATGAAAGATTTTTTATTATGAACACTAAGTTTGTGTTTATAATAAAAATCTTCTTAAAACACCTGAGAGTGCAGCTCTTTATTGAGTGATGTATATATATATATATATACATACATACACACAGTGTTTTTACATATTTATATATTGATGATTAATTGATGAGTTGTGTGGGCAGAGCTAAAGGAGAGAGAAGAGAGGAGCAGTTGTAGAAAACACACAGGTAAGAGATATAGTTAAACAAGGCTGTGCACACCAAGTCATTTCAAATAAAGTCTACATTGTCAGTGATTACTGATGGTGCAAGAGACTAACGGTAGAAAAATTATAATTGAAAAAAGAGAGTCTCAATATGCACTCAGTAGATGATTTTAAAAAATAAATTCACAAAATTTTATTTAAATAATTACATTTCTGTTAATCACCATTTACCATTAACTCAAACAATTAATTAAAGATATCATTTAGGGGCAAATTTACCTAGGGTCAAATATCGAGGGTTAATTAACCCTCGATATTCGACTGCCGAATTGAAATCCTTTGACTTCGAATATTGAAGTCGAAGGATTTAGCGTAATTCGTTCGATCGATCGATTTGAAGGATTTTAATCCATCGATCGAAGGATTATCCTTTGATCAGAAAATTGTTAGGAAGCCTATGGGGACCTTCCTCATAGGCTAACATTGGCCTCGGTAGGTTTTAGGTGGCGAAGTAGGGGGTCGAAGTTTTTTTAAAGAGACAGTACTTCGACTATCGAATGGTCGAATAGTCGAACGATTTTTAGTTTGAATCGTTCATTTCGAAGTCGAAGGAGCCCATTCGATGGTCGAAGTAGCCAAAAAAACACTTCGAAATTCGAACTATTTTTCCTCTATTCCTTCACTCGAGCTAAGTGAATGGGCCCCCTAATGTATATAATTTAAATTAATCTAATTGCTCCAATTTGAATTAAATTCATCTAAATCCCATGAATTCATATTGATAGCATATCATATAATGAATGAATTAATTGCCACACATTAAACATCCACTGAAAAAAGTTGAAGTTGATGAATGATATGAACAGTCCAGGGTCAAAAAATGAATTGTGAAAAAGTTCCTGTTAAAAAAAAAGAAAAGGAGAAGCTATAAAGTGCCCGGGCTGATTTCTCTCCTCAATCCTAGAGGGTTTCTTTAATCTGGCCGTAATGCAAAGCCCAAAATTGGAAGCTGCAATATACTGTAGTAAGGTACGTTTTGCCAAAGGAAAAAAGTAACAAGCGTCCGTGTTGTATCAAAGTGTATTGGACATTAGTCACAAAACCGTTTCACACGCTAGCAATCCCCTGCCTTATACAGTCTCATACTTACAGACTTGCCGCACAGCACAGATGTATGGCGGGTCAGACTTTGAGCCACGTACCATGGCCTAGAGCGGATGCTTCCCTAAAGTGAAATATGCAGTAAGACACCTTTAAACTGCGGCAGCGCCGCATATGAAACAGTTATACATCACCACTCCTCCAGGTCTGCATGGATTTCGTCTTGCCGCCGCAATGCTGTAAATGGCCGAACGGATATCCCAACAGGGGCAGTTAGCTTTTTACTTGCAGCATATCAGCAGGGCAGCTTTCGTGTAGCTTCTCCACACCACACCACATGGTTACCTGTTTAAAAAACAACTTTTTATTGGTTGCTATAGTTACATAGTTACATAGTTAAATCGGGTTGAAAAAAGACAAAGTCCATCAAGTTCAACCCCTCCAAATGAAAACCCAGCCCCATACACACACCCCTCCCTACTTTCACATAAATTCTATATACCCATATCTATACTAACTATAGAGTTTAGTTTTAGTATCACAATAGCCTTTGTATTAAGTCTGTCCAAGAAATCATCCAAGTCCCTCTTATAGTCATTAACTGAATCAGCATCACAACATCACCCGGCAGTGCATTCCCCAACCTCACTGTCCTGACTGTGATGAACCCCCTACGTTGCTTCAAATGAAAGTTCTTTTCTTCTAGTCTGAAGGGGAGGCCTCTGGTACGGTGATCCACTTTATGGGTAAAAAGGTCCCCTGCCATTTGTCTATAATGTCCTCTAATGTACTTGTAAAGTCTAATCATGTCCCCTCACAAGCACCTTTTTTCCAGAGAAAACAACCCCAACCTTGTCAGTCTCCCCTCATAATTTAACTCTTCCCTCCCTCTAACCAGTTTAGTTGCACATCTCTGCACTCTCTCCAGCTCATTTATATCCCTCTTAAGGAGGGAACTGCCCCCATACTCCATATGAGGCCTCACCAGGGACCTATAAAGAGACATAATTATGTTTTCATCCCTTGAGTTAATGCCCTTTTTTATACAAGACAGAACTTTATTTGCTTTAGTAGCCACAGAATGACACTGCCCAGAATTAGACAACTTGTTATCTACAAAGACCCCAAGATCCTTCTCATTTAAGGAAACTCCCAACACACTGCCATTTAGTGTATAACTTGCATTTATATTATTTTTGCCAAAGTGCATAACCTGCATTTATCAACATTGAACCTCATTTTCCAGTTTTCTGCCCAGTTTTCCAGTTTAGACAAATCACTGTGCAAAGTGGCAGCCTCCTGCATGGAACCTATAGTTCTGCACAATTTAGTATCATCTGCAAAAATAGAAACCGTACTTTCAATGGCCACCTCCAGGTCATTAATAAACAAGTAGAAAAGCAAGGGACCTAGTACAGAGCCCTGCGGTACTCCACTAACAACACTGATCCAATTAGAAAATGTTCCATTTACCACCACTCTTTGTAGTCTATCTTTTAGCCAGTTCTCTATCCAAGTACAAATACTATGTTCCAGGCCAACATTCCTTAATTTAACCAGTAACCTTTTGTGTGGCACTGTATCAAATGCTTTAGCAAAGTCTAAGTAAATCACATCCACTGCCATCCCAGAATCGAGGTCTCTACTTACATTCTCATAAAAAGAAATTAAGTTAGTCTGGCAAGATCTATTACGCATAAAACCATGCTGGCACAAACTCATATTATTGTGATTTGATATGAAGTCCAGTATCTTATCCTTTATTAACCCCTCGAAAAGCTTTGAGTTACTGCACCTGGGGAAACATCATCTGTTTAGATTACATTTTCCAAGTGAAATCTGGGGGAAACTATAAAGATCTGGCACACAAGGTGCACCTTGCAAGTACTGTATGTATTTAGGCCATGCCTACTTTTTGACCACTTTTCTTTGACCACACCCACTCAAAGTCTGAGCTTCAAGTTTAATGAAAAGCAGAAAATTAATATGTTTGCTTGTTATACATTGAGGCTGCTGTTTCACTGCTGTTGTGTCAGTGCAAAAGCAAATATAGCAATAGAAATGTGGGATGGGAAAGCTAAAAAATGGGGACATTCTTCAACCAATAGAGGCAGGAGGTGCTTTTAATGGGACACTTTTTCCTGGGACCAAGTTTCTGAAACAGGGCTGTTCCCCAGTGTGTGGACTGATGGTAACTCTTGGTAAGAGGTACTAAGGGTAATGATACTCAAGGTGTTTTTCTGTAATTTTGTCACCTCTACACTTGTGTTATTGCCCTAAAGGCTAAATTAAAAGGTTTTCCCTGATTCCCAGTCATAATCATCCTCAATAAACTGTAGGAAGCTTTATTTGGAGCTGAGATATCAGTTCTTGTATTATATTATTACAGTGACGGAATCTCCTGCTGATGATCAAGAACCCAGGAAACGGAGAAAACTAACAGACTTTACTGATTTTGGGCCCTCAGGCAGTGATGTTTTGCAGGAAAGCCCCAAAACTGATGGCCACGTGGAAATTTCCTCTCCTGAATCCAACTCCCACCCTATCCCTGTGGATGCTTTGGAACAATCAGGTAGTAATTCTCAGTTCTTGACAACCAAGAACCTATAACCAAACTATAGCTCCCCTAATAACTGATTAAAGCCCCATTTTACAAAGTATTCTCTTTTCATCATCTTGTCATTTTTTTGTTATTTTCTTTACCTTTGGTTCCTGTTCACTTTCATCACTTCCTTATTCCCATTCTGTTATCTCACTCCCTCTAAAGTCATGTCTTATTCATGTAGGTCCTACTTACTTCACAGCAGGCATTGCGGGTGTTCCAGCATGCTTGAACCTTTTATTATACATTAAAATATGCTGATAATTGTAGTTCAGCAAGATCCAGGACCCTAGGTTAAGGAACAGGGATGGAGGTCTTTGTTTGTAGAGATGGGGGAGACATTTTTGCTGAAACAGTGGGTAAAGCTAATAGGGTGAAAGGTAATTGACGAATATGAAAATGAGAAACCTGAAAAGGAAATGGATAAAGGGTAACAGTGCCATTTTAGGCAGGCAAAATACTAATCTGGTATATGATACAAAGTGTTAGTGGGTTCAGGGGGTAAAAAAGATTTGTTGGGTCTCATCATTTATGTGAATTAAGCTCTTAAACTATTGTCAAGCATATAGTCCAGCAGCCAACTAAGGGCCCAATACACAATTAATTGTTTCTGTCCCCTTTTTCTTGCATTCTCATTTTGCTCTATTTTCCTCTTGTTCTGGTTTTCTGTTGTATTACCAATTTCTGTTCCATGCCTTTCTGTTCTCTTTTGCCTTTTGGAATGGTCTCCTCCATTTGCCCTTTTCTCTTTCTTTCAATTATTTCTTTATCATCCTGAATGTGAATGGTACTAAAGCTATATAGGTCCCTTAAATTGTGCTCCCCTGTTTTCCAGTGCTAGTGTCCCCTGACTTATTTCCAAATGCATGGAGACTATCCAATTATACTTCTGTTGGCCAGTAAGACTTACTCTTCCAAATGGAAAGGAGCATAGGGAGATAACTTTAAGGGGAAACTTAAAATCATAATCTCAACATACTTACTAACATATGAAAATTGAAATGTTAGGCAACACATTCACCAGCCATGCCTCCAACCCACTTCACCTCAAAGTCCAATCAACAGATCATAACAGGTACTTATGCAGATGAGGAACTGTAGAGGACCACACTTCTTCAGAATGCAAGTACCTGCACTCAATGAATACAGAGCTGCCTGCATTTGCCATTACTGTTCATGAGGGGTAGGCTGGAGCGAGACATGTAGGCTTGCTCCATTACACTCCATAACATGAACATCATTCATCACCTGCTGAATGATACTACAGAGCTGCCTAACAAAAAGCGAAATCATTCAAAAATAACAAAAAATCTAAGAATAGAAAAAAATCTGAGATTTAGCCCGACCGTCTAAGAATATCAGTCTGCACTGAACAAAGACTTAATTTAAAGGTGAACTACTTTTTTTAAAAAAAGTCTTTATTGTTTCAGCTCAGATTCTTCATATATGGGACTTTTTCTGCTATTACTTGTATAAAATTAAGCTTTTTCAAATTATGCTCTAATTCAAGCCTTCCAAAACCACTATCTGCTCCTACCAAGAAAACAGCTTAACATTATAAATCCACCTTCTGTTTTTCCAATGCACTTGGCGCAAGAAAAGACATGAGGAAAAAAACTCCCATTCATTGGTATGAGGAACAAATGCTCATTTACTTTAATATTTTTGACAAATTTTTCCACAGTTTCTTGAATTTGAATTTAGTGAAGCAAAAGGGGGCAGTTTCACTCTTCACTATGGCTAACACTTCTCTATTAGTCGACTAGGCCTATTTTCTAGTCATTTCTATCTCTTGTTATGGTTCATTTGTCTTTCCAATTTTTATTGTTTCTTCTTCTTCTTCTTCTTCTTCTTCTTCTTCTTCTTCATTTTTTGCACTGATCTGTCCTATGCTCCCTTTCCCAATTTATTCTTTCTTCACTTTTGTTTCCATTTTTCATCTTCTATCTTAAGAAGCCAAGCTTCAAACCCAGAAATGGATTGGTAACTAGAGGGCTTCCTATTGCCCGGTCCTGCCTTCAGTTTTATCTGTGAATTAGTTCAGTCCTATGTGGAACCTCATTAGAATATATCTTCATTAGAGTAACCTCCAATCCACATTCAAACTTATTGAAATATATTAGCATTGACTGCACTAGTGAGGTGGTGGGCACTGTGGACCAAGGTACCTTGTATTTTGAAAGACATTATCTAATCCTGTGAGGGAAGCACACTATATGAGTTAAAAATATGTCTACAAATGGGCTGTCATATGTAGTTTATACAGTGTTACTTTGGCTTATGGTTTGGATGTTTTGTTTTGCAGAAAAAATTGCACCGTTTCTGAATATATTTCAAGAATTAAAAAAGGAAAAAAAACCTGCTAAACTGAGCCTGAAAGATGTTCTCAATATTGGACAGGAAAGTGAGGAGACAATTCAGTGCCAGACTCTTAGTGATGTTCCTTGGTATTTTCTGAGAAAGTTGATGTCCCTAAGCAGAAATGCAAGGAATACAACCTTACAGCTTGAAGTTACAAACACAGACATAGACCTGGATAAATGGTCCTTAGATGAAGATTCATCATCTGACAGTAATGATAGGTTTGATTCAGTCCATCCTCTAGATGTTCTCTGTGCTCTCCTGCATTGTTCAGACCCTTGTCTACAGCAAGAAATTCTATTAAAAATGTCCATGTGCCAATATGCTGTCCCTCTGCTGCTCCCTCCTGGTGATGGCACAGACTGCACCTTCATGCTGTGGGCAATGAGAGACATTGTGAAGAGGTGGAGACCTCAATCATCACAGGTCAGTAAAGGGTTTAAGGAGGATAACTTGGTAAACATATCAATGCCAGTTTTCTCTTTTGTGAGATTAGGGAAATGCAGAACGTCAAAGTCTCGCATTCTCAATCTTATTCTCAGCCCGGCTCATCAGGTGCAAGACTTTTTCTTGCACAGAGAAATGGAAACTGGGAATGTTTCACGTAAAATCTCAGATGGATTGGTGGAAATATGTTGGTATTTTCCTGGCAGCAACTTAAAATCAGACATAATCAAACAACCCATTGCAGTAACAAATATGAGAGGAGACTTGGGGTCTGGTGAGGAGCAGTTCAGATTTTTAAGATGCGTATCATCGGCAGTGTTCATATTCACAGAGAGTGTCGGGGAGAGAGAGTGTGAACTTTTAGCAGAATCCAATTACTTGAATAATACATATATTATTATAGATCCTTCTTCACAAACCTCTAGTGAGAAAATAAAGGAATACAGGAAACTGCTACAAGAAAAACTGAACCTAGATAAGAAGAATGTCTGGGAAAGAAAAAGATCATCCAACGATGCAGCATTGGTAAGAGACTTAAAGAATTGTATTGCAGATCATATCAACAGATGCAGCAATAAAAATAAAAGTCTAGAGGAAATGTCACAAGAGGCTAACAAAATGAAAATATATGTTGATGAAAATTACAAAGATCTTCAAGCAGCAAAGAAACGGGCCGATGAGATTGGCACCAATATAAAGGACATTGTTGAATATAAGAATGAAACAATGAAACTACAGGGGGAGCTCTGGAAAGAACTGTCCAAAACAGAGAAAGAAATGTGTAGAATGAGAGACCAAGGCAGTGAGAATGCAGAAGATTACATAGACAATCTAAGGCAACAATGCTCTTCACTCCGCAAGAGGCAAAATGCTCATCCTTTCCCTGAAGCCATGGAACAGTTCAGAAAAGCAGTCACTGAGTTAACTCAGGTTGAAAGACAGTGTTTTTTGAAGTTTACAAAATTCAGTCTTGACTCAGTTGCTAGAGAAAATCTCTGTAAACTGCAGGCGGAGTACAAGGAGACATTTGACAACTATGGAGCTGATGTGGAGAAATTAAAGCAAATAGATCAGAGAATATCAGACAGCTCCTTAGGCATTGAACACTTTTTGAGAGAACTGGGACAGTTTTATGAAGCTAAATATGTTGTGGAGAATGGCAGTAACATGGAAGAAAAATTTAGCAAACTCCCAGGAATCGCTGCTGATCTTCTGCTGGATGGTTTCCCATTGGAGCTGATAGACGGAGATGCCTCCAACATCCCCCTGCAGTGGGTTTCTGATGTTCTGAGTGAGCTGAACACCAAGACAGGAGGGAAATGCAGAATGAGAGTAATCACAGTGTTGGGAGTGCAGAGCACAGGGAAATCCACCCTCCTGAACACCATGTTTGGCTTGCAGTTCCCTGTGGCCAGTGGACGATGCACAAGAGGAGCCTTCATGACACTGATTAACGTGCAAAATGCGTTCCAAATGGAATTAAACTGTGAATTTATCCTAGTGATTGACACAGAAGGTTTGAAGTCTCCTGAACTGGCTTCTCTGGAGGACAGCTATGAACATGACAATGAGATGGCAACTCTAGTTGTTGGGTTGAGTGATATCACAATAATCAACATGGCCATGGAGAATACAGCAGAAATGAAAGATATTCTGCAGTTAGTGATACATGCTTTCCTTCGGATGAAACAAATAGGCAAGAAGCACAACTGCCAGTTTGTCCACCAAAATGTCAGTGATGTTTCCGCTCATGAGAAGAACCTGAGGGACAGACAGAAGCTCTTGCAGCAGTTGGATAAAATGACAGAAGTTGCAGCAAAAATGGAGAAAAAAAACCATATAAAGATGTTTTCAGATATTATAGATTATAACCTTGAAGAACATACTTGGTATATCCCCGGCTTGTGGTATGGTGTCCCACCCATGGCTTCAGTTAATGCTGGTTACAGTGATGGTGTGACTGAACTGAAGAAATATTTGATTTCATATATAAAAAAGATGAATGTGAAGGCTCAGACTATCCCAGAATTTACTGAGTGGATAAAAAGCCTGTGGAATGCTGTGAAACATGAGAAATTTATCTTTAGCTTCAGGAATAGCTTAGTTTCCGAAGCTTATAACCAACTGTGTGTGCATTATACAGGCTGGGAATGGAGCTTCCAGAAGGCAACTTATAATTGGTTTAATGAGACGGAAACTTTCATCAGGAATCTACCAGGAGACAAACTGGACAGTGAATGGGGGCAACTTACACAAGATATGAAACTGTTATTAACTAAAGAAGAGAGAATTATGTCAGAGTCACTAGAGGAATATTTTATCAGTGGTTGTGACAATGTTCATCTCTTGGAACCATTTAGAACTGATTTCTTCCGCAGTGTGAAATATCTCAGAAAGACACAGGAATCATCTTTAGCTAAAAAGTGTGAAGATGCAATACGCCTACAAAAGGACAGGTGCAAAGTCCAACAAATACAGGGAAAATTCCTCCAGGTTATAGAAGGTAGTGTGAAAGCGATTATTGAAAAGGGAAGGGATAATGGTTCTGAATTGGATGATAATATGTTGAAGAGGGAATTTGAAAATATGTGGGAAGAAAAACTGGAGGGTTTAAATATACAAAGACTAAGCAAGAGGGATATAAGCCAGGAAATGTTTCAGTACTTGAAATATCATTCAGCTAATAAAAAGCTACATGACCTAAATCATTTTGAAAATTACAATGGGGACATTGATTTTCATCAACCTGTAATAAAAAAATGCAGGAATTACATGTCTGAAATAATTAGCACTAGAGGCAACTATGATGAGATATACTGCCATGATCTCCTCAGAATGATAACGGAAGAACATAAACAGGAACCTGTAGATACCGATTATTTGGACCTGGTTGTTTTTAATATTTTTAAAGAAGCAGCTCAAAAATTCCAGACCCTGCACGATGAGTTTATTGAAAATAACGACCCAGCTCGTTCTTTGGAAAATCTCAGGTGCCATTACTTTTCCTTGTTTGAGAGCATGTACAAAGAAAAGGATGAGTGTCGGAAAAGGGCTAAATATTTCTGTGAGTTTTGCTTGAAGCCGGCATTCATCCATCACATTCAGAACCACACGGGGAAAGAGGTGTTGGATCATATTCTTCAAAAACCAAAATTCAGGAGTCGAACAACTTTTCAGTTCTCTGTCCTTGAACAGCTTCTGAAAGAGAACTCTTTTGAGAAATACAATGAATACATTAATAACTATGAGAGTTTCACCCAAAAATGGATTTTAGATTGTGTAAAGCAGCAATACCAGAAGCTAAAGAGCAGCAGTGATTTGTATGTTAGAGTCCTTGATTCCATAATGCAGAAAGTCAAACATGTTCTTTCTAAATCAGCAGGGCAAGCAAACAATTTTACAGATTTTTTTAAAAAATTTTGCAGAGCGTTAGATAAAGAACTAGTCATCTCACAGAATAAGTTGAAATTGATTGTTTTCGAAAACAAATTTAATGTTTCTGAATTTTCAAATGACGTTGAGATCTTTTTAGGACACATCCAAAAACAAATTCAAGCAGAAATGAGAGAATGTGATGTTGAGTCCTTGCTCTCCAACATCACCTTGAAGCCTCAGGATGAATTGTATAAGAAGGTCATTGGATGTGGGAAGCAGTGTCCTTTCTGCAAAGTGCCGTGTGAGGCTGGAACTGATGACCATCCAGAGCACTTTGCTTCTATCCACCGGCCAATGGGTCTTGCACAGTCAAGTAAAGATGCTGTAGATGTTCTAGATCATTCCATATGCTCCACTGCTGTCCTCTCTAATAGAAGTTTCAACTCTGAAGAGACAGGCTGGACAGCTCATCCTTATAAAGATTACCGTAAATATTATCCAGAATGGAATATCTACCCTGAGGATGGAAGTGAAGGCACCGATTATTGGAAATTTGTCTTGAAAGAGCACAATGATAAGTTTGCAAGGACACACAGATCAAAACCAGCTAAACTTCCAGAAGACTGGCAGAGAATCACTAGAGCGAAAGCTCTACAAAGTCTAAAGAGATCTTTTAATGTTAAAGAAAGTCACTCTAATTAAATTAAACTGGACCACTTTTAAATCAGCCTTTGCAGTAAAATGTGTTGCATTGAGTTATGAGTTGCTCATGAAACAGAGACGCACCTAGAGCTACATACGTAGTAAAAAATCGACATTTTCTTTTTAATGAGAAACTTTATGTTGCACTGCCAATAACAAAAGGGAATTTTACATTCATTTTGAAATTTGATTTAAGGCTTTTAAAAAGGGTGGGGCTTGTTTGTTATGTATTCATGTAGTGATAGACACTTCCTTTAAAAGTGAAGTCAGACAAATATTCCAGCTGTAAAACTGTAAAAAAAAAAAATAATGAAGACCAATTACAAAGTTCTTAGAATTGGGCATTCTATAACATACTAAAAGTTACTTTAAAGGTGAACCCCCCTTTAAGACAAATTAATACTTTAAGACAAATTGAGACATTCTTAGATTAAAAACGCATGGGGTGGAAAATTTCTGATTGATTGGGCAATTAAACATCTCATTTATAGGAACATATGTGAATATGTTTAATTATGAGCATTTCTTGTACTTACAAATTAAGTCTACTTAAATGCTTGTTTATGTGACTGTGTAACTAATAAAATCACCTGTATCAACTTGCTAAAATATTAAAGGGTTGTTTTCATAAGAGAGTTTTTATTTGTGCCTGAAATTAGGGTAACTTTGATAGAATGATTCAAACATTTTTTGACAAGGTTACAGATATATTTTAAGGTTTAACAAGGTTACAGATATATATAGAAAAACTGGGGTAACAGTCACCCTGCTATAGTTCCAGGGGTACCCAGGACACTCACCCCAAATCTCCCCCTAACTGACCTTCAGACTGGGCCCCCTTAGCTCATAACAAGGTTACAGATATATAGAAACATTGGGGTGTCACCCTGCTATAGTTCCAGGGGTACCCAGGGCACAAATAAGTACTCACCCCAAATCTCCCTCTAACTGACCTTCAGATTGGGCCCCCTTAGCTCATAACAAGGTTACAGATATATAGAAACATTGGGGTGTCACCCTGCTATAGTTCCAGGGGTACCCAGGGTACAAATAAGCACTCACCCCAAATCTCCCCCTAACTGACCTTCAGGCTGGGCCCCCTTAGCTCATAACAAGGTTACAGATATATAGAAACATTGGGGTGTCACCCTGCTATAGTTCCAGGGGTACCCAGGGCACAAATAAGTACTCACCCCAAATCTCCCCCTAACTGACCTTCAGACTGGGCCCCCTTAGCTCATAACAAGGTTACAGATATATAGAAACATTGGGGTGTCACCCTGCTATAGTTCCAGGGGTACCCAGGGCACAAATAAGTACTCACCCCAAATCTCCCTCTAACTGACCTTCAGATTGGGCCCCCTTAGCTCATAACAAGGTTACAGATATATAGAAACATTGGGGTGTCACCCTGCTATAGTTCCAGGGGTACCCAGGGTACAAATAAGCACTCACCCCAAATCTCCCCCTAACTGACCTTCAGGCTGGGCCCCCTTAGCTCATAACAAGGTTACAGATATATAGAAACATTGGGGTGTCACCCTGCTATAGTTCCAGGGGTACCCAGGGCACAAATAAGTACTCACCCCAAATCTCCCCCTAACTGACCTTCAGACTGGGCCCCCTTAGCTCATAACAAGGATACAGATATATAGAAACATTGGGGTAACAGTCACCCTGCTATAGTTGCAGGGGTACCCAGGGCACAAAAAAGGACTCACCCCAAATCTCCCCCTAACTGACCTTCAGACTGGGCCCCCTTAGCTCATAACAAGGATACAGATATATAGAAACATTGGGGTAACAGTCACCCCGCTATAGTACCTGTGTGTGAGTGAATACTCTTATCACATTACAGTAGCGTCTGTTGAAATGCCTTATGTATATAATGGAACAAAAAAAAAAAGTAATTCTCTTCATTAATGTTAATTAATTCAATTAAATTCACCATCTACTAATTCCCACCATAAATACAATCTGAAGGAATGTTCTTCGTATCAGATTTCAGCCTGAAGGAGAGGAGATTCCTTAGGTGTTAGTCGCTCCCTCCCCAGCTGAATTAGTATATACTGAAGCCACTTGATCATCATCTGCTGACTGAGCAAAGAGAAGGAAGGTGCTGCTACTTGCAGAGCTTTTTGTACTGGTTTCTTACATGTTTAACATCAAGGTCTCCAAAAGGAATTTGGTTGGGGGTGCATGTGTATGACTGAGAAGACAAAGTAGTGTAATTGAGATACATTTACCTGAATAAGATACAATTACTTGTATAACCTTAAGAAAAGATAGAACTGTATTGTTTACATGTCCTATAATACATGATACACTCTTTGAAAGGGGAGGCACCAACCCCCAGCTTTAGGCTCCTACACAACAGAAGAAGACATTTCAGCAACTGTCCATTACAATGATTACATTAAGGCTACCTCCCCACACCTATTAAGAATTAATGTTTCTTAAGTCAAGTCTCCCATATAGTTTATGGCCACCTCCTAAGGCCTGGGGCAAAATGAGTGTATTAGTTTATGCCCCAGAGAGGTATAACAACTGTAGTCCCTAACAGGGCCTTGTACTTAAATAAATCCTTCCATTTAGTATTGATCATTGTCTAAGGGGCCTATGTACAAACATTCAAATTTCCATTTTTTGTCAAATCTAACTTTTTTTTCGCGAAAGTCTTAAAAATTCAAGATTTATAAAGTGTAAAAACCACAAAAACTCTAAATCTAAAACTTGGGCAGGTAAAACCAATTGAGGTCCTATGGAGTCAATGGAGTTGCATTGAGCCTTTTGGACCTCTTTTTAGCCATTTGAACTTTTAGAGTTTTTTTTGGGGTTTTGTTTAGTAATAATTGGATGATAAACCTGAATTTTTGAGGTTGTTGTATTTTTTTAGAGAAATGTTGTTGCTTTTTATATTCCGATCTCTAAATAAATTCCATGGCACTCATGGTTTTAGAGAAAATGAGTTTATTTATGGTTTTAAAAAGTTTTAAATCCACTAAAAGGAGAATGTTGATAAAGGGACCTCCCCTTGTCCATACATGCTTCCAGAGATTAATATAATGGAAGAACGATATTTCTTACATTACCGAGTGTTTCCTGGTGCCAAAACAGGCCTCTTTGTATTTCTTTAGTCTACAATTTATTCCTTTTCACTTCTCCTTATAGGAAGGTCTTTTCTTCTATAGCTTACGGGAAACATGGGGGGGGGGGATATTGGGATCTTACAACAGATCTGCTGGGTCATATAGACCACACTTGGACCGAAGCAGAAAACATAGGTCATGACCCTCATCTCTACTGTGACTGATTGTCTTCTTGATTGTCTTCTCCCCAGTTCCAACCTGTTTTGATTGTCTTCTCCCCCTTGCTGAAGGTCTTGGACATGTGCACCCGGACACAACATCTCTAGTGCTAATCGTATACCCTACTCCTGCATTTTACTGGGATTGATTCATATATGCTTTAGAAAATTAAGAATTTTGAAAATAATTGAGTACAATTATATTTTAAAAAAGGTTCCTAAATTCTATCTTCAGATTCAGCTTTACTTGACTAGAACTAGAAGTCAACTGGCCTGAGATTGGGAGAAAATATATTCTTTTTACATCAGTATCTCATCAGACCAGCTGTAGTTTTGACTCTACAGCCAGTGTCGGACTGGGGGTCCTGGGCCCACTGGGACTGCTACCTCAGGGGCTCCCACACAGTGTCGGCCTGGGACACCAGGGGCCCACCCAAAAACTTTAGACCAGGGGCCCACTCTCAGTACTATTATTCTTCTTCTCCTCACTCAACCGCTATTCTCTTAGTCTATTTTCTTTACATACTATAATCTATTAATCCATCTATTTATCTTATTTGTTCTCATAGAAATTGATAATGACCATGAAATAGGCCAAATGTTTAGAAGCAGGAGGGCCCACTGACACCTGGGCCCACTGGGAGTTTTCCTGGTATCCCGGTGGGCCAGTCCGACACTGCCTACAGCAACCTTCTACATATGCCCCTTGCATGATCTGCTCATTAGATCAGGGCTAAAATATTTATATCAGCCTAATTTGATTGATGTGGGTGGCCAAAAAGGGCAAATCTCCTAAGCACCTTAGCCAAACAAGGGTCTGTGTGGGGTGAGTTTATAACAAGCTCACAATAGTTAACACCAGTGAAACCCTTGGAATGTTGACGATAGGAATGGGGACTTTCCTATTTTCATCAGCTTCTTCGCCACTTTGCAGCCCATTTCATTGAATATATCTGGTGTTTTGCACTAAAACAAATTAATTAAAAAATAAATTTAAGGCTCTCTAATTATCCTGCAAATGTGTTCCAGTCTTAATTCATCATGAATCACTGATTAGATATCAAGATGTCATGTCATCTGTATGTTTGAGGAGACATGATCAGACATGAGCAATCTGTTACAGTACTGCTTTGAAAGTGAATTTATAATGAATGTAAATATTGGACGATTGTCTGGGAAAGGATAGCAGAAAGAATTGTTTTTTTTAAGGCTTGCCATGATTATTTAGGCTGTAACGTCCCTTAGAATCAGTACTCACTGACAAGCTCAGAAGGCAGCTATGACTCAAAGGCAACCTAACCAGAGAGAAGACCACGCTTAGTTCCAGATACAGCTTCAAGGTAATCAAGGATACTTTGGAGATTTTTTTTTAAAGGAAGGTTTGAAATATCTAGTGATTTTTTTTGGTCTTTTCTTTTAAAAAAACATGAATTAGCAGGTCAAAGTCCACAGGTGCAGCAATTATACAAGGCTGCTTCTTCTTCAGAGAATATTTCAGGAATTTCAGGCATTCACAAAAGAAAAACATGCAGCAAGACTACGTTTTTTGAGCCTTCAAGCCCATTATCGGAAAAAATTAATATAGACATAGATTATTCTGATCTGAATGCACATTAATGTTATGAATCAATGGGCTAAGTCTCTTTTGGTTTCTGGAAATGGTGGTAAGAACATTGAAGCTTTTGGGGAGCACTGTAGAGCACTGTAGCACAATGGCCACCATTACACTTTGCACTGGGATTCTGGCCAGTGAATTATCTATGTGCTGTGTTTGTATTTTTGTCATGTTTGTGCAGGTTTCCTCCTACAGCCGAGAATCTAAGAGGCATTTCAATTGGCCCCTATGGCATGCTATGAAAAACATAAGCTCTACTGGGACTTGGACTAATGTGATTTATAAGCATCTCTATCACCACTATATTATAGATAATAAATATTTTACAAATTTATATGTTGATATTATTTACAATTTGTTAAATTAAGGTGAAAAATCCGCCAGAACAAGGGTGATCTCTAAACAAAGATTATGACAAAATTATTTTTGTAATTTTCAATTAGATTTATATTTCTTCTACTCATGGGTAACATTTACTAAATGTATGAAATTGTTTTAAAACTTTAAAAATATCTAAAAATTAAAAATTGCCCTTGGATACCAATTTTTACAATTATTTTTACCCCTAAATCAATATAGACACTGGTATTGGAGGACATTTTTCAATTTTTTCAATTCGCTTAATATTTCTGCTCCCCATTAGAAACATTTATTACATTTAGGAAATAGTTTTTTAAATGTATAAATATATATTTTACTATGATTTAAAAATAACTTTTAAAAATTGCCCTCTGATAACAATTTTTACAATAATTTTTTACCCCCAAATCAATAAATTATTATATTTTGCTTTGATGTTAACGCTGGTATTGGAGGACATTTTTTTAGCTTTCCATTAGCTTTATATTTCTGCTACCTATTGGAAACATTTATTACATTTAGGAAATTCTTTTTTTTTAATTTATAAATGTTTTTTACTATGATATATATATATATATATATATATATATATATATATATATATATATATATATATATACAGTATATATATATATATATATATATATATATATTGCACTCTAATTCCAATTTTTTTACTTATTGGAAACATATATTACATTTAGGAAATTCTTTTTTTTTAAATTTATAAATGTTTTTTACTATGAGATATATATATATATATATATATCATAGTAATAAAAAACAATTATCCCTAAAGCAATGAGGGAGGGGGGTTGGATTTCACATTGGCAGATAAAGTAGTCAGCCTGAACAGAAAAAGAAAAGAAAAAGAGTAACAATCATTTTAAAAGCCAGCTAAAAATTCAAAATAAATTTGAAGTTTTATACACTGCTACCAGTTTGATACATAAAGTATAAAATTGCCATGTTGGGGCTTTGTTTCCTTTAAAATAAAAATTTGCTAGGAAAGTCTAAAACAATGTTATTGATGGCTTATAATATACAAACTAATACTAATATATATATATATATATATATATATATATATATATATATATAAGCAATAAAAATATACTTATAATATCCTGTTTAACAACGGAGCTTTGTCTGCTCCCATGATTAATTTTCTCCTGTACTTTTGTACTTTTTTGAAAGAATGCTGGAGGGATATTTGTAACCAGGTTCTCCCAAGATTGTACTGCATATATAAGAAGTTTGTCATCTACAGAACAGTATCTAGCCAGAAATAGTTGGCCAGTCAGCATTTTACATCTATTCTGAGCAGATGGTAAAAATTTGCAAACAGGTGTCCCCACTCATCATGGCTCAGCATTCTGCATTATTTATTCTTCATGCATGAATATATCAGCATTGAGAAATAGAAACCTGCAGGGTTGATGATAATCTTATGGGGCTGCTTGCCAAATAGAAAAAAGACTAAATTGTATTGCTAAGTTTTATTCATTTGTAAAATTTACTTACAGACCCTAAAATCCAGACACCATGGATCCTACTGCTGATTTATCTCACTACTACAGTGTGTTTGATGAACTATATTCCATGCTTATGAGTGTTCAGGATGACAACACTGGCATGTTTAGAGTAGAAAATGAACACGCCAGATCTCAAGATGACAACATTGGGCTGTATGGAGTGGAAGAGGTTCATATAGGAGCTCAGGATGACACCACTGACCTGCATAGAGTAGATATTGCCCACATAGGAACTCAAGGAACTCAAAATGACACCACTGACCAGCATAGAGTAGAAACGGTCTACACAGGAACTCATGATGTCAAAACTGACCTGCACAGAGTAGAAATTACCCATATAGGAACTCAGGATGACTCCACTGACCTACATAGAGTAGAAATGGCTCATATAGGAACTCAGGATAACACTACTGACCAACATCAAGTAGAAATGGCCTACATGGGAACTCAGGATGTCAAAACTGACCTGCACAGAGTAGAAATTACCCATATAGGAACTCAGGATGACTCCACTGACCTACATAGAGTAGAAATGGCTCATATAGGAACTCAGGATGACACTACTGACCAACATCAAGTAGAAATGGCCTACATGGGAACTCAGGATGTCAAAACTGACCTGCACAGAGTAGAAATTACCCATATAGGAACTCAGGATGACTCCACTGACCTACATAGAGTAGAAATGGCTCATATAGGAACTCAGGATGACACTACTGACCAACATCAAGTAGAAATGGCCTACATGGGAACTCAGGATGTCAAAACTGACCTGCAGAGAGTAGAAATTATTCATATAGGAGCTCAAGATGACAAAACTGACATGCAGAAAATAGAAATGGCTCATATAGGAACTCAGGATGACACCACTGACCTACATAGAGTAGAAATGGCTCATATAGGAACTCAGGATGACACCACTGACCTACATAGAGTAGAAATGGCCTACACAGGAACTCAGGATATCAAAACTGACCTGCAGAGAGTAGATATTACTCATATAGGAACTCAAGATGACAAAACTGACCTGCAGAGAGTAGAAATGGCTATTTTAGGAACTCAAGGTGACACCACTGACCTGCAGAGAGTAGAAATGGCCCACACAGGAACTCAGGATGACAAAACTGACCTGCAGCTAGTAGAAATTACTCATATAGGAACTCAAGATGACAAAACAGACCTGCAGAGAGTAGAAATGACTCTTATAGAAACTCAGGATTATACCACTGGCCTACATAGAGTAGAAATGGCCCACACAGGAACTCAGGATGACAAAACTGTCCTGAGTGAAGAGGAAAAATTACACACAATAGCTCAGGATGACAACAGTGGTCTGTATGAAGAAGATAAGGCACATATAGGAATTCAGGATGACAACACTACTCTGCAGAGAGTAGAAATGGTTCATATAGGAACTGAGCGTGACAACACTGACCTTTATAAAGTAGAAATGGCTCACACAGGACGCCATGATGACAACAATGGCCTGTATGAAGAAGAGAAGGCACACATGGGAACTCAGGATGACAACACTGTACTGTGTGGAGAGGAAAAAGTACTCCCAATAACTCATGATGACAACACAGTCCTATGTGAAGAGGAAAAAGTATTCACAATAACTCAGGATGACAACAATTGTCTGTATGAAGAAGAGAAGGCACACATGGGAACTCAAGATGACAACATTGTCCTGAGTGAACAGGAAAAATTACACACAATAGCTCAGGATGACAACACTGGTCTGTATGAAGAAGATAAGGCACATATAGGAATTCAGGATGACAACACTATCCTAAGTGGAGAGGAAAAAGTACTCACAATAACTCAGGATGACAACAGTGGTCTGTATGAAGAAGATAAGGCACATATAGGAATTCAGGATGACAACACTATCCTAAGTGGAGAGGAAAAAGTACTCACAATTACTGACAATATTCTCCTGAATGGAGTAGAAAATGCACACATGATAACTCAAGAGGACAACATTGGGCTGTATGGAGTAGAAAATGCACACATGATAACTCAAGATGACAACACTGGTGTTTATGGAGTGGAAAAAGCACAAATGGAAACCATCTATCTACTAAACACAGAATTTGAACTGCTAGAACATTCCAGCTCCACCTTTGTCAATGCAAAGGACCTGATGTCCACAACCGAATCTATGTTTGACTCAGAATATCTCTTAGAAGGTGGGTACTCCATAGTTCATTCATTTATTCATTTCTAAAAAGGATTTGTCTTTTACTATTATCTTTTAATACTTGCCCCTTGTCAAGATGTTTGTGTCGATCAGCCAACTGCTTTTCTCCAGCAAAGCATATATGCTTCTGGGCAATGGTGCTTAAGTTATATATGCTTCTATGCTTCTGGCTTTACTGGAGCCCACAGCAAAAGCAAAACATAGAATAGGGAAGAGCACACTCAAACAAAGTATTCAACTGAGAATTCAACTTAATTGAAACATTCAATTAAGGTCCTATGTGCTCCACTCTTGCTTCAGTGAGTAATAACTAGAGTTCTGTATACACTTAATGGAAATGTCGAATAGTTTCCTAGTTCTGCATTGTCCTGGAGCTAGAGGCAGTGAAGTGCTTACATGTACATGTGCTTGTCGGACGCAAGGGGCCTATTTATAAACATCACAACAGAATTAACATTGCGATTTTTTTAAGATATATATATATAGACTTACCTATTATCACAAAGTGTTGTATCTAAGTCAAAGGAAAGTGAAATAGTTGCCACCATTAGGTTGGGAATTACGTCAACTCACTAAAATGTAGCTGAAGGTTTTTCTCAGGTCTAGATTAGAATTTAAATTGAATTTTTAACCAAGATTATTGGAAATACATAGACAATGTATTTATGGAAACAGACTGTTTCCATAAATAATAAAAATAGGGAAGTATTTGAGCAAATTCTATTATGAGAGTTTATAACCCCTTTCTGTGATTCATCACTTTGCATCTTGTTTATCCCCAGGGCACTCCCTGTTAAAATACAAACTAAAAAATAAAGAAAAACCCCCACCTTGGTTTCAAAGATTATAGAAGACACAAAACAGTTTTATTGCACCACTGCAGTTACCTATAGAAACCAATCAGGTATTTGTTTCCATTTTCCAATCTGAAGTAATCCGATGAAAGCTAAATGCTGATTGGTTGCTGCTGGTAACTGAAGTGGTTTAATTCAGCACCTCTTTTGATAAATGTGATCAAGTCAACCCCACTGTTCCCAAAAAGTTGACTAGAGAAAGAAAGAGGCTGCTCTGATGGGCTTCTGGTTAGGAAAGATGTGAGAAAGGTTTCTAATTTTTTCAGAATAGTCTCTTTCTTTCTCCTGACAACTTCCTTGACTACTTGGTGATCAGACTAGTCAGAAACTAAGCAGCAGGTGGCGCTGTTGTAACAAAATTCATTCATATTAACAGTACATGTATCCCTTAATATCTTGGAATGAACAAGAATAAATAATGAATGTGCATTGCAAAAGTGCTTAGAATAGCACCCTGATGAGTTTTAAATACACGTATTTTAAAGGTTTACTTATCCTTTTAAGTCTTTCTACTGAAGGCAGGGTGCGATGAGCTGAGCTTGCTTGAATTCAGTTGCCCATACTGGGTCCCTGATAGAAAGCCTGCAAATATTCTAAAATAACTTTCATGATGGCATCAACATGTAATTAACTTGCATAAAATAAACATGATCACGAACTCTTTCTTGTACAAAGATCCATTTCATTACATTAGACATTAATTTGGAACCCACAACATCTACAATAGGCCCAAAGGGTTCTTACAAGTTCTGATTTATAAATCCTTGACTTACAATGGTTTCACGTGTGCTAAAAAAACATTTTCTGATATCATGTAACCATGAAGTTTAAACAGAACAACAAATAGGAAGTGTTGACAAGTGCTATAAGCCACACATTATCTGTCCATGAAGTGCTGCTTATTTATAGCCAACAGTCTTTGCATAGGGGATAATGCATACAGGGCAAATAGATTGAGCTTAACTGTCATATTATTGACCCCATTCCAAACTAACTTCCTCTTTGTATAGATGAAGAAGGCAGAAGGGAATGGTGTACAAATCCAGCCGATTCATAGGACATTCTAGCATTAACAAAAATATTAATTCTAAGAGGCATATGGGAAAGTGCAAGGTCTTTGGAATTCGGTAATAATTTGTATCTCAACAGAGTTTGATCATAAAGGAATGACTTATGATAGAGATTGATATTATAATATGAATAGATATTTTTTGGGACAGATTTATCAAGGGTCGAATAGTCAATTAGAATTCAAATTTTTGAGTTTAAAAATTCACACATTTTAATTTGAATCCCCCTATTTGAATGCAAATTCCAGTGTGAGATGTATCACAACTCGACCATGGAAACAGTTCTAATTTGAATATTCGCCACCTAAAGTCAACGGCAGAGCTCCGCTGAGCTATTTGGAGATGTTAATAGCCTTCCTGCCATTACAGTTTTTTTTTTGGGTAGAAAGTTTTTCCAATACAAATTGAATACAATTCGAATTTCCGACCCATTAGATCGAATATTAGCCATTTTAATTTTTTTAAATAACCTCCCAGTTGAATTGTGAGTATATTGTAATTTTAAAAAACTCACATGAATTCGAAATTCGACCTTTGATAAACGGGCCTCCCCGAGAGACAAAAAGACACAATGATAGTATGGAAATGTTAATAATAATGAGCCACTGTCCGGATAAAATGCATTTTATCTTTTTCCACAGACAGAAGAGCTTTGTTTGATGAAATGCTACAACAACTTTGTGTGGAAAAGTATAAAATATTTAATCTACGCCTTGCAGAAATCCTTGAGATTGGAGAAGTGAGTATAAAGAGAATTGCTCTCCAGAGGATAGAAGATATCCCATGGTATTTTCTACAGAATTTAATAGCTCTGAATGGCACGGCGAGGAACACCAGACTTTCCAAGCAAACCATTGACATGAGACTGAGCAGCGTTCAAGATGAGGATGCTGATTTTATAGGTGAAACAGACAACACCAACTCAATTCATCCTTTAGATGTCCTTTGTGTTCTTCTTCATTGTTCTGATGTTTTTTTGCAACAGGAGATATTATCTAAAATGGCCATGTGCCAATTTGCTCTACCTCTCCTCCTTCCATCGATCGATGGTTTAGAGTCAACATTCATGTTATGGGCAATGTGGAACATTGTCAAGAGGTGGAGACCCCAATCATTAGCGGAAAGTAAATGCTACAGAGAAGAGAACCTGGTGCTCATTACCATGCCAACCTTTTCCTTTTTGAGAATGGGGAAATGCAATCTATCCAAGTCAAGAGTCCTAAATAAGATTCTTAGCCCAGTTCAACAAAATCATGATTTCTTTGTGCATCAAAATATGGAAGGTGGGAATGTTTCAAGGAAAATCTCTGATGGATTGGTGGAAATTTCCTGGTATTTTCCAGGAGGAAGAGAAAATTCTGATATTTTCCCAGAACCCGTCGCATTTACTAATTTAAGGGGAGACCTAAAGTCTAACTGGAGCCAGTTCTCTTTTTTAGCACGAGTTTCTTCAGCTGTGTTTATCATTACAGAATCCATTAATGAGCAAGATTATGAACTTTTAACAAACATAAATAGTGTAAATACAAACTACTTCTTTATCATTGTGCCTTCTTCGCAAAGTGTCAGCGTAGAGACTCAAAAATACATAAAAATGCTATACCCAGTTCTGAAAATAAGCAGAAAGAACGTCTTGGTGATGAACAGTTCAGTGAATGAGGCAGAATTAGTAAAGCAATTACAAATGATCATCACTGAGCTCATGGCAAATGCTCCACATGCTATGAATCTTGAGGACATGTCACAAGTTGTCACATCCATTGGAATATATGTCGATGAGAACTCAGAGGAGCTTCAGAAAGCAAAAAGACTTGCCCAGGAAATTGTCATTAATATAGATGATGTGGTGGAATATAAAAGGAAGACAATGAGACTGCAGGGGGATCCCTGGAAAGAATTAGCTCAACTAGAAAAGGAAATTTGCAGAATGAAACGACAAGGAAGTGAAAACTCAGAAGATTACAGAGCAAAGCTTGTGAGAAAATGCTCTGAAATTCGTATGGTTCAAAGGGGACATGATTTGCCTGATGGCATGCTCAAATTCATAACGGCCATCACCTCTTTACCTCAGGTGGAGAAACATTTCTTCTTGAAATGGCTAAAATTTTATCTGGACTCAATTGGAAGAAATTATCTTTATGCACTGCAGACAGAATACAAAGAGAGCTGCTACGCATTCTCCGGTAATCTTGACCAGTTAAAACGATTAGATCAGAGAATATCAAACAGCTCCTTGGGAGTGGAGCACTTTCTACGAGAGCTAGGGCAGTTTTACGAAGCTGGAAATTCTATTGCAAATGATGGTATCAAAGGGGAAACATTTAAAAAATTTAGCAGACTCCCAGGGATTGCTGCAGACCTCCTCCTAGATGGGTTCCCATTGGAGTTGATAGATGGCGATGCCTCCAATATTCCCTTGCATTGGGTAACAGACATTCTAGATGAGTTGAATAACAAGACAGGAAAAAAATGCAGAATGAGTGTAATCACTGTATTGGGAGTGCAGAGCACAGGGAAATCCACCCTTCTGAACACCATGTTTGGGTTGCAGTTCCCTGTGGCCAGTGGACGATGCACACGAGGAGCTTTCATGACACTGATTAAGGTGAAAAAAAACATCCAGAATGATGTCGGCTGTGAATTTATTTTGGTGATCGATACTGAAGGACTGAAGGCTCCAGAACTGGCTTCTTTGGAGAATACTTTTGAACATGACAATGAGTTGGCAACTCTAGTAGTTGGGTTGAGTGACATCACCATAATTAACATGGCCATGGAAAATACAACAGAAATGAAAGATATTTTACAGATTGTAGTTCATGCATTCCTTAGAATGAAAGAAATAGGAAAGAAGCCAAACTGCCAGTTTGTGCATCAAAACGTGAGTGATGTGACTGCTCATGAAAAGAACATGAGGGACAGAAAGAGAATTGTGGAACAGTTGGATGAGATGACCAAAGCAGCAGCAAGAATGGAAGAGAATAACAATGTCCAAAAGTTCTCTGACATCATGGACTACAATGTTAATGAACACAGTTGGTATATTCCCGGTTTGTGGCATGGAGTCCCACCAATGGCTTCGGTAAACACAGGATACAGTGAAAATATTTTTGAATTAAAAAAACACCTAATTGAAATCATGAAGAAACAAAACAAACATAGAAAGCCTCAGACCATTTCTGAGTTTCTGAAATGGATGAAAAGCTTGTGGAACGCTGTGAAATATGAGAAATTCATATTCAGCTTCCGAAACAGCCTTGTGGCTGAAGCTTATAACCTGCTTTCAGTAAAATACTCAGAGCTGGAGTGGAACTTCCGAAAAAAGATGCATAACTGGTTGACTGAGGCAGAAAACCTAGTTAGGAATCAGACAGCCGAAATATTATTAGACCCAGAAATGTGTATAGATTTGAAATACACCATGTGCTGTGTCTTACATGAACAAGAGATGATCATGACAGAGTCACTAGAGAAGTATTTTGAGAATGAAGAAAACCATGCCCATCTAGTAGAGAGGTACAGAGAAGATTTCTTCAGAAGCATTAAGATTCTTAGGAATGAACTTCAGGTTTATTTAAGTAATAAATGTGAAGAAGTGATTCGCGTTCAAAAAGGGAAACATGAGATCAAACTAGTCCAGGAGAAATATTTACAGACCATCGAAGAGAAGGCCATCAGCCTCTTGGAAATGTGCAGAAGTGTAAAACACAAACTCACTGACCAAGAGCTAGAGTCAGAATTTGATGTGATGTGGAATAACACATTATTGGGGCTGCACATGGGTACCTTAAACAAAAGGAACATCAGTCAAGAAATGTTGGACCAAATTAGAAAGGACATGAGACACAAAGCCGGGTATGTAACTGAGAAGCTCAATGACGTAAAGAGTTTAGCAGACTATGGACATAATTGCTTTATCATGGACAAGAAGTATTTTCAAAGAAGATGGTACGATAATGTACCTGAAAGCTATCATTACGAGTACTGGAATAAAGTAAATGTTCTTGCTGTCTCCTTGGTGGACACATGCAGTAGCCATGCTTCTCAACTAGCTGGCACACTGGAAGATTATGACCAGACATATTGCCAAGAATTGCTAAATGTCATAAACAACCGGCTTAATCAGAAAGATGTGAAAGGTCTCCACCTTTCACCTCTGTTTGAGACCGACTTGAAACTCATTGTCTTAAGTAGGGCAGCACCACTCTTCCAGAAGACTCACAATCGCTTTATTCAAGAAAACAACCCAAAGTTCTTCCTTGAAAGGCTGAGGCCTCAATATTTCTCTACCTTTAAAAACATATACCAAGAGAAGGATGAATCTCAAATCCGAGCTCTGAAATTCTGTGAGATTTGCCTTAAACCAGCCTTAACTGAATACGTTTACAGGAATCTAGGAGGCAAAATAGTTGAAGACATCTTAACTGGTAGTGACTCCATGAGATACAGCAGTAGGACCTTCTTTCAGTTCACCTTACTAAAGGAACTTCTGGAAGATAAAACATTCTCTCAGTATGTAAAATACACTAATCACTATGAGATTTTTGTAAAAAACTGGATACTTAAGTATATAATAGAGAAATATAAGAAACCTGAAAGCTTAAATTCCTTAAGAGCACGCATCATTTCAGGCATCACAAGGAAGATCCGAGATGTCCTTAGAGATCCAAATGTCTTTTACACCACGGATGTGTCAAGCTGCTTAAAAATGTTCTGTGAGATGTTAAAAAAAGACCTGGTGATTTCACAGAATGAACTGAAAGTGGTCATCTTTAAAAGCACGGCATCCGCCGCACAGTTTTCAGCAGATATCGAGGCTTTTCTAGATGATATAGAAAGGCAAACTGCAACAGAATTTAAATACTTCTCCATTGAAGCTGTACTCTACAAGGCAACACTCAAACCTCAGGATGAATTGTTTAAGAAGGTCTTTGGATGTGGAAAGTTGTGCCCATTTTGCAAAGTCCCCTGTGAAGCCGGAGCTACTGACCACAAGGAACACTTTGCCTCTGTCCATCGCCCTCAGGGCCTAGGATCATATCGATATATAAAAACGAAAGTTCTCTCTCATTCCATATGCACCACGGATGTGGTTGGAAACAGCACATTCCAAAGCTCTGATACTGACTGGAAGCCGCATCCTTACAAAGAGTACCGCAAAATTTATCCAGATTGGGTCATTCAGCCGGATCCTACTATCGGTGCTTCCGATTATTGGAAATTTGTCTTTAAAGAGTTTAATAAGGAGTTTGCAGAACATTATATTGCCAGATTGGCTGATATTTCAGAAGACTGGTATTCAATCACCAAACAGCAGGCTCTTGATAGTTTAAAAATATCATTCAATATGCAATAAGAAAAGAAAGACAACAGTTAAAGTAAATTAAGTACTATTATCCTAGAGATCAATTACTGCATCAAAACTAGCATCCTTAGTTTTTAGTGGAATTCTTGTTAATTTATACTGTTTTAATTTCTTAGTTGCAGTCTTTCAACCCAGTCTTTTATATACAAAGCTCTTTGCCACGGGAAGAAGTAACACAAAAGCAATTATATACTGTACATATTTTTATTGGGAAATGTAAGATGCCTTCAACCTTAATGTATAAAATATTCTGTTTAGCTTTCAAATAAACCTTAACTGTGCTTTTCTTTTGTCTTTTAATTTTTTAAATTTTTTGTTTTTGTTTAATAAATTACAGCGCAACAGAACTTGTTAATATTGAGTGCTATTCGTATATCTACCAGGGAGCTGTTACCTTTCCATTGTTCAGATGATGGGCTGATGGGGGCAAAGGGACAAGGGTGATGTCACTCCAACTTGCAGTGCAGCAGTAAAGAGTGACTGAAGTTTATCAGAGCACAAACTGAAATGACTGAGGGCACCTGGGAAACTAACAACAGACTGTTGAAAAGCGGATAGGAAGAATCCAAGTACAGAACTTTTATTATTTCACATTGAGTAAGGGGTGAGTGTTCCTGCTTTTGGCCCAATATGTGATCATTTGGAAGCAGGAAAAGAAACTTGGAGAATGTTTTAAGGGCCAGATTTAACTAGATGAAAAACACTTACCTCCTTATTCAATTTCAGATTGTCCCATAGAGTCAGATGCAATTTAAAGAGAAACAACTTATTTCACCAGTTATCACATGAAAATTATATTGGAGCCCAGGGGATATACTGGAAATGAATTGGGAGAAAATTAATAAATCTTGACCAATAAACCATAAAATAACATTTTCTCATTGATTTGAATCTGGACCATTATTGGTGATTGGATGGCATATGGAACATCAACTATTAACAAATAGAGCTCCATCATGGAAATATGATAATTTGTAGGAAATATTGGTTGGCAGGTTGGCCATGCGTGTTAAGATGCCAGTCAGGAACCAATGAGGAACATCCTATGCTACTATTGATCTATTTTTGATAAACTACATTTTCTCATTGATCTGATTGTATGGCATATAGAACATCAACCAGTGACACAAAGATCTCTATCATGGAAATATGATCATTTGTAGGAAAGATTGGTTGGCAGATTGGTCATGCATGTGAAGATGCCAGTCAAGAACCAATCAGGAACATCCTATACTACTATTGATCTATTCTTGATAAATTATATTTTCTCATTGATCTGGCCCATTATTGGTGATTGTATGGCATATAGAACATCAACCACTGACACAAAGTTCTCCATCATGGAAATATGATCATTTGTTAAAAAGATTGTGTGGCAGATTGGCCATACACGTGAATATTGCCAGTCAGGAACCAATCAGGAACATCCTATGCTACTTTTGATCTATTGTTATCATTAATTGACTATGTACCTACGGATATCATTTGCTAAAACCAACCCATCCTTTTTTTTTTTAAACCTGTCCGATCAAAGCAACTACTGATATCCATGGCACGAGGCAGACACGTGTCCCAAAAATCAAAAATATAAATCTAATAATTGAATCAAAACTAAAGAGGATTAATGAGTGGATGGGTGGAGACTCAGATTTAGATGCAAGAGTATGGGCAGCCTTACTACATGAATCATCAGTACTCTCGATATTTACACAATTATATTTACATTTCAACTGACCGCTATTGAATACACTGCTTTATCTTTGAAACACACACGAACACTTGTTGGACTTTCCACCGTAGAATAAAATACTGAATCAGGAGCTCTATGAGTGCGAGAGAAAGATGAGAACTTCATGTTCATGAAGAAGGTCACTGCCCTGTAGTTGTATGGATGGAGTGTGACATTGTTGTGGAATATAGAACACAGCTAAATAGGCAGGTAAATAGGGAAGGATATTACTAAACATTGGCCCACATACCGTAGCACATGTTCCAGATGGAATCCTCACAAATCTGCCAAGAAATAATTTTCAGGTCAGCTGGTAATTAAAGAGAATTCTGGTGCCAAGTTTTAATGGAATGCAATTTAGACTGTACAAATCTGCCCTGGGTGGTTTTTAAAACTGAGGAGACTAAAGGGAATGTGGCCAAAAAAAAAAGCAAATATAATATAATAAATATTAATAACAAAATAAAGAATGAATTCAGTTTCCTTGTGATTAAAGAGAAACTCCAACCCCATTTTTTTTGCATAGTAAGAGAAAATGTAATTCCAATAATAACCAGTTATCCAATATATTGTCTGTACTGCTAATTCCGACTCTTGAAGGTGTGTAGAGGAAGCAAGCTGATTACCAGCCCAGTTCCTGAATTATTCCATCAATATTTGAATGAATTCTGCAGAAAACCAAAGGGATTTTCAGGTCGAATTTGTGCCATATGTTACTATTTCTGATTGGCCCTTGCTGCAGACAGGGTCGGACTGGGGCGTCCAGGGCCCACCAGTACTGGACTTCCAGGGCCCTCCTGGTGAATGCAGGGCCCTAACATACCTCCCAACATTTTGGAAGTAAAAAGAGGGACCAAAAAAAATGTTTCCGCACGTAGCGCAGCAATTTTTTGACCACACCCCTTTCTGTGGCCACACCCCCTAATTACCATGTTCGTTTTACAAAATTTGGCAGGTTATGAAAGTTTGAAAATATTTCTCCTTATCTAAACTGTGTTTTTGTGTCTCAAAATTGTTACAAAGTATCTTATTTGCACCTGTTAGCTGTTCTGGGCTCTCTGCTAAAAGCCAATTAAGTGAGTTTTTCTTTTTCTGGCTGTTCAGTGCAGAGAAAAGAGGGACTTTCCAGTACAAATGAGGGACTGCGGGTTGAGCTGTCAAAAGAGGGACTGTCCCTCCGAAAAAGGGACAGTTGGGAGGTATGCCCTTATACTGGCATCCGTCATTACCCTTTGGAGACACAGATCTTTACTGCTAAAGGACTGTGGTTGCCTTCGGCTGGTAAAAAAGCACAAAACATAATGTTCAACATTTCTAGCTACTTCTTTATTTAGGCTTTAGTTTCCCTTTTAACTGTTTAATTCAATTGAATCTCATACATATTTAAACATTAGGATGGTTCAAACTTATCCTCACAAACATATTTCACTTGCCCGTGTTATTCACATAGTTCCGCCCCCACCGATATAATTCTGTGTACGTCTGTCCTGCCCCAACACTTCCTCTGCACTCGTTCCTACACACTTCAGTCTGGTTTGGCGAGTCCGTGCTGTTGTGGAAATTCCCCGAGCAGGTTTTTCCTCCATGAACAGCATTTTATGGACACGGGTTATAACATCTGAATATTTCAGGGTTGTGTCAATATGTGCAAGAACCTTGTCTCCACCCCAAGCCAAGACTTCTTTCCAGGTTCAGATTTGATCAAACTCTTAGTGCTTAGACCACCACTGTCCAGACCCTTAAAGTTATGTGTTGTTAAAGCTCTGGACATGTGAAGGTCACACCTTTCTCTCAGACCATCAAATGGGCCCCACTGCTGAGGGGACTGGAGGAATGGATTTCATGCTGCTTATACACTCACCTCCATTTACATGGGAACCTGGTGGTCCTTAAAACAATAGATTTATCAATGGAACTTGATGGTACAGATGCTACAGCACTTGATCATTGCAAGATGCTAGGCACCAGCTGTTAAAGTCAGTGGTTCACCCTCAGTGGTCATAACCCCAGTGTGGTCATAGACCCAATGTACAAAGTCTTCTTTGTTATGAGCCTATATACTGGAGAACCTACAAAAATGGATTCTAATGCCTTACTAACCCTTCTGTTCTCCCTCATGGAGCTTACACTTCACTACTACATGAACCTAGATTATTTTTCTGAGCTGAACATAAGAGTTGACCTAACAATAACTAGTCGTATGGTCCTTCACTATTTCCATTGAGGTAGACCTCATCCAATGGTCTTCGCTAAGGCCTTCCTTTCCACAGGGTTCCAGCATCGTCCAGTGAACCCCAGCCCTCATGGGCCCCCTCAACCGAACACCACTGCCCAGGAAGGGGTGCCACTTTTTTTGGAAAAAATCTTCCTATACATTTAGATTGGGGGTCAAGTATCATCTTTACCGGTCAGGCCAGTAAAATACTTGCCAGGTGGCAACCCTATGCCCAGGGTCTGCGGGCCCCACACCTCACTTCTGACCCATGTCTGTGTTTGCTGACAACTGCGGGACCAATAGGAGGAGAGAGGAGGATGTACATGGCGGGATGGCAATTTGTGATCCAGGAAGGACCGTTGCCTTCCTCCTTGCCATAGCCTGTGGGCCCCCCATACCCCATTGCTGGCCAGGATCTCTGGGAACACCATCTCACCCCTACTGCTGGCTGAGATCTGTCACCCCCAGCTGGCTAAGATCCATGGACCGAGAGGAGAGAGAAGGTAAACAATTTGTGTTTGGGGTGGGGAAGTTCACAAAGGGGTGAGGGTTGTCAGCCTTTAAGATGATGACTTTGGTGGGCCCTGGACTGTATCTCTTTCCAAAGGACATACCTACACCTGGATAGGCTCCACCTCCTCCCACACATTGCAACCCCCACCAAGGTCTATGTTGGCTTCCCAAACTGGATGGAAACTGTTAACCAAAGCCATTCAGTTAATAAGTGTGCTGTTTACTATCCTAAATACACCTGCTTGAAGATCCTTTAGGTTGAGATTTGGAGAGAACAATTATCTGTTAATTATTTATTATCAGCTATTTACATCAGAGATTATACACCATCAACATGAGTCCCTGCTCCAGTGAACTGAGAAAAAAAACCCATAATCACTTCTCTATATTAGGCACTGGTCTGCAGGAACAGATTACTCGTAGGTAATATGAAGGGATGCCTTTAATCTATGACAGAGTAGGTAAACAGAATTCAGCAGGAACAGCCCCCTAAGTTTGCTCATAGTCTGTACAGAGAGATCCCATAAAACTATGGCAACATAGGTATTCCCCTGTACTAAGCACAATTCAGCAGGAACAGTCCCTAACAGGCAAGGTAGAGCTGGTCATGAGTGTTTGAAAGATCTTTATAAAAAGCTAGGGAAACCCTAACACAAATATCATTGAACTCGTAAATATTTCCTTTTAGCAGCAAAGTTTTCAGTGAGTCTCACTCTGTTGCCATTTAAACCTCCCCCACGTCTTTAATAGAAGAGGTAATTTCCCATGTGATGAAAAAAAACCAGCTGACTGTATTTTCTGCTGTAAAAGATTTCCAGCCCTCACTTCCTGCTGCAGACTGAGAAAGAGAAGAGACTGCATGTGACAGAGACAGACTGAGAAAGAGAAGAGACTGCATGTGACAGAGACAGACTGAGAAAGAGAAGAGACTGCATGTGACAGAGACAGACTGAGAAAGAGAAGAGACTGCGTGTGACAGAGACAGACTGAGAAAGAGAAGAGACTGCGTGTGACAGAGACAGACTGAGAAAGAGAAGAGACTGCATGTGACAGAGACAGACTGAGAAAGAGAAGAGACTGCGTGTGACAGAGACAGACTGAGAAAGAGAAGAGACTGCATGTGACAGAGACAGACTGAGAAAGAGAAGAGACTGCGTGTGACAGAGACAGACTGAGAAAGAGAAGAGACTGCATGTGACAGAGACAGACTGAGAAAGAGAAGAGACTGCATGTGACAGAGACAGACTGAGAAAGAGAAGAGACTGCATGTGACAGAGACAGACTGAGAAAGAGAAGAGACTGCATGTGACAGAGACAGACTGAGAAAGAGAAGAGACTGCATGTGACAGAGACAGACTGAGAAAGAGAAGAGACTGCATGTGACAGAGACAGACTGAGAAAGAGAAGAGACTGCGTGTGACAGAGACAGACTGAGA
Organism: Xenopus petersii; assembly: GCA_038501925.1. Lineage (NCBI taxonomy): Eukaryota > Metazoa > Chordata > Amphibia > Anura > Pipidae > Xenopus > Xenopus petersii. The sequence goes on from CM076688.1 coordinate 6,958,695, forward strand.
AAGAGAAGAGACTGCATGTGACAGAGACAGACTGAGAAAGAGAAGAGACTGCATGTGACAGAGACAGACTGAGAAAGAGAAGAGACTGCATGTGACAGAGACAGACTGAGAAAGAGAAGAGACTGCATGTGACAGAGACAGACTGAGAAAGAGAAGAGACTGCATGTGACAGAGACAGACTGAGAAAGAGAAGAGACTGCGTGTGACAGAGACAGACTGAGAAAGAGAAGAGACTGCATGTGACAGAGACAGACTGAGAAAGAGAAGAGACTGCATGTGACAGAGACAGACTGAGAAAGAGAAGAGACTGCATGTGACAGAGACAGACTGAGAAAGAGAAGAGACTGCATGTGACAGAGACAGGCTGCTGAGACAGAGACTGCTGGGTCTGCCTGGGACAGGTACAACAAGACAGATACAGAGACACCCCTGCTGGGTCTGCCTGGGACAGAGACAGGCAGCTGAGACAGAAACAGAGAGTCTGCCTGGGACAGGTACAAAAAGAGAGAGACATCACCGCTGGGTCTAACTGGGACAGACGGCTGAGGCAGAAACAGAGGGTCTGCCTGGGACAGGTACAAAAAGACTGGGACAGAGACTGGAGGGGACATCAGAGGCCAATAGGACAGTAACTGGATCCAGCAGGAAAGCTTAGCAGAAAAGGCAGCTGCTATAGGAAAGAGGAAGAAAGAAGCAGAACAGTATGTAATTACATAAACGAGAGAGTCGGAGAGGAAAGTAAACTGTTTCATCCAGGTGAGTAGGAAAAAAATCTATTGTTACATGTCTATGAACGTGTTGTCCCCTGTCCCCTTTCTTGTAAATAGCTCGGGACTGCACTGAGCAGATACAGTACATGGGACTCTCGAAGAACAAGAATTTCCAGCCAATTGTTGCTCTGCTACTTCATGGTTCCTTCTTAGGGTCGGAGCCTGATCTTATATTGGGAATGGGTCCAAACAGAACACCAGCGCTTAAAGGGGAGGTTCACCTTAAAATTAAAGAGATACTGACACCAGAAAACAAACATTATTAATATCTATCATCACATTATCTTTGAATGCTATTTATAATTCTGATATAAAAGTATTTGCCGGATGCTTTTACATTACCTTTCTTATCCCCGTGTTCCTGTATGAGGGGCTGCCATCTGACAGTCAGATTTAGGAACTTTAATAACAATTACTTACAAAAAACTATCAATGAGAAACGATCAACATTTTGTGTCAGTATCACTTTAACGTTTAGCATGTAATAGAATTGTTCATTCTAAGTAACTTTTCCATTGGGCTTTATTTTTTTTTATATGGATTTCAACGGATAAGTAAACCTTTAAAATAAGTGAATGTGAAATTAATGAGAGGGCTATTCTAATTACTTTTGCAATGTACATTCATTATTTATTTTGTTTTTATACCTAGATATTAAGGGATACATGTGATGTTAATATGAATGAATTTGTTACAACAGCGCCACCTGCTGGTCAGTTTCCCACCAGTCTGACCAGCAAGTAGTCAAGGAAGTTGTCAGGAGAAAGAAAGAGGCTGCTCTGATGTTCTTCTGCTTAGGAATAAAATTAAAAACCTTTCTCACATCTTTCCTAATCAGAAGAACATCAGAGCAGCCTCTTTCTTTCTCCTGACAACTTCCTTGACTACTTGCTGGTCAGACTGGTGGGAAACTGACCAGCAGGTGGCGCTGTTGTAACAAAATTCATTCATATTAACAGTAAATGTATCCCTTAATATGTTGGAATGAAAACAAAATAAATAATGAATATACATTGCAAAAGTGCTTAGAATAGCCCCTCGTCAATTTTACATTCACTTATTTAAAGTTTTACTTATCCTTTAAATTATTTCTAACTCTCAATCATTCTAACTTTGAAATTGGGGTCACCGACTCCGACACCGTAAAAAAAACCAAACAAATGCTCTGTAAGGCTACAATTCTATCATTACGGCTACTTTTTATTACAGGGCCACTCCTATTCATATTCCAGCCTCTCATTTAAATCAGTGCCTGGTTGCTAGGGGAATTTGGACCCTAGCAACCAGGTAGCTGCATTCATTCCGAGCCGGGGAGCTGCTGCATAAGAAGCTGTATAACTCGGAAGACTGAAATAATAATTATAAACAATTGCATGTTGTTTTAGAATATCACTCGTTACATTGTGTCAACAGTTAATTTAAAGGGAACAACGTCTTTAAACTGGGCTTCGGCGTCTGAGACTTTTTGTTTCATAGTGAATTAGTGAATGAAAATCCCCTGAGAATCACTTCCCCAGTCAAGAGAAAAACTTCGGTTAGTCTAAAAAAGGAGAAGTAAAGGGGTCACCACCCAAACGTTTATTATAGATCACAGGGTTGCGCTATACAACCCCAAGCTGACTCCTTGTTTGGCTGCTACTGATATAGAGGAGAAACTTCACAAGGGGACATTTAGTAATACACAGGGCAGGGGATATTTACTAATACACAGGGCAGGGGATATTTACTAATACACAGGGCAGGGGACATTTAGTAATACACAGGGCAGGGGATAGTTAGTATTACACATGGCAGGGGATAGTTAGTATTACACATGGCAGGGGATAGTTAGTATTACACATGGCAGGGGACATTTAGTAATACACAGGGCAGGGGACATTTAGTAATACACAGATGGAGAGGTTGTGGTTCTGGAGTGATTACTCCATATGTACAAGGATGTAACGAACTTCCGCAGTGAAATAAACCCGAAACCTTTGCTCTTACCTCTATTGTGACTCATGAAACCACTCTCACTTCCCTGTGCTATCAGTGTGCGTATTACTGCTATGTAAGAATTCCCTGTATATATCGATATATATTCCAACCGCAGGGAAACTCGAGCCTGTGAGTCTGACCTTCTTACAACAGCTGGAAGCGGTGGATACAGTACATAGCTTCAAGGAAGGGTCGGATGCAATTTGGAGACGGCTTCTTCTTTCTTCCCCAGACTTATTGAGTCTTTTATCTGTGAAACTGCCAGGCTTCCAGGGGCCCAGTATGGACAGTCGCGACATCCTCGATTATTCCCTGTCGGAGCTGGAGGACGTGGAGAAAGACTTTGAATCAGACTGGATCGGAAATGGGGAGACTCCTTATGAAATGGACCGGTGAGTTAACCTTGAAATTAACTTTTAATATGTTATAGAATGGCTAATTCTAAGCAACTTTTCAAATGGTCTTCGTTTTTTTTTTTTTATTTGTTATAGTTTTTGAATTATTTGCCTTCTTATTTTCAGATTTCAAATGGGGGTCGCTGACCCCATCTAAAAAACAAAAACAAATGCACTGTATTTCTACATGTATTGCTACTGTTTACTACTCATATTTCTATTCAGGCCTCTCCTATTCATATGTCTTTCATTCATATCAATGCATGGTTGCTAGCAACCAGATGGCTTGAAATGCAAAACTGAAGAGAATAAAAAGTTCAATACTTCAATTATTCAATTGCAAATTGTCTCAGAATATTACTCTTTACATCATATTAAAAGTTAACTTAAAGGTCAACAACCCCTCTTGATGATGGGAAGAACCCAGTGCTAATTAGAAGATGCAGTTAAAGGGGTGGTTTGCCTTTTAGTTAACTTTTAGTATGTTATAAAATGCTTTATTCTAAGCAGATTTTCAATTGGTCTTTATTACTATTTTTTTTATAGCTTAATTACTTGTCTTCTTGACTTTTTCTAACTTTCAATTGGGGGTCACTGACCCCAGCAGCCAAATAAACAAATGCTCTGTGAGGCTACAATCTCATTGCTATTGCTCCTTTTTATGACTTGTTTTTTCTATTCAGCTCCTCTCCTATTCATATACTGGGCTCTCATTTAAACCGCTCCCTGGTTGCCAAGGTAATTTGAGCCCTTGGGCAACCAGATAGCTGCTGAAATTCCAAACTGGATAACTGCGGAACGAAAAAGTTAAATATTTAAAAAAAAAATAATAGAAAAGAAAGACCAATTGCAAATTGTTTTAGGATACTAATAGATCACATTACAAGTCAACTGAAAGACAGTGTATATGTGTAAGAGCATGGTCAGCATATAAGCTTCATTTGATTGGCTGATGACTTTCTCCTCCCATGAATATGCAGTGTCGGTGGTACAGCCCCTGAGGTTCCGATGGGCAGGGACAGGCTGGACTCTGAAGGGCAGAGGACTGTGATCACGGAGAGTATGTCTGTCACTTCTTCAGACGAGGAGAAACTCCAACTGCTGAACAAGAACACAGAGCTGCGCCGACTCAATGCAGAGGTGGCTCCCTCTCTTTTTGTAAAAATCCTGGCGTCTGTCGGTAACAGTGGGTGGGGCCCCAGAAAGAACTGTGATATAATGATTTGGGCAGCAGTCCTGTCCTGCTTTATGGCTGAGATTCTTACTGAGCTGAGCAAACAGAACTAAGTCTTATTGATTCAGATTCACTGAAGGGTTAAGCATGAGAGGGGTCCCACAATCACCCTGTTACTATGAGTGTATGTGACGGGAACACAGGTACCTGTATAGAGCCCGGTGCAAGAGTCCTGCAGTGGGTCGGTGACTGCAGATTAAAAAAAAAGCAGGCACCCTTGTGGAATGTGGGTAAGATTTTCAGGTGCGGGTATAGATGCGGGTTGCAGGTCTGCTGGTTGCGGGCCGGGTTGCGGATTTCATCTAAATTTCTTATCTTATGTTAAATTGTTTATATTGCTTGTTTCTGTCCCCACCCACTTTTGATGATGTCACTTCCGGTTTGCAGCAACACCACTTCCTGTTTGATGGTGGTCGGGCGGGTTGTGTATAAGGAAGTTGTGGGTCCGGGTTGGGTAGCGGATCAAAGTGGGTAAATATGCGGGTTGCGGTTCGGGTCGCTGGCTGCGGGTCCAGGTCGGGTCTGGGTCTTTGAAATTGGTTCCGCACTGGACTCTACCCCGTGCTATATAGATTGAGGTGCTGGGTCTGTATCAATATTTTGGTTTTCCTTTGCAGTTGATGAAACTGAATCAGCAGTGGGATGAGATCTATCGGAACACCACGCAGAACCTGCAGCACACGGCGCAGGCCCTACAGAGCGAGGTGCACAGCCTGAGGCAGCACATTGACAAGCTCAGCGTCAAATTGGAACATGAACAGGTGAGTACGGGTCCAGTTGGTCTAATTATTTATGGAGAGTAGATATATATAGATGTGCTGGAGCCTAATTGGTGGATAGGGCAACTGAAGCAGAAGTAACCAAGGAACAAAGGAGGACTTGCATGATGTAGACCTTGATATTGTCAGGCTATTGTAGCTATCCCACCTAGAACATGGTATGGCCTACTCACTAACGCAGCATTCAATTACACCACTGCATTCACCAATCAGGTAGTACGTTTAGTGGTAGCTAACCAATCAATGTAGTTATCTGATTGGTTACCATGGATGGAAATAACCCAACAGTGTGGTCCTAGTTCAAGACTAAAGCTGGCCATTCATATGGAGATCCCCCTTGTTTGGTGAGGTCGGACCTTGAGTGGGTGATATCGGTCTGATCCGACCTTGCGCCCTAGAGCCCAACTATTGGATCATAACAAGGAGAAAATGGGCAGTTGGATCAAAGAACGCATCAAAAAACTTCTGACGGGATTTTTAAGTCCAGCCGATCGACATCGGCCAACTTTCAGCCAGATATCAATTGGGGAAGCTCGTTGTAGGGCCCCATATACCGAGCGATAAAGTTGCCAGATTATATCTGCCCGTGTTTGGGGCCTTAAGTAATAGACCCTATGAGTTACCCTATGAGTTACCTAGAAGTTCTGCTCATGCACAAGGTAGGAGGCACAAGGCAGATTACTGTGTGGTGCTCGACTAATATCACAGAACTTAATTGACTCCTAGAGAAAGAAGGGCCACTAGTTGCCATGTCTCTGTTTCTCCACAGCACAAACGAGAATTCTATGAGAATTCGTTGCTTCAGGAGATGAAGAGGAACCAAAAGCTTCAGGAAGACGTCCGGCGCCTGGAGAGAGCTCTGCACTACAAGGTCCTGTCCCAGCGGGGCCCCCACAGAGTAAGCACATCAGGCAGTTGTCGTAATGTCTACCTTTGGAACCTCAGGGGCGGGGCTTTGCAAGGAGGCAGCAAGTTAATGCAACCGGAATTCTCATGCAAACTAGCACGCTGAGTAAATCAGTGGCATTACTGCTGAGGAGCTGGGCTGGTTGCACACAACACTAACATTTACACTACTGTATATTAGATTATTGTACATGGATGTGTTATCAACCTACTAACACATGATACACCAAATATCCATAAAGTGGTACCATCTGTATAGTACCAGGGGATAGTACTGCAAATATCTTCACGTGTACCTATCACATATTTCTTTCTTACTGTCCACCAGGCTGCAAGTATCTCCAGAGCTCACAGCCAATCAGATCTTTCCTCTACAAGCCACACTGCCTTCATGCCGCCCCACCCGACTTACAAAAGTAGTCCATCTCAGCCTGAAGAGAAACCAGGGCAGGTTCCCAAAAGTCACAAAACTGCACGGAACACACAGTCTACAGGGAGCATCTCCCGAAGCAGCCAGTACAGTCTTGGCCAAAGCCTGAACATCACCAACACTGAGCAGGACGTCAGTCAGCTGAAGGACCAACTCAAAGCTCTGAAATGTCAGGTAACGGACACCGTCACTTCACCTGCCCACCCCATTGTACATTAATGTTCTGATAAATACCTGTGTGATGCACTGTGTACTCTTAATAACCTCTAACATTATATAAACAAATTGTATCTCTCCCTACTATACCTTCTATCTCATGGTCATGCTCCCTTCCCAGAGACTATTATCCCACTGTTACTATAGACACCATCTCTCCCTACTATACCTGTTATCCCACAGTCACACTCCCTTCCCAGAGACTATTATCCACTGTTACTATAGGCACCATCTCTCACTACTATACCTGCTATCCCACAGTCACACTCCCTTCCCAGAGACTATTTATCCACTGTTACTATAGGCACCATCTCTCCCTACTATACCTGCTATCCCACAGTCACGCTCCCTTCCCAGAGACTATTATCCACTGTTACTATAGACACCATCTCTCCCTACTATACCTGCTATCCCACAGTCACACTCCCCTCCCAGAGACTATTATCCACTGTTACTATAGGCACCATCTCTCCCTACTATACCTGTTATCCCACAGTCACACTCCCTTCCCAGAGACTATTATCCACTGTTACTATAGGCACCATCTCTCACTACTATACCTGCTATCCCACAGTCACACTCCCTTCCCAGAGACTATTTATCCACTGTTACTATAGGCACCATCTCTCCCTACTATACCTGCTATCCCACAGTCACGCTCCCTTCCCAGAGACTATTATCCACTGTTACTATAGACACCATCTCTCCCTACTATACCTGCTATCCCACAGTCACACTCCCCTCCCAGAGACTATTATCCACTGTTACTATAGGCACCATCTCTCCCTACTATACCTGCTATCCCACAGTCAGACTCCCTTCCCAGAGACTATTATCCACTGTTACTATAGGCACCATCTCTCACTACTATACCTGCTATCCCACAGTCACACTCCCTTCCCAAAGACTATTATACACTGTTACTATAGACACCATCTCTCCCTACTATACCTGCTATCCCACAGTCACACTCCCTTCCCAGAGACTATTATCCACTGTTACTATAGGCACCATCTCTCACTACTATACCTGCTATCCCACAGTCACACTCCCTTCCCAGAGACTATTATACACTGTTACTATAGACACCATCTCTCCCTACTATACCTGCTATCCCACAGTCACACTCCCTTCCCAGAGACTATTATCCACTGTTACTATAGGCATCATCTCTCCCTACTATACCTGCTATCCCACAGTCAGACTCCCTTCCCAGAGACTATTATCCACTGTTACTATAGACACCATCTCTCCCTACTATACCTGCTATCCCACAGTCACACTCCCTTCCCAGAGACTATTATCCACTGTTACTATAGGCACCATCTCTCCCTACTATACCTGCTATCCCACAGTCACACTCCCTTCCCAGAGACTATTATCCACTGTTACTATAGGCACCATCTCTCCCTACTATACCTGAGGTTACAGAAGTTGTTACCCCACAGACAGAGATATACGCAGCCGATTACAAGACGGAACACTCAGACCGTGAGAGAATGAAGACAGAGAACAACAAGTTGAGACTAAAGGAGAGGGAGATGAGGGAGCAGATGCTGATCCTGCAGGAACAGGTAGGAGGCGCCAGTGAGTGTTGGGAGTATATTGGGGGGCAGGAGGTATAGGGGCTCCAGTGAGACACTGACTGACAGTTATTATATATAGTTATGAAAAAGGCTACGGGGCATACAGTGCTGCTAGTAGAACACATACAGCATATATACAGCAGGATAAAGGTTTCCTCTTCCTCACAGCTGAAGGTATACGAGGATGATTTCCGCAAAGAACGTTCCGATAAACAAGTTCTGCAGCGGCTCCTGAAGACTCGGAGCTCCGCCCATGAGCCAGTGCTGGTGCATCGCTGCAATAACGTGAGCCAACCCAAGGGGTCGCCAACAAGCAACGACACTGCATCTGGCACTAGAAGAAACAGCAGGGAACAGAGGGTGGTGGATGGGGAGGGGCAACAGTCACAATATTGTATAGGATACTAGCGGGGAACTCTTATTTCCTACCTAATTTATGCACAAGCATTTAAACGAAATATTATATATATACAGGGGTATTTGATGGTCCTCTATATAAGATATTACTATATATGATATTAAATATCGTAAAATAAACATTATCTTTTTTAATTAACCGGCTATTTTCCCTTTATTCTTTCTACTAAAGCGAAAACGCATGGAATTTTGTTAAAAGGATATTTCCAAAAATACGTTGGAATTAGAGGTGTGTGGGTTGAGAAATTCTCGACCCGCACCTGACCCCCACCTGTCCCCTCCCTCTGCATGATGGGAGAGCTGGGTCAGCTTCTACAAAGACTCCATACCACTATACTTTTAAGCATATGAACTTTATTATGGTACAGTAACAGCAGGTAGTAACATATAAGGTACTCCAGATTGGGTCCACATGTGACCTACAGGAAGCTTTGGGGTTTGTTCTCTTTACATCAGCAGTATAAAGTAGCCTCAGATATTGCACTTGGACAGTATAAAGTAGTGTCAGATATTGCACTTGGACAATATAAAGTAGTGTCAGATATTGCACTTGGACAGTATAAAGTAGTGTCAGATATTGCACTTGGACAATATAAAGTAGTGTCAGATATTGCACTTGGACAATATAAAGTAGTGTCAGATATTGCACTTGGACAGTATAAAGTAGTGTCAGATATTGCACTTGGACAGTATAAAGTAGTGTCAGATATTGCACTTGGACAGTATAAAGTAGTGTCAGATATTGCACTTGGACAGTATAAAGTAGTGTCAGATATTGCACTTGGACAGTATAAAGTAGTGTCAGATATTGCACTTGGACAGTATAAAGTAGTGTCAGATATTGCACTTGGACAGTAAAAAGTAGTGTCAGATATTGCACTTGGACAGTATAAAGTAGCCTCAGATATTGCACTTGGACAGTATAAAGTAGTGTCAGATATTGCACTTGGACAGTATAAAGTAGTGTCAGATATTGCACTTGGACAGTATAAAGTAGTGTCAGATATTGCACTTGGACAGTATAAAGTAGTGTCAGATATTGCACTTGGACAGTATAAAGTAGTGTCAGATATTGCACTTGGACAGTATAAAGTAGCCTCAGATATTGCACTTGGACAGTATAAAGTAGTGTCAGATATTGCACTTGGACAGTATAAAGTAGCCTCAGATATTGCACTTGGACAGTATAAAGTAGTGTCAGATATTGCACTTGGACAGTATAAAGTAGTGTCAGATATTGCACTTGGGAGAAGCTTAGCTTCTCAACAGCTGCTCAGAGCCCACTGAGCATGTGAGTGTCACAGACACTTTCCAAGATGGTGACCCCCTGTGACAAGTTTGAAGTCCTGGATCATTGCTGCTATTGACAAGCTCAAACTTTAGCCTCGTGCAATAAGTTCACTATATTAAATATGACATTTTTAGTCATATTCATTGTTAAGGTTTAGTTCTCCTTTAAGAAGAAATAGTTGGTAGTTTAGCGGCTGACCTGAGTAAACAAATAAAGGGGTTGCCATAGGCACTTGTTTCCATAAGTATTTTATTCATACGGTTCAGGATAGCTTGACCGAAAAGAATGGAAGACACATTCTTGCTAAAATATTCGTCACTCTTGCCAATTGTTATTTTCACAATTAGGTTAAATATAAATGTTTGGATCAAATGATGACTAAATTACAGAAATTCCAAGAAGATAGAGGCGCAAATTCACTAAGTGCCGAACGCTAGCGTTAATTCGCTAGCGTTTGGCATTTTCCTTACTGCGCAAATTCACTAACGAACGCTGGCGTAGTTTCGCTAGTGTTACTTCGCACCCTTACGCCAGGCGAATTTTCGCTAGTGACGTAACTACGCAAATTCGCTAACTTGCGCAGTGTACTGAACGCTACCTTTTACGCTAGACTTCCGTTGCCACCTCAGACCTGGCGAAGCGCAATAGAGTAGATAGGGATTGTTTCAAATAAAGTCAAAGTCCCAAAAAACGCTGGCGTGTTTTCTATATTATGGGTGATAGGCTGAAAAAGATCGAAAATATTTTTGGGGCTCCCCTCCTTCCCCCCTACATTTCCTGACTCATGGCAACTTACCTGGACAGTGGGCACATGTGTAGGGCAAAATAAAATTTTTATTTGCTGATTTGAAGGTTTTCTAGGCATTTGTAGTGCAGATACGTGTTCCTCCATTGAAATTTGAATTGAAATTTGAAAAAAAGTGAACTAAATGCAGACGCTTCGTTTATGAGTGGCAGGTCGGGAGATGGGAAACGATGATCGTACGTTGATTCGTACGATCGGATCTTTGCGTCTGTGGCGAACTTTAGGGGTGGAATAGTGTAGCAACCAACCAATACTGATCCGTTCCGTGCTTCAGCTTCCTCGTCTGTTGCTTATGTGGAGAGAGAATATACAGTAGCATGTGCACAAGCGCTTTAAAACAATTATAATAAATATTTAAAATCACACTCACAAACATTCTCTGTAAAACCGCATTCAGAATCGCTGTGTAGGTTCCGTGTAGCACTTGTGATGACTCGGCGTCCCTCAGAGTTCAGTGCGCAATTCAACGGAGCGCTTCCGCAAACCCACATTGTAGTCTCGCTGACGCGTTTCGCCTAATGGCTTCTTCTCAGAGCGACGACGCCTCTCCCTGCTGCTGCAGAGAGAATGTTATTGGATTTGGCTATTGCAATCTAGGCACCCGAGGGGGTTAAATGAAGAGTTTAATATGGTGTGTTCATTTTTTAATGCTATTATTCAGTTTTTCAGATAACCAGACGGCATTACATTTTTCAACAGGGATAGAATTTGCTCTCCTCTCTCCCTTCCCTTCAGTAGGGTAAGATAAACATTGGATGTTTAATTTGTTGCCAATCTCTGCTGATATGGATGGCATCAATATATTGTATCCTTTTTCTTTGAAATGAATAGTTTGTTACATTGACTAAAGAAAGTTGGCCTCTTTTGCTTGTTTAAGGAAGTGTTCTCGTATCTCTGGAATATGAAAAATTAACTGCTTGTTAATGGAAGTATCTTTTTATCTCTGGACTGCAAACATAGTAACTGAGGACTATACCTGCGTGAAGTATTTTTTTTAAAAAAAAATTTAAACGAACTGTTTTCAACCAATTTCATTTAGATATTTTTCTACAGAATTTTTCAATGTCTTTTTCCACGTTAATGACTTGCATGTAAAGGGATTCAAGTATACCATGGCCAGCTTTGGGTTATTAGGGTTTAATTGGGGATGTTCTGTACTGACTCATTATGTTAATTACTTCTCACGTGCTTTACGTTTTGGAGGGGTTAAATTGTTAGGTCATTCACTATGTTTTATGCTTGACAAAGGGGTTATCCCCGAAACGTTGCACCTTTCTGTAAATGAAAGTGGTATATCCCTGCGTGTATCTGCCTTTGAGTGCAAGTGGAATTCTTTCTTTACGTCTCTCCCTACTCGCCACTTATTTATCTCCCACAGTCCTTCAACCAGTGGGGGGGAGCAGGGGGTGCAATTGGGCCAGGGCTCGCACCCCAACAGGGCCCCCTGGCAGCTCGTGCACTGCCAATTTCTGGCCACATCGATTTCGGATCAAATAATCTGGTATGGAGGGGGATGGGGTCCCAGTGGCACGTCTCCCCCCTCCAGTTACTTTACTGCCTTCAACAAGTCCTTGGAGCAGGGAGAGACATCATCGCTCTTAGAAACCATTAGGCGAAACGCGTCAGCGAGACTACAATGTGGGTTTGCGGAAGCACGGAACGGATCAGTTATTTTCCAACGCTTGGGGTTGTTTGAGGAATAGAGCAATATAATAGAGCAATAGAGTGAGGAGAAAGTGTCATGAGCTACAGCTTCTACTCTCCCCCACATGTAACAATTGGTTATTGGAGAATGACACGTATGTTTCGTATAAGCCCCTTTGGTGTCTATAAAGGGCTTCGTCTAAGATCAGCCTCCATTCCCCCAATGAGACGTGACAGGTGAGAGCTGCACCGACTCACTGACACAATTTTAAAGCAAAGTAGAGCCCCTGTCTCTAGTACAAGACACAACACACTCGCATTTCTCCTTTAAACTGCGCAATAGGCCGCCGCGCCCGTTCCTTTTATTAGATATGTCGCCCCTCCCCCGTACGTACGTACGTACGTAGCACGTCACAGACGCTTCTCTCTGCTGGCGTCAATATCAATGTTCTGCCTCCCGCTTTCCTTCTCCGTATGGAGTCTCCTGTGCAGTTGTTACAGGGGCGGGAGGCAGCACAAACAAGCGCGGGCCCTGTAGTATATTGGGCAGTGGAAGTGCGGGAGCCCCGTCATTATCAGAGGGCCGAGCTTTGAATGAAGCAAAGAGCTCTCCCGGCCTCTATAAGTTCATTGGTTACACGGCACCTGCTCACAAACTCTAGGCGGGCTTTAGGCCTTCACATTTGGCGCGCTGAAGTGTAATGTTGGGAATGAGGCAGAATGAGTGAGAAATTAGTCATTTGAATGGGAATGTCAGTTCTTTACACTGTACACTACATTATTTTAATTACTGCACTGAGCCCAGCCACCCTCTGCTCCCTGCAGCCTTTGTTGCCTAAACACATCTCTGCTCTCTGCAGCCTTTGTTGCCTAAACACATCTACTCTGCTCCCTGCAGCCTTTGTTGCCTAAACACATCTACTCTGCTCCCTGCAGCCTTTGTTGCCTAAACACATCTACTCTGCTCTCTGCAGCCTTTGTTGCCTAAACACATCTACTCTGCTCCCTGCAGCCTTTGTTGCCTAAACACATCTACTCTGCTCTCTGCAGCCTTTGTTGCCTAAACAAGTCATCTCTGCTCTCTGCAGCCTTTGTTGCCTAAACACGTCTACTCTGCTCCCTGCAGCCTTTGTTGCCTAAACACATCTACTCTGCTCTCTGCAGCCTTTGTTGCCTAAACAAGTCATCTCTGCTCTCTGCAGCCTTTGTTGCCTAAACACGTCTACTCTGCTCCCTGCAGCCTTTGTTGCCTAAACACATCTACTCTGCTCCCTGCAGTCTTTGTTGCCTAAACACGTCTCCTCTGCTCTTTGCAGCCTTTGTTGCCTAAACAAGTCATCTCTGCTCTCTGCAGCCTTTGTTGCCTAAACACGTCTACTCTGCTCCCTGCAGCCTTTGTTGCCTAAACACATCTACTCTGCTCTCTGCAGTCTTTGTTGCCTAATAAAATGGTGCTGCATTTCTTTAGATCTGACCAGATGCTGCAATATTATATGTAGGTAATAATTACATTACATAAATAACATTAATAGCAAGTCATTTCTTTCAGTAAATGAAAGTTGCAGGTTGTTGCAGTTGAATAGAGTTTAGTGTAATAGAGCTGCAGCAGCTGTTGTGCCCTGTGGGCTTTCAGTTGTCTAATTAGAATGTGATTGTCTTTTGCTAAAGAAAACCCAATGTTTATATCCCACAATTTATATCCATAAGGAGCAGTAAGTTGTAGGCAATAGTGAATAATAAATGGTGATGGTTTTACTTTGGACTGAAAATAATTATCTTTAAACATGGCCCCTTTATTGGAGCTCCTTATAGATGAGATGAAGTCCTAACGTTCCCTGCCAGTCACACAAAGTCCTAAGTGCCGCCGGCTCCTCGGCTCGGTCAGAGAATTCAGAAGGAAATGGAACTGATGGGCGGGGCTAGGAGGGTTTTGGGAGATGTTTTTTAACAGATGAGTCCGACACACATTCCTTAACCCTTTCAGTGCCAGCAGAATTAATTTGCACAATGTGCCAGTTGTTTTGTGCTCTCTCACTTTAGGGACATTTTCTGACGGGAAACCTTTTGTTTACGTAGGAAAACTAGACATTGTTTTTCTTTTGGGAGAACCTGAGCTTTCTAAATCTTCTTGAGTTTTCATGTATCCTAAATATGAATGCCAGGGGTCTACTAAACAGTTTGATGCCCAATATGCAAAGATTTACCAAACTATGTGGCATACAGAGACCCCCAAATCCAAATAATGCAAATTAATTTTCACATATGACACTGGCTACGACAATTTAAGCACCCGATATGTGTATTATGTGCCATGAGACTCTCTAACAGTATGGAGACCCTAGAAAACCATCTATTTTCTGAAAGTACACATTCTGACGGATCTATTTTTTAGGCAAGAGACCAGATATGAATAATTAAATACAGAATATCAGTGCTGTGTATCAGTGGGTAAATGGAGGGGCCACATAACACACATGAGGGGGTGATAATACATTTTTATTTGCACGAACATGGAGAGCTCGACCCAATCCCAAAACACTTGTTGTAAGTGTATGGTGCTTATCCGGAAGACCCTTCCCTCGAATAAGGGTCAGTGGGTAAATAGCAAAAGAAATTAGGATGCACACCTGTTAGTTGCAATTGTGTCCAAACGCTGATATATTTGAAGCCCAAAATATACATCACAAAGGGGCAACATTTCGGACCCCTCCGTGTCCTTTTCAAGCCTATTGTGTCACATTCAAAAACCAACTTAAATAGGGGTGAAAGGGGGTGGTGGATGTGGGCCCCTCCCCCTCGTTGAAATGAGGATGGCATTCTCAATTGTTTGTTTGAGTCATAGTCCAATATCTAAATTTGTTTTCATTTGAAAAATGTCCAATCAATAAAGTCCATCTTCACAAATACATTTTATTTGGTGACCTGGGCTGTTAAGTGACACTTGTGGCCTCACAACAAATCTGCTTTCCAGGTCACTGGCCCAATCTGTCACTTGGTACAGGGCAATAAAAACCTGTGGAAAAGCAAAATGGCAAGAAACAATAACCCAAGAGCACTGGGGCACAATTCTTTTTCTGTGTTCTGTCACTTCTTGGGAAATAAATGATCAGAGGCCACAAAGGCCTGGGCCTAGGGCAGCAAAATTTGAGGGGCAGCATACCGCCCTGTCGCATCTAAAGTAGCGCAGCGAGCTGCGCACGCTCTTTCAGGAGTGCCCCCACACTTGCATGGGGAGGATTTCGGCAGACACTAGGACCTGGTGCTCAATGACTCTGAAGCGACTGTGCCAAATATAGCCGGAATTGGCCGAAGAGGTGCACATGCTAGGAAGGTGCCGGAGGAAAATTTCAGTAGCTTCCTACTCGCACACAGGGGGAGGATGTGAGTGCGTTTGCCGCCAGGCACTAGGACCTAGTGGCCGGTGCTTGGCGCATGGGCTCGCAGAAGGTGGGTGGGCGCTAGGACCTGGGTGACTATCATGTAAACATTAAATAAACCCAATAGGCTGGTTTTGCTTCCAATAAGGATTAATTATATCTTAGTTGGGATCAAGTACAAGCAACTGTTTTATTATTACACAGAGAAGGGAAATCTTTTTTAAAAATGTTGTTTATTTAATTACAAATGGAGTCTATGGGAGGCGACCTTTTCATAATTCTGGGCTTTCTGTATAATGGGTTTCTGGATAACGGATCCCATACCTGTACCTTATGGCTGATGTTAAACACAGGGACACACGGCAGGGTTACTCTGACCTATTACTGTACATTTTGTACATCACACACAGTATCAATAAATATTGACAATAAATAGTGACTGACTCATAAAGTGCATGATGATTATAACTGTTCAGATTAAACGTTGGATTTCCACTAAATAAAATACATTTTATTTCACTTCTTCTGTCTCTTGGATTTCTGTATTCCCTTTCTATCACATTGACTTTTATGGCTTATCTTCTGGGCTTCCCCCTCTTAGGGGCCCATTTACTAAGGGTCGAATTTCAAATAGAAAAAATTTTGAATTCAAAAAGACCAATCAAAATTTTTTGAATTTTTTTTTCGATCGAATAGGTCCGTTTTTGTTCTAATAGGTCTGTTTTGGATCAAATTCAAATCGGTCGATTCTGATTTATAGTGCATTCAGTCACAAAAAAAATTAAAATTTTCAAACTCCACCAATTGACTCCATGTCGGTTTTAGGAGGTCCCCCATAGGCTAAAACAGCAACTCTGCAGGTTTTAAATGGCGAATGATCGAATTTGAATTTTTATAGAGACAGTACATGATAAATTTTGAAATCTGAATTTTTTGCAAATTCAAATCGAATTTGGACTATTCCCTAGTCGAAGTACACAAAAATAACTCAAAATTAGAATTTTTTTAATTTGAATTTTCACTTTGACCCTGAGTAAATGTGCCCCTTAATGTCTTTAAAGGATTGGTTCACCTTTAACTTAACTTTTAGTACGTTATAGAATGACCAATGAGAAGCAATTTTTCAATTGGTCTTCATTATTCATTTTGTTAAAGTTTTTAACTATCTGCCTTTATCTTCTCTCTTATATATTTCAAACGGGGGTCTCTTATTCAAATCAATGCATGGTTGCTAGGGTAATTTGGACCCTAGCAACCAGATTGTTGAAATTGCAAACAGGAGAGCTGCTGAATAAAAAGCTCAAAAATAACTCAAAAACCACAAAATAATAAAACATGAAAATGTTTTTTAAGTACAAATAGCAGGGAATGAATTAAAAGTGTAAGTTAAAAGGCCAGATAAAGTCCTGTATAAGGGCAGAATAAACACGGGGAATGAGGACTGATATGGTCGTGATTAAACTGATCCGTTCCTCAAGCCTCACTTATTTTCCGCTGATATCGTCCGTTTGTGTAACAGTCAGTAAATATAGATATTTAATAAGAGAAAGACATTTGAGCTCATTACAAGCGTCAGGCTCATTTATATGATGTGCAGTTAAACAGCTGTTTGCAGCTCTGGGAGGCTGGACATCGGGTCACATGACGCACCATTATGACATCACCAGTTGCGTTCAGTCAACACTTCAACTTGCCTTACAGCTGCACAACTATGACATCATCGTCACCATGGCAACGGCATCAGTAAACAAGTCAATGGCATTATGACATCACCAGTTGCGTTCAGTCAACACTTCAACTTGCCTTACAGCTGCACCATTATGACATCATCGTCACCATGGTAACGGCATCAGTAAACAAGTCAATGCCATTATGACATCATCGTCACCATGGCAACGGCATCAGTAAACAAGTCAAAGCCATTATGACATCATCGTCACCATGGCAACGGCATCAGTAAACAAGTCAATGCCATTATGACATCACAAGGCATCCTGTGATAAGTCAGTAAACACATATTAACCCTTTCCCTGCCAGCCGTTTTGTCCTAGATGCGAACATCTACTGCCAAGCAGTTTTTAGACATTTTGTACTCTTTCACTTTAAGGGCCTTTCCTGGGGCGGTCTTTTAGTTTACCCAGTAAACCAATATATTGTTTTTTTCAGGACAACCTGAACTTTCAAAATATGCAAGAATTTTGGTGTAATTCTACTTCTGTAAAAAAATATAGGCTTCTAAGTGTCTAATAAAATGAAAAAAATCATGTTTCACAAAGAACAATCACATATATCAGAAACATCATTTATTTTATGAACGAGAACACAGCTGATTTGGAAAGGTCTATGCCTCCTGAATGCGGCAATACCAAAATATATATAGTTTTATGGAGATTTCTCACTTGTATAGATCAAAATCTACAAGCAGTAAACTACCAAATGTCCAAAGCATCGCTCCCCAAACGGCATACTTCTGATTTCAAGGCCAAACATTCCACTAACAATAGGTTTACCATAGAAAACTACCCATTATTAGAAAGAACAGATTCTGGTGAATCAAAAATGTGTAAATATATCTTTGTACTCCAAACTAAAAAGTTGCAATTGTTTCCTAACGTTATAATGTTTTATAGAAATTGGTGAATTTTTTAAAAAATGACTTCAAAGCTTCCATTCTACAGCATCATATCTCCCACACATCATTAGGTATCAATGTAACACACCCCAAATATGAAAGCCTGGGGTTCACTGAACAGTTTGATGCCCAATATGTAGAGGTTTACCTAAACATGTGGTGTATAGGGGCCCTAAAATGTAGACACCCCATTTGAGCTATCTGTTCTGTAATGCCAGATACTGCAAAATCAACACATTTACATAGATTGGGGGGGGGCAAAGTTAGAAAAAAGTACGTTCACCCCAGAAAACCATATATTTTCGGAAAGTACACATTCCCCTGAATCCAAATAGGGTATGCATGTCTTTCTACTCCAAAGCACCAAGCGGCAAAACTTTCCTAAGTTAGGCAATTTTAGGGACATTTTCAAAAATCACCTCAAAACATCCACCACGCAGCATCGTATTTCCCACATACTATTGAGTATCAAGATAAATCACCCCAAATATGAAAGCCTGTGGTCCACTGAACAGTTTGATGCCCAATATGTATAGGTGTACCCAAGCACGTGGCATATAGGGGCCCCAAAATGAAGAGCCCCCATATGGTCTGTCATTTCAGGTGCTGCAAAATCAACACATTTACATTGTTTTTGGGGGCTGCAAAAGTAGAAAAAAGAACGTTCACCCCAGAAACCCATATATTTTTGGAAAGTTCACATTCCCCCGAATCCAAATAGGGTATGCATGTCTTTCTACTCCAAAGCACCAAGCTGCAAAACTTTCCTAAGTTTTGCAATTTCAGGGACATTTTCAAAAATCACCTCAAAACATCCACCACGCAGCATCGTATTTCCCACATACTATTGAGTATCAAGATAAATCACCCCAAATATGAAAGCCTGTGGTCCACTGAACAGTTTGATGCCCAATATGTATAGGTGTACCCAAGCACGTGGCATATAGGGGCCCCAAAATGAAGAGCCCCCATATGGTCTGTCATTTCAGGTGCTGCAAAATCAACACATTTACATTGTTTTTGGGGGCTGCAAAAGTAGAAAAAAGAACGTTCACCCCAGAAACCCATATATTTTTGGAAAGTTCACATTCCCCCGAATCCAAATAGGGTATGCATGTCTTTCTACTCCAAAGCACCAAGCTGCAAAACTTTCCTAAGTTTTGCAATTTCAGGGACATTTTCAAAAATCACCTCAAAACATCCACCATGCAGCATCGTATTTCCCACATACTATTGAGTATCAAGGTAAATCACCCCAAATATGAAAGCCTGGGGTCCTCTGAACAGTTTGATGCCCAATATGTATAGGTGTACCTAAGCACGTAGCATATAAGGGCCCCAAAATGAAGACCCCATATGGTCTGTCATTTCAGGTGCTGCAAAATCAACACATTTACATCGTTTTCGGGTGGGCAAAGGTAGAAAAAAGTACGTTCACCCCAGAAAACCATATATTTTCGGAAAGTTCACATTCCCCCAAATCTAAATTGGGTATGCATGTCTTTCTACTCAAAAGCACCAAGCTGTAAAACGTTCCTAAATTTGGCAATTTTGGTGACATCTCCAAAAATCACCTCAAAACTTCCACCCTGCCGCATTGTATGTCCCACATACGATTGAGTATCAAGATAAATCACCCCAAATATGAAAGCCTGGGGTCCTCTGAACAGTTTGATGCCCAATATGTATAGGTGTACCTAAGCACGTAGCATATAAGGGCCCCAAAATGAAGACCCCATATGGTCTGTCATTTCAGGTGCTGCAAAATCAACACATTTACATCGTTTTCGGGTGGGCAAAGGTAGAAAAAAGTACGTTCACCCCAGAAAACCATATATTTTCGGAAAGTTCACATTCCCCCGAATCTAAATTGGGTATGCATGTCTTTCTACTCCAAAGCACCAAGCTGTAAAACGTTCCTAAATTTGGCAATTTTGGTGACATCTCCAAAAATCACCTCAAAACTTCCACCCTGCCGCATTTTATGTCCCACATACTATTGAGTATCAAGATAAATCACCCCAAATATGAAAGCCTGGGGTCCTCTGAACAGTTTGATGCCCAATTTGTATAGGTGTACCCAAGCACGTGGCATATAGGGGCCCCAAAACGAAGACCCCCCATATGGTCTGTCATTTCAGGTACTGCAAAATCAACACATTTACATCGTTTTGGGGGGCGGCAAAGGTAGAAAAAACATGTTCACCCCAGAAAACCATATATTTTCGGAAAGTACACATTCCCCCGAATCCAAATTGGGTATGCATGTCTTTCTACTCCAAAGCACCAAGCTGCAAAACGTTCCTAAATTTGGCAATTTTGGTGACATTTACAAAAATCACCTCAAAATTTCCACCCTGCGGCATTGTATGTCCCACATACTATTGAGTATCAAGATAAATCACCCCAGTTATGAAAGCCTGGGGTCCTCTGAACAGTTTTATGCCCATAATGTATAGGTGTACCTAAGCACGTGGCATATAGGGGCCCCAAAACGAAGACCCCATATGGTCTGTCATTTCAGGTACTGCAAAGTCAACACATTTACATAGTTTGGGGGGGGGGCAAAGGTAGAAAAAGTTAGTTCACCCAGGAAAACCATATATTTTCGGAAAGTACACATTCCCACGAATCCAAATTGGGTATTCATGTCTTTGTACTTCAAAGTACCAAGCCGCAAACCAATCCTAAATTTGGTGATTTTGGTGACATTTCCAAAAATCAACTCAAATTTTCCACCCTGCAGCATCGTATTACCCACATACTTTTAGGTATCAAGATAAATCACCCCAAATATGAAAGCCTAGGGTCGTCTGAACAGTTTGGTGTCAAATATGTATAGGTGTACCCAAGCATGTGGCATATAAGGGCCCCAAAATGAAGACCCCCCCAATATGGTATGTCATTTCAGGTACTGCAAAATGAACACATTTTCATAGTTTGGGGGGCGCAAAGGTAGAAAACATTATGTTCACCCCAGAAAACCATATATTTTCGGAAAGTATACATTCCCCTGAATCCAAATTGGATATGCATGTCTTTCTACTCCAAAGCACCAAGCCAGAACCTTACCTAAATTTGGCGATATAGGCAGCTGTTTTTACATTTCTAAAAATATTGCAATTGCCCACATTTATCTCACCCAATTTCTTACATACAATTGGAAAACACCCTAGATATTGACACCAAGGGTTGACTGAACAGTTTGATGCCCAATATGCATAGATAAACCAAAGCAGTTGGCATGTGCGGACCCCAAATAAAAACAGTCCATATGAATTTTCTCCACTGCCGTTTCGCCTTTTGTGAACAAGAACCTGTGACTGAGCATTGTCTGCCACAAGATCCTCCTAACAGCACAAAGACTCCAAAAAAACATATATTTTTGGAAAGTACACATTCTGACAAATCCAAAATAAGTAATTATGTCTTTCTATTCCAAACTACCATACTGCAAAGCTACGCTAAATGCAGCGGTTTTTATGACATTTCTTAAAATTGGCTAAAAATATTGCAATTGGCCGCATTTATCTCACCCAATTTCTTACACACAATTATAAAATACCCTAAATATTGATGCCAAGGGTCTACGGAACAGTTTGATGCCCTGTATGCATAGATATATCAAAGCAGCTGGCATGTGCGGACCCCAAATAAAAACAGTGCATTTGACTTTTCTCCGTTGCCGATTTGCCTTCAGTGAACAAAGACCTATGACTGAGCATTGTGTGCCACAAGACCCTCCTAACAGCACAAAGACCCCACCAGAGCCATATATTTTTGGAAAGTACACATTCTGACGAATCAAAAATAGGTAATTATGTCTTCCTACTCCAAACTACCATACTGCAAATCTACCCTAAAGGCAGGGGTTTTTATGACGTTTCTGAAAATTGCCTAAAAATATTGCAATTGGCCGCATATATCTCACCCAATTTCTTACATACAATTGTAAAACACCCTAAATATTGACGGCAAGGGTCTACAGAACAGTTTGATGCCAAATATGCATAGATATACCAAAGGAGCTGGCATGTGCGGACCCCAAATAAAAACAGTGCATATGACTTTTTTCCGCTGCCGTTTCGCTTTCTGTGAACAAATATCTGTGACTGTGCATTGTCTGCCACAAGACCCTCCTAACAGTACAAAGACCCCCCAGAGCCATATATTTTTGGAAAGTACTCATTCTGACAAATCAAAAATAGGTAATAATGTCTTTCTACTCCAAACTACCATACTGCAAATCTACGCTAAAGGCAGCGTTTTTTATGACATTTCTGAAAATCGCCTAAAAATATTGCAATTGGCCGCATATATCTCACCCAATTTCTTACATACAATTGTAAAACACCCTAAATATTGACGCCAAGGGTCTACTGAACAGTTTGATGCCCAATATGCATAGATATACCAAAGCAGGTGGCATGTGCGGACCCCAAATAAAAATAGTGCATATGAATTTTCATGCTGGCCAACTCAGCCCCGACTGCATTATGTGCGGTAAGACCCCCAAACTGTAAAAAAAAAAAAAAAAACCCAGAAACCGCCTATATTTTTGGAAAGCACAAATTCTCACAGATCAAACAAAGTAAAATGCATCTTTCTATACCAAAACACCAAACAGCAAAACTATACTAAAGATACATAAGCAAAACAGAAAATAATATTCAATAAAAAAATCACAGAAAATGCAATAACGATAAAATTACAACAAATAAATATAATTATACAGGTGTATAGGTATGTATAGGTGTGTGTAGGTGTGTATTTGTGCGAGTATATGTGTGGGTATATGGGTGTAAAACAATAAGTGGGAGAAAGAAGTGAAAAATTGAAAAAGCAAAAAAAAAAAAAGACAAGTTTGATAAAAACAAATGTGAAATAAAGCAAATTTTGTACCTGGGGACAGGCAAAGTCTGTCTTTCTCAAGCAACACCGGAGGACCGCAGCAGGGAGGCTCCCAGGCAGATCAACACCAACAGAGAAGGGGGCAGTGCTGGGAGGCAGCCCCTAGAAGCAGCCACGTGTCTAATCATGTGTGGGGCGGTTGGTGGGGTCGGTGGGGTCGGTGGAGCGGTCGGTGGGGCCAGCAGGTGATCCGGAGCTCGTTGCCTAGGGAGAGCCAAGTGATCTGCGGCTTTTCCCCAGCATCGCAAGCCGCAGATCACAGAAGATAACATCGTGCATGCGGTACATGTGTCCATGTGGTCGGCCATCTTGGGGTCGGGTGGGGGGGCCGATCGGGGGGGCCAGCAGGCGATTGAGGACGCTTTGCTCGTTGCCGAGGGGGTTGCCAAGTGATCTGCGGCTTTTTCGCTGCATTGCAAGCCGCAGATCACAGAAGAAAAGCGGAAGTGCCAAACAATGTACTATGTACGTGTTTGGCAGTCTGAGCCCTTGCCTGCCAGAACGTACGGCGTACGTTCTTGGCAGGCAAAGGGTTAAGGATCAGTTTTCCTGCATCTTCGCATCGTGACGCATCGCAGAAAAACTTTCCCGCTTTTACTTCGATTTCTTCTCAATTCTCTTTCTATTCTCAATTTTCTCAATTTCTTTCTTTATTTCTTTCTTTCTTTCCTTCTCAATTTCATCTTTGTTACTAGGTAAGTGAAAAAAAAACCCTGAAATCTTGAATTTTATTACATTTGAACATATTTCAGTAAAGAGACAGATAAAAAAGTGCATTTTGCAATGTTCATTCGTTTCCAGCTTTGTAGATTTGGGTTTGGCCGGTAGGATGGTTTAATCCTCACATGTAACACAAACCTACACACACCAGGGAACACGTACAACACCTTTTACAGCCACATTATCAGATGATTTGAAGCATTAACATGATTTTCCTCTTTGTTCTTTTGCTTTTTAGTATATTAACCTGAAACAACAATAACTATGGAAAAAGTACAAGCTACACTTGAATTTTCATTACAACTAAAGCAATTCCAGAATCCGATTTTACCACCATGTGGGTAAGTGTGTCTTAAGGCTTTAAGGAGTCCGATTAGGTTAAGGGGCAGATTTATCAAGGGAATTTTGAGTTTATGGGAGTTTCTAAAAACTCCCATAAACTCGAAATTAGATTTTTTAAATTTGAGTGAATAGAATTAACCTGCAAATGCAAATCAAATTTGGTTTGAAGTTTTTCACAAAAAAATTAAAAAAAAAATTTTTTCCCCAAAAGTCCACCAAATGACTCCAAATTAATTTTAGGAGGTCCCCCATAGTCACAAATTTGGCAGGTTTAATATGGCGAATAGCTGAATTCAAATTCTTAAAGGGACAGTACATAATACATTTCAAAATTCGAATTTCGATTTTTTTTTTTAATTCGAATAGAATTTGAACTATTCCCCAGTCGAATTACACCAAAATAAATTTGACATTCAAATTTTAAAATTTGAATTTTCAATTGGACCCTTGATAAATTTGCCCCTAAATGTCCGAGTTTAGTTGAATACAATTTTCCAAAATATTCCTAGGACTGAGTTGAATGTTAGATTTGGCGCATACTTCAATATGGCAGCTTGTAAGGCAATTGCTCTCACATACTCACAATGTCCTATGATCAGTGTTGAGTAAATAGTAAAACTGCAAGTTACTGGGCCCTGCAGTAAAATCATTTTAGGTCCTTTAGACATTGAGCAACATATTCCAATTGTTTTTGGATTGGCATCTCCTTCATAGAAGGGGGTTATTTATCAAAGTCTGAATTGATCTCAATATTTTCAGCTCAAATCAAATCTGCTCAAATTTTTTGCGCTTATTTATTATTACATTTTCCTGAAAATTTGCTTTGCTGGAAAAAATCAGATTTTCGTGTTTTTTTCCGTATTTTTCTTCCAATCTTTTTCACCCGAAGATGTAGATTTTTGCCCAAAAACTCTGAAAACTTCGGGGTATGGCACGAAACCCAGCGCACATCAAAAAATCATTGGGACTTCTCCCTTTGACTAATATGCAACCTCGACAGGTCTGAGATGCCGGATTTTCCGATTCAGACTTTTCCATCCTCTGGGTTTTATAAATTCCCCAAAAAATTGTGATTTTTTTAAATGTCAGATTTTATTAAAAAAAATTACAAATTTTTTGTGATTTTTATATTTGGAGTTTAGTAAATAACCCCCTACATATGGACAGCAGCCAACGGCGGCTTGTGTGGCAGTGAAAGGAGCACATAGAAACATTCAGGCAGAACGTGTTCATGAGGGGCAGAGAGTTTGATTTTAATGTCACATTTTAAATATTGATATTGAAAACATTGTTTTTGCTTTTAGATGTTGGCAAATTAAGGCATCCTTTGAGATTCTGACGAGCATCCCTCACACAATCGAAGCAAGGATTTTCCATACTGAAGGTACTTGTTACTTATAATCTCGTTACCTAGTTCTGCATATGGAGTCGAGATTTTCACACCAGTTTGAGATTGTAGGAGGTTCCCCATAGCCTGAAACACCAATTTGACAGATTTTAGATAGCGAATAGCCAAATTTGAATTCTTAGAGGGACAGTACATATACATTCAAAATTCAAATTTTTCTTTTAATTCAAATCGAATTTGAACTATTCCCTAGTCAAATGACACTAAAACAAAGTAAAAATTTGAATTTAAAATTCGAATTTTCAGTTGGACCCTTGATAAATCTGCTCCTATGCGTTATTTTTCTGTTGACTCTGTTGTGTAACAGTTTGGTAAATTTTGTAAAACTCTTCTGTTCTAGATAACGTGATGTATCCGGCTTCAGTTGAGAGCAGTGGTTTTTTCAGCAGGGAGTTTGTAGTAGATAAAACCACACGTGCTGCTAAAATTGACGACGTTGTGATCTACACCGTTAATATCCTCCTGAAAGAGAGTCAAGTAAGTGATAAAAAGTCTTTTAGATCAGCTTTGTGTTTGTGTGTTCCCTATACCGTATCTTATGTTTCTTCTATCCTCTCTACAATGGCAGATTGAAGAGACTCTGAATTCCCTGGAGAGCAAGATGAACTTTGGCCTTTACTGTGCAGAAAACCATAAAGAGTAAGTAGAGAAATGATCAGAATTGAAGAATAGATTAAAACTCTGACTCTATATTTGTGCTGTAATTCCTTACTGGTCTTTCTATTCAGGCCTCTCCTATTCATATTCCAGTCTCTTATTCAGAAATTACAAACTGGAGAGCTGCTGAATAAAAAGCTGAAAACCAATTGTAAATTATCTAAGAATATCATTCTCTGCATCATCCATAAATCAGAATATAATTAGTTCTAATACAATAAAGCTAACAAGACTGATGGGTTAGTGAAATCTGATTTGTGTTTAACACATCGATCTTCTGGTTTTATCTGAACAGATTAAGTAGATGTAAGAGTTTGGCACCAAAGCAGAGTGAGGACATGAAACTGCACTTTAACCTGCATCGAGGGATTCACGGCCACACGAATATCATATTTAAGACATGTTCAAAGCTGTCGGTCATTGTTCATGGCCTGTTGGTTGTATTACAACCCCCACTGAAGACGTAAGTACACGGATTGTTATTGTCAGACAGAGATGATGACATTATTTTCTGTGAGTGGAATTATAATTACAGACAACCCCAGGCCCCACTAACTGCCTCCCTCCCTCCTCCTGAACCCCAACGAGTCTCACCAATTCACCGATGTCTTTAACTGGCAAAAGAGTAGTGTTGTGGGGTAGTTGTGGGGTAGTAGGGCACCATCTTGTAATGATTTGTGTCCTCTTTGCTTTCTTTCTTGCTTCATGACTCTGTTTCTCTATTTTAGGGTAAAAGCTTTGTGATAAAAGAGAAATACTTGCAGCATGCCTACCGTTTCCTTTCAACACTACGATCCTGCTTGCTGCTTTCCTATGATGGACTGTACAGTTATTTCATCTCCGTATCAGAAACGCTGCCTTCCTCATGCAAGCTGGAGCTTGGTATGTGATTGCTTCTACTTTGTGACACCTACTTGTCCTGTTCTTTAGGTTTTGTTCAACTTAGTTCATTTAAACATTGACCTTTCTCTGACCACCCAACATCCAAAATGAATAATAGATATTGATGAGTCAATGAAAACATTCTTTCCTCTTGGAAGTTGAAAGATTATGGGCATGAACAAACAAAGTGCACATTTAGGTATCCCAAAGTGACCGTTAGTTTACACACTGGCCTTGATATTATCATAGAGTCAATATTAGGGCAGTGGCAAATGGTAAAACACCTGCTACTCATATTAGGTCACTCACCATCATTAGGAAGCACCGCGAGTAACTGGGCACCTACAATTATTGCCTACACGTCTAACAAGGCTCCTCTTATTCATTTTATTGAGATGTTCCCTGTGGTGGGTAAATCTCCCAAGAACTCCCAAGATTCTTCTGTTGCACCATTGCTATATCCTAGGGGCTCTCATTCCTTTCCAGTCTGATCCACTCCATATTTTACATCACAACAGTAAAGTAACACACGTGGGAAAGGGAATAAACTTCTATTCTTGATATACAAAACATTATTGTGAATTGTAATATAATGCCGTTGTTTCACTGCTCATTTACATGGTCTTTGTTTTCTCCACAGAAAAACTGGATCTGAAAGTTCGGCTCAGTGAGTTATCTGACAAAGTGATGGTAAGTTTGCTCATTGCTTATTCTGTAATCTGATACTAACCTGTCACTCCAAACTAGTTTCCTTATACTATTGGGGTATTAAAAAGTGCTTTACATACTGTATTCTCTGTGTTTACACAAATTGTTGATTATTTAATATTTTAACCATAGGAAATAGAAGACCCCAATGATCTGGCAGAAGCAATAAATATCAGCCTAATAGAACTATCAGATAAACTTCTCAATCTGTGGGGAAAATTTCTTCAATCCTCCTTGGAGAGTGAACAAGAAAAGCAGAAAACAGAGGTAAGATGCACACTGTATAGGATTTAGGGCAGATATAGCTTTCCACTTGTGCCTCTTAAGGTGGCCATAGACACACAGCTCCTATCGTACGAATCGAGGATTCCTACGAGTTTCGGATCGTGTGTGGCGTGTGCCGACATCTTTCGTCCGGCAGAGATCGGTCGTTTGGTCGATCGGTCAGGTTTGATTTTGACCCGACCGATCCCGCCGGAACCCAGGGCACATCGGCCGAACAATCAGATTACACCCGATATAGCCATGTTTGTTAACGGCATATCGGGGAAAGATCCGCTCGTTTGGCGATGTTGCCAAACAAACGGATCTTTGCATCTATGGCCACCTTTAAAGCCTAGTGCTCAATCTTCAGTGCAACTGCATTTATTGTTTTACACTGCCGTTATCTCTCAAGGTCGTCCTTATGAACTGTGTCTATTTTATTGTTTTATAGGAAGAAAAGAAATTCTTTTCTACTGACCATCCCCGACAAGAAGCAATTTCATATAATGAGAAGATGTGAGTACAATGGTGTTTCTTCAAATGTTTATAATCAGAGACAGTCGGTTGTTATCTGATTCTGGAATATTTCATTTACACCCTTTAATGGATAATAATTACGGTCCCTTAAGAGTTTTACCTCTAAGAGATGTTTTTATATGAAAATACCATGCTGTTGTCATGCTAATGTAATACATGGTACACATTTACTATAAGTCTAGTATCCTTCGCAACAAAATAGCAGATACTATTGGCCTGATTATCAGGTGGTTAAAATCATAGGATTGGTTGCTGTTGGATACTCCTGCTTTTTTATTCCATCCCTCAGTTTTTAGTTTACTGAACTCTGGATGTGATTTATTTCTAAATATAACATATTCTCATTGCAGCGCCAAAAGCCACAAAGAAATTTATAAAGAAGTCAAAAAAGCTCCAAAAGTCGGTTGTCTCGAGTGCCGGGAAACGGACAAGGTATCAAAATCTGCCCCCGTGATCTTTGAAGACCGGTACTGTCTCGAGTGCCGAGACACGGAAATGGAGTCAAAATCTGCCCCTGTGACCTTGGAAGACCAGTACTGTCTCGAGTGCCAGGACACGGAAATGGAGTCAAAATCTTCCCCTGTGATCTTAGAAGACCAGTACTGTCTCGAGTGCCAGG
This sequence comes from Xenopus petersii, assembly GCA_038501925.1. Taxonomy (NCBI): domain Eukaryota; kingdom Metazoa; phylum Chordata; class Amphibia; order Anura; family Pipidae; genus Xenopus; species Xenopus petersii. The sequence continues at coordinate 6,988,202 of CM076688.1, forward strand.
ACACGGACATGGAGTCAAAATCTGCCCCTGTAACCTTGGAAGACCAGTACTGTCTCGAGTGCCAGGACACGGACATGGAGTCAAAATCTGCCCCTGTGACCTTGGAAGACCAGTACTGTCTCGAGTGCCAGGACACGGACATGGAGTCAAAATCTTCCCCTGTGATCTTAGAAGACCAGGACTGTCTCGAGTGCCAGGACACGGAAATGGAGTCAAAATCTTCCCCTGTGATCTTAGAAGACCAGGACTGTCTCGAGTGCCAGGACACGGACATGGAGTCAAAATCTTCCCCTGTGACCTTGGAAGACCAGTACTGTCTCGAGTGCCTGGACATGGATATGGAGTCAAAATCTGCCCCTGTAACCTTGGAAGACCAGTACTGTCTCGAGTGCCAGGACACAGACATGGAGTCAAAATCTGCCCCTGTAACCTTGGAAGACCAGTACTGTCTCGAGTGCCAGGACACGGAAATGGAGTCAAAATCTTCCCCTGTGATCTTAGAAGACCAGGACTGTCTCGAGTGCCAGGACACGGACATGGAGTCAAAATCTTCCCCTGTGATCTTAGAAGACCAGTACTGTCTCGAGTGCCAGGACACGGAAATGGAGTCAAAATCTTCCCCTGTGACCTTGGAAGACCAGTACTGCCTCGAGTGCCAGGACACGGAAATGGAGTCAAAATCTTCCCCTGTGATCTTAGAAGACCAGGACTGTCTCGAGTGCCAGGACACGGACATGGAATCAAAATCTTCCCCTGTGATCTTAGAAGACCAGGACTGTCTCGAGTGCCAGGACACGGACATGGAGTCAAAATCTGCCCCTGTGACCTTGGAAGACCAGTACTGTCTCGAGTGCCAGGACACGGAAATGGAGTCAAAATCTTCCCCTGTGATCTTAGAAGACCAGGACTGTCTCAAGTGCCAGGACACGGACATGGAGTCAAAATCTGCCCCTGTGACCTTGGAAGACCAGTACTGTCTCGAGTGCCAGGACACGGAAATGGAGTCAAAATCTTCCCCTGTGAGCTTAGAAGACCAGGACTGTCTCGAGTGCCAGGACACGGACATGGAGTCAAAATCTTCCCCTGTGATCTTGGAAGACCAGTACTTAGAGCCTGAAGCAATAGGTACGTATGGAAAGAATCCACAGGTGCTGCTGCCTCAGTGTGTGACAGTTGTTCACCCAGAACTCCTTCCATTCATTATCTTTTAAATACGTATTTGTATGGGAAGGAATTTTCCTGCTAACGTTAAAAATTTGGTTTTTATAGATTGTTCAGAAGACTTAACAGATTGTTCTGAAGACTTAATAGATTGTTCAGAAAACTTTATAGACTGTTCAGAAGACGTTATAGACTGTTCAGAAGACATGCCATCTCCTTTGAAGAATGAGTAAGTTCTGATCCCTACCAAATATAAATATAATGCACAAAATGTAATGTAAAAAAATTAAAATAGTAAAATATAAAAAATACAAATCCTAAATAAGTTTGAATCCCAGGATCACTAGTTATCTTGCAATATAGTCACCTGAGTTCAGCTACATAACATAACGTGCCTTGTACTGGAACAGCTGGATTTTTTTGTTGCTGTTTATAAGAATGTAACACCCCCCCAAGTTCTTTTCATCATAAAGCCAGGCTAGCAGAGGCCGAGCCATTGGGTATGGCATTCAAGCACCTCATTGGGGACATTTGTTTTCTACAAATGATTTATATGTGAATCCGAGAGACACAGACTTCTCACGATGTTCTAAAGCAAATAGAGAATTATATATGTGCTTAAGACTATATTTTGATTAGTCAATACCCTATTATTAATTCAGGTTTTTACTTTTTTTTGGATTTCCCCCAGTGGTGTCAGTTAGTTCTACAGATATTGGTATTAGGCTAAAAATATATCTTTTGTTTTTTTAGGTTACTTATAGTTAAAAAAGAACTGATGGAATTGATAATCTGGGCCTTTTCCAACAACCCTTCCGAGGAGTTTACTCTGAGCATGGAACTAGACAACGGATCAAATGAAGGAATATCTGTGCATATCAGGATGAGAGCTGCTAATTGTAATTCCGTTTTTTCTATATCTTCTCGTGTGAGAAATATGAATATAACATATATTTTACCTTAACTTGAACATTAACCATGGTCTTGTTTTTTACCCTAGATAAAAAAAATCAGCTTGCAGTAATTACCTTTGTATATGGATGTCTCGGTGGAAGAACTGCTGTCATCGGACATCTAGGAAACAAGGTACAGTATGTAGCCGGGACTTGGAAAAAGATCAATAACTGAGGGAGAAATGATTATGGAATATATTATTCGCTTGCCCCTTGTTATTTCCTGCATAGCTGGTTCTCACTATTGAAACAATATTGTAGCAGCCAAATGCTTATAGGAAATCTAATCTGGGGGAGAGCTGGCTGCTGCTTTTTTATCATGTCAGAGTCCTGAAAGAAAGTTCAAATTGTTTTATTAAATTCAGCCCCTATAAGTTGCTAGAGGAAAGGGGCTTTATAAATATAGTCGTTAGAATGGCCAAGGCATTAAGTCTCTGTTGTTCTTCTGGTTCTTTGGTTTTCAAGGCAAATGCTGCATTTATTTTAAATGACTTATGATATTTGTTTTTTATTTGCTTGTAGGATCAAACTCTGGCTCAATATGATTCTTTGATTGATCGTCTATTCACCGAAATTGCAAGACTTGTAAAATCGAACCGTCTGATCATATCCAGGATCAGGTAAAGGATGTGATATTGTACATACAGAAATGCTATCTATCTATAAAAAGAGGGAGACAGTCAGGTCAATTACTATGCACAGTATTACATGGAAATAGAAGTTGTACATTTTCCACCAGGACCAGTAATTTTGAGCAACCAATCAGCATGTGATGTTAAGGTCGCCTGTTGTAAAGGGAGAATCTAATTGGTTGCTATTGATTACTGGGGCTGGTGCAGTATTTACCCCATTGGTGCTTTGTACAGATTGTTAATCTTATGTAAAGTTAATGTTCTCTAATGCAATCTCATAAAATCACATTCTGTAAATACTGTATATATAAGGGGGTTTTGTACTCACCGGAAAACCCTTTTCTAGTAGGCCCGAACTGTCAGTGCAGACGTATGGGTTATGTCTTGATCATCTCTGGAGGCAGGACAAAGATTGATGACTCATGACCCCTCCTTCCTCATATATGTGCTGGCTCCACCTCACTTCCTCAGTTCGTTTGTAAAGCTCAGACAGTGGAGACAGAGAGGTTAGAAAGAAGTCAAGAGACAACAGATAGAAAGTAAGGATAGCGACAAAGAGGTCCCTGTACCCATACTAAAATCAGCCTGGGTGGGACTTACTGCACTGACAGTTCGGGCCTACTAGAAAAGGGTTTTCCGGTGAGTACAAAACCCCCTTTTCTCTAGTCGGCCCTCCTGTCAGTGCAGACGTATGGGACGTCCAAAAGCTGTCCCTCAAATGGGTGGGTAGTGCTGAATTTGCCAGTCCATAGAGCCGAGATCACCATGGAGTCGTAGTTGCGACAGCTTGTAGAACTTTCCGGCCAAACGCGGCCGTCTGAGAAGCGAAAACATTTAACTTGTAAAACTGAACAAAGGTGTTTGGAGATGCCCATGTGGCAGCTGTGCATATCTGCTCTGGTGTCGCCATGTTCTGCAGAGCCCATGAGGTACTTTGAGCTCTGGTAGAGTGGGCCTTTACCGAAAATGGTCTGGTCTTCTGCTTGGAATCATAAGACGTATTGATAGTGTCCACCAGCCACCTAGCAATGGTCCTCTTAGAGACCGACTGACCTTTAGTCTTCCCAGAATATGAGATAAGCAGGCTGTCAGAACGTCGAATTGACTGCGATCGTTTCAAGTAGACACGAATGGCTCTCACAACATCCAGACGGTGGAGACGACTCTCCTTATGGTTCGCTGGTCGTGGACAAAAGGATGGAAGTATGATGTCATTATTCAAATGAAATTGAGAGACCACCTTGGGCAAAAAGTCTGGTAAAGTCCGAAGGACAACCTTGTCTGCATGGAGAACCAACCAAGGCTCCTTACAAGATAGTGCTGCTATCTCAGACACCCTCTTAGCAGAGGTAATAGCTATCAGAAAGGCTACCTTGAGGGAGAGCCACTTGAGATCACACGTAGACAGCGGTTCAAATGGTGGATCTAGCAATGCCGATAACACCAGAGGGAGATCCCACGAAGGTGTTGGGTCTTTAATGGGAGGCCGAACCCTGATAACCCCCCTGAAGAATTGGATCACAGTGCTGTCATCAGCCCAGCGAGTATGAGTAAGTGCAGACAAAGCTGAAACTTGAGTTTTGAGTGTCCGGAGAGCGAGCCCCTTGTGGAACCCGTCAGTAAGAAAGTCAATGATCGCCCGTGTGGGCACCTGATCCCATTGAAGGTGACGTTGGTTGCACCAAGTCATGAAAACCTTCCAAACCCGGTGGTAGATTTTGGAGGTAGACGGTCGGCGTGCTCTGAGAAGTATGTCAATTGCCTCCCGTGAGAATCCATGCTGTGTCCACCATTGGGTTTCAACAGCCAAGCCGTTAAATGGAGCATTGCGACGTTGGGATGAGATATAGGCCCCTGCGTGAGCAAGTCTGGGAGTAGAGGCAGTCGCCATGGTCTTGCCGCTGACAATTGTACAAGATCTGAGTACCACACTCTGTTGGGCCAATCTGGAGCAATTAGGATCACTGTCGCCTTGCTGTGTTTGATTTTCCGTAAGATTCGCGGCAGCAGAGGTAGTGGGGGGAAGGCATAGATGAGGGTGAATCTCCAAGTCGTCACTAGAGCATCCACAAAGGTTGCCCCTGGGTCCCATGTTCTGGCACAGTACGTCGGGACTTTGTGATTGTGTTTTGAGGCTAACATGTCCACCTCTGGAGTTCCCCATCTCAGAGTGAGAGAGTGGAAGATCTCGTTGTTGAGAGACCATTCGCCTTGATCGATTGTTGTTCTGCTCAGGTAGTCTGCTTCCCAATTTTGAACTCCCGGAATGAAAACTGCCGAAATTGTTGGTACAGTGTTCTCTGCCCAAGTGAGAATGCGGGACACCTCCCTCATCGCTAATTTGCTGCGTGTGCCTCCCTGTTTGTTGACATACGCCACCGCCGTGGCGTTGTCGGATTGAATCCGGACTGGTAGGGAATGAAGGAGTGAAGTCCATCCTTCCAGAGCTAGCACGATAGCCCGCAGTTCGAGCACATTGATGGGGAGGCAACTCTCTTGAGGGGACCAAGTCCCTTGAAGGGTGTGTGACTTGTACACTGCTCCCCAACCCCTGAGACTCGCGTCGGTCGTTATGATCTCCCACTGGGGTAAGGACCAGTCCCGGCCCTTTGAGAGGTTCAGTGGATGGGTCCACCAGACTAAACTGTCCCTGGTTGCGACCTCCAGCGAAATGGTTTGTTGAAGATCCCTGTGGTTCTTGTTCCAGCAGGAGAGGAAGTTGTGTTGTAGAGGTCTCATGTGAAACCTGGCAAAGGGAATGGCTTCCAAGGACGAAACCATAAGCCCTAGAAGGTGTAGATATGCCCCTGCTGAGATTATTGTCATTGTGAGAAATGACTGTGTCGCGGATATCAATTTGTTGATCTTCTCCTGGGGTAAATACACTTTCTTGGTGACTGAATTGAAAAGAAGTCCCAGGAACAGAATTGTCTGGCTGGGTGTGAGACTGCTCTTGTGTTTGTTGATAATCCAACCATGCTGTTTCAGTACTTGTATGCAGGTGGTCGTGGCTTTGGTTGCCTGGCCCTCTGAGGGGGCGGTAATGAGTAGATCGTCTAAGTAGGGTATTACCCGGATTCCTAGAGACCTGAGGTAGGCCACTACTGGGGTGAGAACCTTGGTAAAAATGCGTGGCGCAGTACAAAGTCCAAAGGGCAATGCCACAAACTGGTAATGCTTGTCTTGAATTGCAAATCGAAGATAGCGTTGGGACATTGGGTGTATGGGTATATGCAGGTAGGCATCCTGCAAGTCTATGGAAGTCATGTATGCATTGGGTTCCATGGCTGCGATGACAGATCTTACTGATTCCATCTTGAACCTTTTGTTGGGTACCATGAGATTCAATGGTTTTAGATTGAGAACGGGTCTGAATGTTCCTTCCTTCTTTTTGACCAGGAAAAGGTTCGAGTAAAAACCTTTGAACTTGTGGTAAGATGGAACTTCTACGATGACCTCCATGCTGAGTAATTGGTGAACCGCTTCTTGTAGATGTGGTTGTCTGTGTGGGGCTGTTGTGGTAGGTATGAACCTGTGAGAAGGTAGGCGGGAGGAAAAAGGTATTCTGTAACCTTGCTGAATGATGGTGAGCACCCAATCGTCCGTTACATGCGTCTCCCATTCGCCCAAATATCTTTGTAGCCTGCCCCCCACAGCTTGAATTGTCTGCCTGGAGTCAGGCAGAGCCAGGCTTGGATGTAGCTGGTTTCTTTGTGTTTCGGTTCTGCTGGTGCCAGATGGGCCTGCTGCGTTTGTTGCTCTGGTCATTCGGGGATGACCTGTAGCTGGAGCGAAAGGGACGAAAAGGTCTGGATTGCTGGTTCCAACCTCTCTTGCCGGAGAATCTGTTGGGATTCTCAAATCTCTGTCTTTTTCCCGTTGGTAAGAAAGTACTCTTGCCCCCTGTCACTTCTGCTATGATTTGTTTTAAATCAGGGCCGAATAAGGACTCGCCTGTATATCTAAGAGACAATAGCCGAAGTTTTGAGGCTGTGTCACCAGTCCAGTGACGAAGCCATAGAGCACGTCGTGCAACTATAGCATTGGTAGTTGCCTTTGCCGCCAGTTTAACCATTTCAATAGAAGCTTCTGCTAGAAAACCTAAAGACATAGCCAATCTATCCACCTCTGACTGGAGCTGTTGTTGTGAGGAAGGTGGTTGGCGAGCCAATTCGAGGGCCCAATGTCTAGCCGTGCGGGCTAGTCCTGCTGATGCCACTGCTGGTCGTAATGCAGCTGCTGCCTGTACGTAAGCTCTCTTTAGTGTTGACTCCATGCGGCGGTCTAGTGGGTCCTTAAAAGCGGCCTCTTCCGCTGGTAAGGCTGTGTGTTTAGAAAGGCGAGCTACTGCGGAATCAACCTTAGGAGGTTTATCCCACTTTCTTTCATGTTCCTCTGGAACTGGAAAAGTTTTAAAAAAAATCTCTAAGTGAGTGCAATGCGTCTTTCCGGCTGGTTCCACTCTGCTTCAATCGCTTGAGTAGCTGATTTAAATACTGGAAAAGCTAACTTACTTTTCCTATGACCCCCTAGAAGCCTATCTGCCTTTGATAGAGGAATGGATTCATCCTTAATTTCTAATGTCTGTAACATTTGACGTAGTAACTTCTTAGACATGTCTGGGTCTAGCAAGGATTGCTTCTCTTCCTCAGAGTCAGTATCTGATTTGGCCTCTGAATGGTCAGATCTATCAGATGTGAACTCAGGGTGTTTTTCCTCATCCGAGTCTGAAACTAACCCTTCCTCAGATTCAGAAGAGTCTGAAATGTGTACTGGATTTTTGCGTCTTTTGCGGTCACTTGATGTGGTTGGTTGTGGTGGTTGCACGGAGTGCATAATCCATTGGAGAAATTCTCCAAATTGTTGTGGCGCTGGGGGTTGAGGTTGAGGCGCTGGGGTTTGAGCCCATGGCATAGACACCCCCCCCTGTGTGGTGGCTGGCATTGCCTGCGATGTAGATGGGGTAGCTAATGTAATTGGGGTACCCATTATTGGTGGTACAGAGTCAGTGGAAACATGTCCAGTGGGAGAAGTATTTGGAATCAACAGTTCCTCCTCTGACTGTTGGTTTGGTCTGGGAGATAAGACTGGTGGCTCCAGTGAATCTGTGGCCTTATAAGGTTTACAGTCAGTACAATAAGTCTTTTCCGTTTTTCTGAGGGAATGTTTGCATGTTCTACATTTAGGCAATCTTTCTGTCTTTTTGCCCTTTTTCACTGACTGTATCTCCGCTCTCAATTCTGTGAGTGAATCTGCCCTCTCCATTTTCGTATAGTTACTGTGTACAATAATGTACCTGTGCTTTCCTTAGCTGTGGTAAAGCGTGTGAAGGAATCCGCTGGATGTAACTTGTATGCGCAGCTTGTGACTGAAGCTGCTCGCGCTCTGCACCTGTGTCGCGCCGATGACGTCAGTGCGCACCCACGCTGTGCCTCTAGTACCGTGCGTGTCTAGTTTGGCGCGAAGTGTACAGTAGGCGTGCCGACCGCGCACACTGATGACGTCGGTCCGCCGCGCCCTGTGAGATACACGCGGCGTGGCCTGGTAATGGAGGGGAACTGGTAGCGTTAGCACTACCACTACCTGCCATGACATGCGTCTCCCGTTCCATCTATACACGGTACGCAGCAGCTCTATGTTTTCAGTAGAGATAACAATTGAGCAGCTCTGTGTGATCTCCGCTCTCTCCCATAGTGTTGTGCAGCATTAGCTGTGTAATGAACAGCTCCATCTGTCCTATATCTCTGCCCCATGAACAGCTCTGCGTGTTCGGCAGCGATATGTTACTCAAGGTATATTCTGGATAGCTCAGCGTATCCATTAGCCCTTTTAGTAGGTATAGCCCTGGACAGCTCCGCGTGCCCATTAGCACTGTATGCCAAGTATAGCCTAGACAGCTCAGCGTGTCTATTAGCTAGTTTGTAGCCTAGAGTGCTCTCCAGTAATCCGGGTAGCTCTGCGTACCCTCAGTGCTGCATTGAAAGAATAATAATGATAAAAGAATAAAATAAAAAAAAAAAAAAAAAAAAAAAATGAAATAATAAAATCTGTCCTTCACCTCCGAGGCAGGACAAAAGAACTGAGGAAGTGAGGTGGAGCCAGCACATATATGAGGAAGGAGGGGTCATGAGTCATCAATCTTTGTCCTGCCTCCAGAGATGATCAAGACATAACCCATACGTCTGCACTGACAGGAGGGCCGACTAGAGAAATATATATATATGGGTCTTCCAGCAAACAATACAAATATTGATATCAGGCATCACTTGTTTTTTGACTCGAAATATTCCTAATCCTATCATTATATGTAACGTACAGTTATAAAGATATTAACATTTCTTCTGTAATGGGTTAAAAGTGAGCTACAGTTAAGAAATGTACATCAATGTGAGACCCAACAGTCTTATAGGGCAGGGCCTACGTTACTCACTGTGTCTAATGGGGATGTATAATGTATACATAGAAATGCATCATATCTTTTTCTTAGAATATTAGCTCATAGAGTAGAAAAGCAACAACACACCCAGAGAGCAAAAATAAATGCTAATATTGCTGATGGACACCCAACATTGTGTGTTTTTATTGTGTAGATTATTCCAAGAAACCAGCGAAAAGAATCTCGTTTGGGAGCGACTTATACCTACACAAAAACAGCAGAGCAGTTCTACTGGTGAGTTAAACATTGATTTTCACATTTCGATTTTAAAGGAAAGAGGACATTACTTTGATAAAATTGACTTATTTTATTTTATTGTAGGTTCCAAAGACGACTCCAGTAGTGAAGACGGAACACATCTAATAGTCTGTGTGCACGGCTTGGGTGGTGAGTAAAAAAAAAAAATATTTTAAGTTTAAAACACCAACACTGTCTTGTGATATGATATACCATTGCCCTGCCCTATTAACATAAATGGCTTTATTTCTACTCTAGGTTCCGTACTTGATTTTTTTCTTCTACGACCTCACATTGCGCCTGGAACTGGAATGACACGTGGCAATATCAACTTCCTAATGTCTTCTCGCAACCAGGTACGTATATCTGTGTGTCTAGTTCTGAGGGGTCATCTCCATTCCTATATGAAACTGTTCAAACATTCTATCCATCTCAGCTCAATGGGAACTAATAGGCAATGATGATAAAATGTAACTATCCTGAGAAATCCTTTTATTATTAGTATTAGTATATTATTAGTTTACTGATGATTAATATGAAATGATCAGTTGTAGTGGGGCCCATAAAGATCATTCTGATATATAACTGTAACAAGTGGTCTGTAACAAATTGACGCTATTATAGATCGACCAATGACAATTCCTTTTGAACAGAAACGTCTTCTGTAGGGTTTGATTTCTCAAAATATATAGAATAATTATATTAAATTGCATGAGAAATGTTTGAGCAACAAGACGGGACGTGGATAGGTCTTATAGAAGATTATTGTTGCTGATTGTTAGCAGACAGGCCCTTTAATATTGCTATTTTATACACCGTTAAATAGTTGTGTAATGTTTATATTTGTGTCGTTCTGATGCAATATTTATTGTGGTCTTTTTCACTTCTTGTATTTGCTTATACAGAATCGCACCCATGCTAATATTGGTGATTTAGCCAGATGTCTCCTAAATGAAATATTACAGCACATCACCAGCAAGAAGCTAATTATTTCCAGGATCAGGTACAGTAATTAGCAAAAATCTCTTTACTTAATAATATGTATGATTTTTTTTATAGTAATGTTACTTTTCTCTCCCCGCAGCTTTATCGGCTTTTCTTTGGGCAATCTAATAATACGCTCAGCCCTGTGGAGACCTGAATTTGAAGGCTACCGTGGAAACCTGCACACTTACCTCTCCTTCGGTGGACCACATATGGGCCTTCTGTACCCCAACTCGTTTCTCTTTAAAACTGGTAAGGATTTACTGGCCATTGCTTTATTATTGACAAGTAATTCAAAGATTAGAAACAACAAGTAATATATGTATATGGATTTAACCATGCTTCATTTACATCAAGTACAATTAATTTATCATTATGATAGGACAAAAATTTTAAAAAAATTTAAAACTATGTTTGGGAAAGATTACGGCTGTATTTTGGGACTGTCAAGATGCAGTGATAATATAACCCTGTGTCTTTACCGACAATTCAGTGAACTTTAACATGCTTTTATGTAATACAATGAATAATTATGTGCATGTCTTCTGTTATAGGCCTGTGGATAATGAAGCGGTTGCATTTATCTGTCTCTGAGTCTCAGATGGCATTATCAGATCACAGAAATCCAAGACGAAGTTTCCTCTACAAACTCAGCCAGAAAACAGGTAAGACATATGGCCCATTTCGTATGGATTTCATCTGTATATTAAATTGTACAAAACCCCAAAATAAAACCTACTGTGATTTGATGGGTTATTTTAGAAACTTTTGCAAATTATTTTAACCATAACCAATGAGGTAGTATTTTAAGATCTTTGCAGGATCTGACATGGACCCAATACTGTTAAATAACTTACATTGCAAAATAGTGATTTGAAATTTATCTTATTGAAAGTATTATGCCCGTGATTTCATGAAAGATACGTCTGTATTGATGCCTTAATATTGTTCTGGAATCTCATGGTGAATATTATTGTATTACAGGCTTGGAGCACTTCAAGAATGTGATTCTCGTGAGCTCGTTACAAGATCACATTGTTCCCCATCACTCGGCTCGTATTGAAATGTGCAAAGATGCTGTGAAGGGAGATAAGTTAGGTAAGGTCTCACTTTTAAACATACGTCTACTGAACAGAGTACATGTACCACTGAAGCAGTAGCCAGTTCTCCTCCAGCCAAGACTACAGCTCCCACAATGCCTTGCACACTGATGTGATTCTTTACAGGTTTGTTTATCACAGATCATGCAACAGATTAAGGAAAGTAGGCCTCTTGGCTGGAGGAGAGTTGACCCCTGCTAAATAGTTACAGCTGTACATTTTATTAAAAATCTTTCCTGCACATTAAGAAGGTGCACAAGTCTTTGCTGGATAAATCCAAGGTCATTGTTTGTTGGTGGAATGGAAAGGCTACCGTGTATTTATTAACAATGTAGTGCCATTTCCTTTTCAGGAGCTGTTTACAATGAGATGCTCCGTAACATCCTTGAGCCTGTTCTACACAACCAGAACTGTAACTTTGTGAGATACGACGTTAGTTTTGACCTGCCCAAATCATTCAAAACTTTCCTTGGGTTTACGGGCCACTGCGCATTTCTTTCATCTTGGCTATTTCTGGAAAACTTCTTTCAAAATGCTGGCCTGAAATATTTTGAATAGAAGAAACGTGAAACGTGATGCCCGATATGTTGAACACTATGGAAGTGCCAGAGACATCGAGTTGCAGAACCTTTTGTACCTTGTTGCACAATGGACTAATGGTGAGATTTATATCTGTGTAGTTTGTTCCATGTAGGTTTATATTTAGAATCTGTTTTATTCAACTGTGTTATATCTGATTAATATACTGACATAGTCTTATTCTTACCTACAGATTTACTGTGCAATCATGGGCGTCCACAATGGGGGGCAAGAGAGGGCAGTGCCCCCCCCGGGACTGTGCACATAAGTTTCCACCTGTTTGTGCATTGGCCCCAGCTTACTGTGGTTTCTGTCGCGATCCCTGTTTGTGAGTTCTGGGGGTATTTATACATGTACTTGCCCCTGTGCCATCTGTTTGTGAGTTCTGGGGGTATTTATGCATGTATTATTATTAACATGTATTTATATAGCGCCAACATATTGCGTAGCATTGTAAAGTAAATGTGATTATACAACTACATCACATGAATTACATATATAGAACATATGGAGTAACAAACATCACAATCAATACAGGTACAAAAGGTGAGGAAGGCCCTATGCATAGGCATACAGTCTAAAGGGAAGGGAGTAATACACAAGGTGTGGGAGTGGGCAAGATCGAATTAAGTGGGTGACAAATGTGGTACTGTATGTGGTGTTGTGTTTGGTAGTTAAGCAGAGTGAGGGTAGGCTTCTTGAAAGAAGTGAGTTTTCAGAGATTTTTTGAAAGCAGAAAGGTTGGGAGAAAGTCGGACAGACCGTGGGAGAGCGTTCCAGAGGAGGGGTGCAGCCCTTGCAAAGTCTACTTACCCCTGTGCCATCTGTTTGTGAGTTCTGGGGGTATTTATACATGTACTTGCCCCTGTGCCATCTACTTGTGAGTTCTGGGGGTATTTATACATGTACTTGCCACTGTACCATCTGTTTGTGAGTTCTGGGGGTATTTATACATGTATTATTATTAACATGTATTTATATAGCGCCAACATATTGCGTAGCATTGTAAAGTAAATGTGATTATACAACTACATCACATGAATTACATATATAGAATATATGGAGTAACAAACATCACAATCAATACAGGTACAAAAAGGTGAGGAAGGCCCTATGCATAGGCATACAGTCTAAAGGGAAGGAGTAATACACAAGGTGTGGGAGTGGGCAAGATCGAGGTAAGTGGGTGAGAAATGTGGTACTGTATGTGGTGTTGTGTTTGGTAGTTAAGCAGAGTGAGGGGAGGCTTCTCGAAAGAAGTGAGTTTTCAGAGATTTTTTGAAAGCAGAAAGGTTGGGAGAAAGTCGGACAGACTGTGGGAGAGCGTTCCAGAGGAGGGGTGCAGCCCTTGCAAAGTCTACTTACCCCTGTGCCATCTGTTTGTGAGTTCTGGGTGTATTTATACATGTACTTGCCCCTGTGCCATCTACTTGTGAGTTCTGGGGGTATTTATACATGTACTTGCCACTGTACCATCTGTTTGTGAGTTCTGGGGGTATTAATGCATGTACTTGCCACTGTACCATCTTTGTGTGAACGAGGGTTGCCACCGGTATTTTGAACGGTTGCCCGGGTCAAAACTTCCTGGATGGTTTTTCAAATTAGGGAAACTGTGCAGGATTCCCTTGATTGACCCGGCGATCGGCTGATCGCCATGGCATAGCTCCACCCCCGATAGCAGTGACACACCCACCTATCTCACAGGCCCGCCCACAGATGCCTCCTTGCCCCACCCTGGAAAATTTTCTGCGGACACCCATGTGTGCAATGCCGACATTATAGACCTGGCCTATAAGCAAGAAGAAGAGAAACCTTAAGAGACCCTAAATACAAATCCCATGTCAATTTATTATGTATATATGTATATATCCACGTATATTTATTTATATACATTATTTGTATTCTTTGTTACTGATTTTTTAATTAAATAAACTGAAATAAACCTATTTGTTGATTCTGTTATCTTTTAGTAGAAAAGTGTCAGACGTGATACCCAGAAATTAAACAAAACGATAATTAGGACAATTTGTTTATATTTATTTTACCCTGTTGTTAGTTGTGGGGTGGGAAGTAGACGACCAAACATTGTAAAATCAGAGTTGAGGGGTGTTGGACACAGGAAATCTAAAAACTTCAGATTTGTGTTGTTTGTAATGAAAGAAATTACCGCAAAGATTGTCTGTAGGACATTGATGTTAATTAGTGGGGATACTGAGTGATGTCTGTCCTTAGGTGCCACAAGCAGCACGTGGGGGACACTCAGTCCTAATATAGGACATCATTACTAAGAAAGGGATGTTAAGGTGGCCATACACGGGCCGATAAAAGCTGCCGACAGACTGTGTCGGCAGCTTATTGGCCAGTGTATGGGGGCCCTGACGGGCTTCCCCGATCGAGATCTGGCCGAAAGTCGGCCAGATCTCGATCGGATGGGTTTAAAAATTCCGTCGGATCGCAGCCGCATCTGTTCGTTGATGCGGTCCCGCGATCCGACCGCCCGTTTGCGAATGCTAGGATCCGATCGTTGGGCCCTAGGGCCCACGATCGGATCTGCCCGATATTGCCCACCTCAAGGTGGGCATATCGGAGGGAGATGTATGGCCACCTTTACTTTTCCTCCATGACTCAACACTGGGTCACAGACCCAAGGTCTCCAATTCCAGCCTGTCTGTACTAAACTGTCCTTATATAGCACCAGTGTTATGTAGAAAAGGGTAGTTTACTTTAATAAAAGCTTATTGATTTTAAATGGTATACTTCAATGGGTTATTATTTATGTATTCGTTTTTACGCAGTCTTGTTATTAGGGATGCACCGAATGCAGGATTCGGTTCGGGATTCGGCCTTTTTAAGCAGGATTCCGATTCGGCCAAATCCTTCTGCCCGGCCGAACCGAATCTGAATCCTAATTTGCATATGAAAATTAGGGGTGGGGAGGGAAATTGCGTGACTTTTCGTCACAAAACAAGGAAGTTAAATTATTTTTCACTTCCCACCCCTAATTAGCATATGCAAATTCGGATTCGGTTCGGTATTCGGCCGAATCTTTCACAAAGGATTCGGGGGTTCGGTCGAATCCAAAATAGTGGATTCGTTGCATCCCTACGTGTTATGCTGACTCATGTTTGTCAGTAAGATACATGTCAAGATACATCTTCAGGGACATCTGCCTTTCACTTGTACATGACCTCAACAACATGCAGTATTTTGGGCTATTGGAGAAGAATAAAGTAGCCTCAGATATTGCACTTGGACAGTATAAAGTAGTGTCAGATATTGCACTTGGACAGTATAAAGTAGTGTCCAATATTGCACTTGGACAGTATAAAGTAGTGTCAGATATTGCACTTGGACAGTATAAAGTAGTGTCAGATATTGCACTTGGACAGTATAAAGAAGTGTCAGATATTGCACTTGGACAGTATAAAGTAGTGTCAGATATTGCACTTGGACAGTATAAAGTAGTGTCAGATATTGCACTTGGACAGTATAAAGTAGTGCCAGATATTGCACTTGGACAGTATAAAGTAGTGTCAGATATTGCACTTGGACAGTATAAAGTAGTGTCAGATATTGCACTTGGACAGTATAAAGTAGTGTCAGATATTGCACTTGGACAGTATAAAGTAGTGTCAGATATTGCACTTGGACAGTATAAAGTAACAGCTGGTGTTTTCTCCATAAACTTCCTGATTGCTTTGTATATAAATTAGGAAATGAATAACAATGGATAAGGCACCTATAGTATAAAATGCCAGTGATTGGCAGTCCAGTAAATAAATAAATAAATAACATTGCATCCTGGGAAATAACGGAAGAATTGTGTGGATTAAGTGCAAAAGTCAAGGGGAAGTTCACCTACAAATCCACTTTTCACATGACTGGCCAGTGACAGTCTGAGACAAGAAGAAATGGGTTTTGTTATGAATGGTTTTTGCATCATTTAGCGTTCAGCAGCTATCTGGGTGCTAGGGCTGGTTTACCTTGGCTGGCAGCTAAGAATTTGGCATTTCTGTAATACAGTACAAAGTTCATGTAATGGTGAACTTCCCCTTTAAACACTGACAGCAGCCAGGGATCTGCTGAAACCTGATTGGACAAAGGTCCCTCGTTAATATGATATGGGCAGGAAGAGTTCCCATAATGCCTTGCGCACTGTTTATTCACAGGGCTGATCATGCCAAGGACAAGGGATTGTGGGAGTCATTGAGTCCCTCGGTGCCAGCGAGTATCAGGGAGACGGTGGATGGCCAGTAATAATAAGTATTAGGTGCAAGTGAAGAGCTCCGAGCAGCTGATGGAGGGGTTGATATGACAGAGGGTGGTGTAGGTGGGCTCTCTCTCCACAAGGAAACACTTACAGGACAATGTCCGCCAAGTACAGCAACATCCGCACTGGCCCCTTCCAGCCGGCACAGACATCCGCATCTGTGATTCCGGCAGCGAGGTATCAAGGAGTTGCTGGCCCCCACTGCTGTGAATGACTGATCAGCACCCACGGACTCCAGTCCATATACGAAAGCTGACGTGAGCACTCAGTAAAGAGCAGCTGTTCATTAAAATGGCGAGCCATCCCATTGGATGAAAGATGCGTAAGAAATAAGCAGCAATATGAGCGGTTAGGTCATGTGACTCTACAGCGACTGGCGGCGTCTGTAACTTCTGTCCCCATTGTGGCTCCTCCTCCTCCCGCTCATTCACTTGCGCCTCTCTGTGCCCGCGCTACTGCCAGTGAGAAAGCTCTTGTGCAGGGGAAACAAGTGGTGTCCAACTACGTGTCCATTTCATGATCACTTTCTACTTCCCTTTTACTAATTATTCATCAACACTTTCACTGCCTCAGGTACCTGCATCCGTTTCTCATTCACCCTTTCAATGCCAGAGATCCCGTTCACCAGTTAACTTTTAGCATGTTATAGAAATACCAATTCTAAACAACTTTTCAATTGGCCTTCATTATTTTTTTATATTTCCCTTCTTCTTCTGACTCTTTCCAGCTTTCAAATGGGGGTCACTGACCCCCATCTAAAAAACATCAGTTGCAGTTCACCCTCTCATTGGCACCTACCAACCTGTACTGAGATGGGGGGGTGAATGTGACGTCTTCCTATGAGGGAATACAAGGGAGAACATGATACCAGTGAAATATTAAAGAGACTTTTATTGTCATTAGAAAAAGTGAAATGTACATTGTGTAAGAAAGAGAAGTCTGCGAGTCTCTGCCCTGCCCCAGTCCCACATGTGTAATTTTTGAATGATGTGCCTTCTTTTTACTCTTTGCAGCTTTCAAATGGGGGTCACTAATTTGGACCCTAGCAACCAGATTGCTGAAACGGCTGAATAAAAAGCTAAATAACACACAACTGCAATTGCAAATGGTCTCAAAACATCACTCTCTACATCATAATAAATGTAAAGGTGAACAAAGCTCCAACCCTAAAACCAGGAAAAAGAAACCATGAACTAGTAGGGCATGGTAATAGTTGTTTAAATTATTTGCCTTCTTGGGTAATTTGGACCCTAGCAACTAGATGGCTAAATTTGCAAACTGGAGAGCTGCTGAATAAAAAGCTAAATTACTCAAAAACCTCAAATAATAAAAACCAATTGCAAGTTGTTTCAGAATATCCCTCTCTACATCATATT